>JACEOJ010000071.1:776967-843017 GCA_013761285.1 Campoletis sonorensis
GAGAGAGAGAGAGAGAGAGAGAGAGAGAGAGAGAGAGAGAGAGAGAGGGAAAAAAAACACGAGTGTCGTTTATTTTTGTTTCTCTAATGGCTGAACAAGATCGAGTCTGAGGTGGAACGATTATGAAGGAGAGCAGGACTGTTTGGGTTTTGCACAGCCTAACGAGACGCAACGACCGAGCAAAACAAAAGAGAGCGAAAGAGATGGAGAGAGAGAGAGAGAGAGAGGCGATTTAACGAAAAGACTTTTGAGATCGTTCACGCTTTTTAAGAATTCGTCATTTTTTCTTTTGGAAAAAGCGTAAGCTGCGTGGCGATCCGAGTCTCGCTATGCAGAAGAATAAAGATGAGTGTCATCCAAAGGCTGTGGTTTAGTTGTCGAGTTCACGCAACGCTGTCAACACGTTGAACCAACTGCTCGATTGTTCTGTATTTACCTTGAATTTCGTTTTCGATCGTTCTCTGGTCGCTTTCTCTGTCATTCATCGCCGCGGTATTAATTAGCAATAAAATTAATTAAGATACATGGCAATTTTAGCGTCAACTGACAATGCCAATCGCTAATTCAACACTTTCGATTTTACTCTTCTTCTACTTCTGTGCGTGCGGTTTTTCTATGGCGAACGAAACTTCCGTTGAAAATGCGACCGAGCCGGAAGAGCCGGAAACGGCGGGTTCCTCGAGCATGCCGATAACATCGAGGATTCTCGATGGTAAGCCACTGAATTTGACATCGTTCGTGACGATCGAAAGCAAATACGAGGTCGAAGAGGACGATCCTTCGACGAGTCTTTATTTGACGGAGCCATCGACCACCGTTCGATGTCCGGTTTCTTCCAAAAATATGGATTTCAAGCCGAGCATTCATATCGGTGAGATAAATGAGTACGAGTCGAGAAAATCGGTTCATTTGTCGAAGCATCCTTTCAACAAAGTCAAGCCAATAAAGTTCGACAATACGGTGAGAATCGACGAAACCGTCGATAACGATGGAGTCCGAGTGCCGACCTCTTCCTTTCGCGACGGCGTTCCGATCGGTGGCACTCACAAAATACCGGTCAAATTCTTCGAGACCGACGGCCGATACGGCTTCGCTGTACCGGTTGATTTGCTCCATCATCAACAACACCAACAAGAAGAAGAACACCACGAGCCTCAACACTACGGATTACAGATGGCTGCCCATCATGCCGATCATACCGATCATACCGATCAGGCCAGCGACGAAAATGACAATAATCACGGTCACGATCCAAACGAACATTCCCAGCAAGCTCACCACGCCCTGGTTACTTTTGAATACCCAGCGTACGCGACTCCTCGACCTTTGACCTTGGTGCGACCTTTGTATCTTTCGACAATGAAAGAACCTTCGTCAATTCGTTATCAACAACAGCAGCAGCAACAACAATATTCCATTCCTGCTGATAACCTTCCATCGGTTCTTCTCAAACCTTCGAAATTACATGACAACACGATTGTCATTCCACCATCGAATAACGTACGTTATCACCATTATCAATACACGCCGATCGCAGCTGGCGAAGCGATCGAAAAACCTGCAGAAGGTACAAATTTTCATCCTCCATCGGCAAATTATGCTGCTGCTGCTGAAAACTATCATTCCGGAGATAATACTCAACCGATTTTCACTCACGATGATCAATCTCATCATATCGATAAACCTGACACTCTTTATTATGTTACTTCTCATCACGAATCCGCCGTTACGAGAATGCGCAAATTTCCATACAAATTTTATGATCCTTCTCTCGTTGGACAACACGATGATCAATACCATTATTCCCTGCAAGAGGTGCCACTACACTTTCCATCCAAGGAACGAAGGTATCGACTTTTTTTGTTTCATTTTCTTGAAAATTGGTGGTGCTTCAAGCCTTTTTGTGGACGACGAACATTTCATAGAAATTTATAAATGATTAATTAATATAATTAATATTAATTAATTAAAATGATAAAATGCAATAAAAATACAAATTTCTATAAAATATTCGCAGTCTAAAAAGGCTTGAATAATTATAATTGAATAATAAATTAAATAAATAAGTGAATTAAAATAATAAATAAATACGTAAATAAATTTATTTGGTTACTCATTTATTTATTTATTAAATTTATTTATTTATCTATTTGTAAATTGATAGAATATGTTTTCGATTAAAAAATAAAAAACATTAATATGTTTTTTTTACGATTAAAATCATTTAGAGTTTCGCCATGGAAAAAAATCATTCATCTTATCGGCGCTTTTTTGCCGCTCGGACTTCTATTGGCTACGCTAAAACCAAATGTAGTGAAGATCGAAAATACGACGTGAGTGAAAAATAGCAAAAAATTAATTAAAGATGCATTTTTTTTTTTTTTTATGAGAGGATGAATGAAAAGATCATAAATTGTTTGATGTCCCGGCAGACAACCGAATATCGTTCTTTCGAAACTGAGGGTCGTTGACCTGCCGGCGGAGCACAAAAATGCGAGGCTCGTGGATAAAATGCAGGAGGACACGTGCGACGATCGATCCATATGCGAATTGATCGTCAGCGGAAGTCAGCCAAGTTCAAATTTGCTCCAAAATATTTTGTGGAATTTCACCAACAGGTAAAAATCCGTTTGTTCATTCCGAAAAAAAAATAATAATAATAAATACGAAAATATGCAAAAACTTGTGAAATTTGCAGATCGACTGAAGAAGAAGCGCGGAAGCATGGACTCCAAGAAATATTTGCAGCGGCCAAAAGAAAAGACTGTTCGTCAATAGAGTGTTAGAGATAAATTAACAACAATAAAAACAATGAAACTTTAATGAAATTCCCATAATCTAAGCGTCGATTTGAAAAAAAAAAAAACAAAATTTTTACTATGAAAACCTCAATAGCTTAAGTTTGACAAACTCCACGAGGACGAACGGTGCGTGAAAGTGACATCGATGAAGAGAAAAAAAAAGCGAAATCATAATAAATTAGTACGTGAGAAAAAGCTAGACGATCGAGCAAGGGAAAAGAGGATCGAATGACCTCTTCGACACTTTTTTTATTTTTCGGACGTTTTTTTTTATCTTTCTTGTGTCGGCACACGAATATATATATATAAAAAAAGTAAAATAAGAGACAAAAAAAACGACGTTTTCGTTCACACACACGAAGCAAGTGAAAGTAAGAACGAGTTGCTCGGAAAAGTGGGTCAAAAGCTATCTCTCTCTCTCTCTCTCTCTCTCCTTCTTACCTGTGTTTGTGTGCGAATGGGCCTCAGGAGAGAATTCCTCCACAGTCTCTGATCACTCTCTCGCGTTTTGACTGCCACATCCTCCTTCTCCTCCTCCTCCTTCTCCTCCTCCTTCTTCTTCTCCCCTCCTTACCTTTCCTCTCATTCATTCAAATTTTTTTTACGTTCTGCTTTTTTCTTTCCTTTTCCACCATTACCAGCAAAAGGTTAGTTACTTTTAAGGGCTGTCTCGTCACGTGAAACCATCTCGAGGCAAATACACCGGACGTTCACCTAATTCATTCATAAATTTTATTCCTGCTCGATTTCCCATTCACCGTCTTCGATTCGTACCGATCTTCATCCGTGTTTTATAAGCATCAGAAAAGATACAAATGCATTTCACATTTTCATTGACCAAGTAATGTCTGGCAATACTTTTTGTTTAACGAACTACAAAGAAAAAAAAACACACATTAAAACATATTTTTCGGAATATAATTTGCCGAATAATATATAAAAAACATTCGTGGTCGTTATTTTATTGCTCGCTTTACAGCTGCTCATTTTTCTCCCATTTAAATACGGTCTGTCGACTATACAATCATTCTTTTTGATGGTTTTTCTTTTTTCATGTTTCTAAATGTTTTTTAATGATAACTTAAAATATAGAAAGATACGTGAGTGTGTGTGTGTGCTCGTATCGTTTAACGTACAAACATCGAACAGGCTTGTGTCACTTTTGCTTCGAGATCCAATCGTTGCATACGCGAGATACACGAGCTGGAAAGTTTGAAATACTGAAAAGTGTTCGAGTCCCACTTCGAAATGGAAATACAAATAGTTGTTGATAACACCATTAGGAGCAGATTGCAAGTGGTGGAACATGGAAAAAAGAATTAGAAATTTATTTTGGAGTAAAATAAAAGAAAATCATCAAAATATGTAGTTAAATTATTGCCATTTTCCCAAGACAAGCGAAATGTTTGTGATTGATGTACAAAAATGAATTTTATTCATTCAGAAATATTCCCAAATAGGAAAATGTTATAGAGTCGCTTTTTTTGGAGTTTTAACATTTTTTGGAATTTTAAAGTGGATTTTTTCAACTTGTTTTGAACGACACTGTACTACAAACGATTTTTTTCTTCTTCTACGAATTGCAAACCGGTATAACCGATCTCGATCTTAGAAAAACCGTTTTTCTGATATTGTCAGCTTTATAGACGATCTCGCTCGTTTTCTCTGACGGGATTTACTCTCGTGTGAAAACGATTGAGGAAAAGTGATGAACGACCATGAAAAATCGATGGGTTCTCACATATTTCGTCTGACGTTTTTTTTTCTTATACCGATATCGTAAACGATAAAAAAACATCAATGAAGCGTGGGAATCTTTGCACAATTGACGATTCTTCACGGTAATAATTGAATATTTTAATTCATAGTATAAAATGAAAATGAATGTTTTATTTGAAACGAACTGAAATCGATATCGGTACATCGCGTTGAAAACGTCAAAATGACAGCATCCTTTTAATTGATACGGATTGTAAAAATAAAAAAAATGATAATTACATCGCTAGAGGCTGAATTCTTGGGCGGCAATGAAACTAAAGACAATTTATCGAGTTATAACCAAAAATTCATTCAAAAAAAAAAAAATAATCCAAACAAATTATTCATGGAGCATTCGTTCTCATTCAATGGAATGTAAAGTCTTCATTCCTGATGAAAAATTCAACACTTTCCGGTCCATCGACTCATGGAAATCGTTCTCAGTGTGGATTTTTTTCTATTGACGAGATATTTTTTATATGAAAAAAAAACGATACGTAAGTCTCCGGAAGAGAGGAAATGATGGTTGTTAAAGTCGTAAAAGTTACTGGGCCCTAACTGGTGAATCTTAGTTTCGTTATCGTTGATATGATTCTCGAGTTTTGAGGTGATCCAAACCGAAGGCAAGTCATCATTGAATTATGGTGTAAATGGTGTAAATTCGCGTTTCGGGACAAACGAAACGCGACGAAGCTCTCGATATTTTTATGGTACACCATTGACACCATTTGTTTGTTTTTTTTTTTTTTTTTTTTTCAAAGTTTCTAGACCGACGACTCTACGGAATATTTTACAATTCGTTTTACAATTCGTAAATAATCATACACACGAAATAAAACGATGTTTGCTCTCGTTTCAAGGTTCGGCAATCATTCGTTTCGAAACGCTCAGCAATTACTCCATATGTATTTTTTTATTATTACGTCATTCGAATTATTCACTCGCCACACTCAATCCATTTTTTCCGGATTCTATTCACACTAATTGTAAATCGAATGAAAAATTTTTCCTAAGCTTTCGAAATATAAAAACAGTTGAATTCGTGGTCTATCTTGAATAATATTTGTTTTCCTCAGTCCATACTCTCGAGACTCTTCTCTCTCGTTTCTTTTTTGTTATTTGCGATGTGTCAAGGAAAACAAGTATTTAGTATCCATCAGGTAATCCTCGCAAGTCGAGCGAGTCTTGTTAAATAAATGTGACAAAAAGAGGCGTGCATATGTGAAGAACGTGAGAGGGAGAGAGAATCCTTGAAAGTACCGACACAATGAGCACGTACGTGGTCGTCTTCGCGTGTTTTTTTTTTTTTCTTTTTTTTTTCATTCATTGCTTACAAAACAGTCATTTTGTCATTGACAGAAGCACAAAATGAATAAACCGCAGTATAAAAACCGTTATTTATAATTGTTTAATTGTTGAACTAACAAATGAAATGGCAAATTTCAATTATTCGGAAAGAGAATCATGAAAATTTTGAAATATCACTAATTATCGACAAATAATTGAATGAATTTAGTTTGAAATAAATAGTTTGTTTTTTTTTTTTGCTGTCGGAATTAACGAGCATCAATTAAGGAGTAAACGTATCAACATTTTTATAATTAATGGACCGATGCGTGACTAATGATTATTGGCTGATGAAGAAGAGCGTCCGAATCGATCTGCCGAGCGTCAAACAGCAGCGAAAAAAAGAGATTAGTCACGAAAGACTTTTTGTTAGCTTATAGCACACAGAAAAGTATGAAAAAATGAAAGACTGAAAAAGAGCGGAGCGGCATGGTCGTGCGCTTAACTCTTTCTCATAATTCACCCACTGATCTGATTCCGCAGAAGCGTTTTCTTTAGCCCAAAAAAGAAAACGCTCGTTTAATACCAACTCAAATCACATTTCTCTACTCTCGTGATTCCTCATTACGATTATCATAAAAATAATTGCTTTCTGTCACGAATTCATGGCTATACCGTACGATCACAAAATTATTAATCAATCATTTCGAAATTATTAATGATAATAAGTGTACACTGTCACGTATAAATATTGCAATGAATTAAGGAAGTTCTATCGTGACATTCATATCGAAAAATTGGTTTTCAGTTTTTCTCACATACAAAATGCTTTGCGGGCATCAGTTAATAAAGAAAAGTTGTTGTTAATTGACTAAAGAACAACATACTCCAAATTCAAGGTCATCCAAGGTAATATGTACTTGCTGTATAATTACAAAAATTGCCAACATTTTTTTCTTTAGATTTTTTTGAAAAACTCAATGTAGCTTCTTCGATGTTGCATAAAAATGTATGCAAAGTTTTAGAAGGCTTGACCATGTAGCAGCCAAAATATTTATTGACGAAAATGTAACTTTTGACACGAGCTCTTATGAGAGACTACCGACAATTGTGATTTTTACCAATAAATATCTGAACGTTCCGCTGGTGAAACCTTCTAAAATTTATTACACACGTGCACATGACACTAGAGAAGATTTATCCAAATTTTCAACAAAATCTTAAGAAAACGATATAACGATAGAACTACCTTAATTGTCATCGTGGAAAAAGGCTCGTTAATGCCTTATTAAGTTATAGAATAAGCAATTGGTTGCGACGTAACACTGAGACTCGGGGCGTAGCAGGGAATAGAATATAATTATACCGCGACACCGCGGTTGGCAGGTTTTTCAATACGAAACCCACTAAACATCAGTCTCTTTTCCACTCACCAAAGGTTTCCTCTAACTTTCTTTTTCTATTTACGAGAAACGAGCATCGTGCCAAGTGCCACATTTCTTTTTTCACCCCACCATCACCCGAATAATTATCTGCACCGAATTTCAGAAAAATTTCTCATCGCAGAGTTGCCCCACTTTTGTTTTTTCCCCTAAATAATCAAAATCCTGAAAGCTATTATTAAAATAAACTCACTAAACAGCGTTTTCTTTTTTACCTCTTTGACATTAATACTTTTAGGTATTAACTATTTTCATGGGTCGTCTCGTTCCAGCAGACATTGCCAAGTAAATTTTTCTGATGACTAAATAAATATTTCATTACCTCGTCGTCGCAAAAATGGCAAAATGAATTTTCATTGAAAATGCATTCAAGTTTGATTTATAACTACATTATTAAACATTAAAATGTACAATTAAAAGGAAGAGGATCCGGAGGTTACGGATGTGCATATTGCGGAGTGTAATTCCGACGGTGGACTTTCACTGTGAAGGTCTCTGAACCCTGTTGCCTATTAGTGTATGTCGCTTTGGTATGTGTGTCTGCTTTTCATTGTGGTCGATGGGCCACGTCGAAAAAAAGCCTTAATTCGATGAAATACATTGTTATTATGCCTTTTGTCATCGTAGATATTCCTCGTTAGGGAATCAGCCCGGAAGTAATCGGATTTTGGTGATGTGATGGTAAAAAAAAAAAAAAAACATTCCCCCTTTCTCAATAAATAAATAATGTTGTATAAAATAATGAATAAAATGAAAAAGTCGATGTATTGAGTAATTTATTAATTGTAAAAGTATAAATAATTATTCCCTAATGATCATTACGTGAAATTACGAGTGCGTTGATGAACAAAATGATGAAAGAATTGCAATGAATTAATATGCGCCGAGTGCATGTGTACGCAATGATTTTTCTCTCTCGGAAGCTTCACCGAGGCATTTATTTTCAATCTCGATCTCGATTTGGAAAGACCGCGAGATCTCGCGATCGCCACGAGATGAATTAGGATCGGCACGGAATACGGCGCGATGTGCGTCCACTTTCCATTTGTGAACCAGATCCTCGTTCGCCGGCTCGCGAACGACGCGAAGAAGAAAAAGCGAAAGAGATTAAATTCGCGTGTCAAATTTCCTGTCGCTTATCGCACCTTCGCGAACTATTATCGCAAATCAATGCGCGTATAAAGTTCAATTTATAGTGATCAATTTTCTTTTTTAACAATATTCATCGATGAATCAATGTTTTTTTTTAATTAATCATTTCAAATTGTTAACAATCATCATTTCCATCAAACGAGTCGAACAAAATGCTCAACTCGAAGAAACCATCAAGTTTTTTCTTTTTTTCCCACATAATTTTGTTACGTTCAGTATTACAAATGATCCACGCGTCTCATTTTCCCTCCGGATTATCGAGCCTTAATTTCGTTCTCATGCTTATTCTAACAAATTATATCGAGCCCGCTGGGGTACGTGGCGCTTTCTCCGTTCGTGCTACTCGTCATCTCGCTCCGATTCGCCGCTCGTTTCGTCCGATATTTCGAGAGACAGACCGGCACCACGCGGCACCAGATTCTCATCGGATGACTTGCTAAAAGAGAGAAGACGATACTCCCCAATCAAATAATAATCACATATCCGTCACGAATCTAACGACAGGTATATTAAAATGTGCGATTATTAGACGCGGAGGTGTCTCGCGGACATTATAATAATTGTTAGGATACTTGGCAGCTCGTTATAACAAATTCTTCTTACCCGCGAATTGCGAAGCTGCGGCGAACATCACTTTAATCCATTACGATTATAGATCCACGGCAATCATAAATATCATTATTATTATTATTATTATTATTATTATAAAAGCACATGCCAAATGAAAAATGACTCGTCGATCGAGAGATGCTGATTGATCAATTAGCTCTATCGCGGTCTCGATCAACGGAGGATTTCACTTCTAATACAGTCATTCACGATTTATATAGACTTATTTTTATTAACTTGGTTCAATGTATTTGAAGAAAGAGCAGAATCAAAATAAACGATCGTTCTCTGTTTATTGGAACTTCATCTTCCCACAGTTTCATTTGAATGCATTTTTTTTGACATTGCATCAACTATTTCGATCAATAATTAATTTAGATGATGAATTTATCAATATTTATATATTTTCAAAATCGACTTAAGCTTTTGAATCGATTTTTCAAGTCGTTTTTATTTATGAAATATTATTGTTTATTATTATATTATAATCACAGTATTTTATAAATTAAAAACTATTAATCATTTCATTATTATTATTTATTGTTTTCGAAATGTTGATTTATTTATGAAATATTTTTCGATAATCCTCCTATTGGTAAAATATGAAGGAGTGAATAAGCGATTTTATGGTATGTGGGGATAGATTGCGTATATGAACGTACTCGCGTGGATAAGTGTGTGTAAATGTTGATAGGGATTGCCCGAACACATGGGCAAAAGAGCCCGGTAAGAATGGCGTCAAAGTGGGTCACAGCGAGAAGTCTGCAGCGCGACATGAGGAGTCGTTGGTGAACCGCCGTCAGTCTGGTGAAGATATTCCGGGAGTCAACAGGTGTTCGGTGGCAAAAGCAAAAGCAACATTTGACACGTGAGAAAACGAGACGATTAAAAAGATCATCGGGTTTATACGAATTTAAACGTATATGTGTGTGAGCACATGTAAAAATTGATTCCCGCGAATCAGCGGTTCACGTTTTAGTCTCAATCGTATAAAAAGAGGAAAAAAATAAAGAGAAAAATAAAGAACATCGTTACCAATTGATACGGAAGAGCCGAAGATCGTGCCATGATTCCTTGAAAGATAAAAGCGCGAATTGAACGCGAAGGAGAGGACTTAAAAAAAAAGTCAAAGACCGACATTCACACCGGTCTATAATTATCGAATTATTCTTCAACTCGTACTTTTTTTTATAATATTTTTTCGGAGCAATCGCTTCGTCACATCGCTGCCAAAAATTGACAAGTTTTTCTGCCGTTACCATGAAGAAGTTGCAGGTAAGAAACCTTCTTAACATTTTTTAACAAAATTTCTCGTGAGTCTGGTTGCATTGTCAAAAATGAAGAAATTCCTGAAGCAGATGCACTTTTGTAAAATAGCGCTTTTCATTTTTGATTAAAAACAAGGCTTTCAATTGGTAATGCGATCACACTCTGTACAGCATATTTATTTAGTGTAACGGAAGGGGAAATAAATGAAAAAAATGAAAAAATAAAACTAGATCGTCTTAATTGCTATGTAATTAATGTCTGAACTATGTAGAGCGGAAATTCCGAGTGTTTTTGTGAGTTTGTATGCGAGTGCGAGTGCGTGGATGTTTGATACGGTTCAGGGGCACGTAACATTGTACACAGAACGTAACGTTCGATATTTCCTCAAATAAATTTGTACATCGGGGTACAATATACATTTTCGTCATTAAAACGATCAGTTGTTTCTTCTAAAACTTCGTGGCTATCCTCGAAGACGATTCAACCGTGATCCCAGTTCACGATCGTTTTTTTTTTCATTAAAAAAAAATTCGTATCATCGATAAATCACATCGAAAAAAAAGAATTATCCTCTTCGTGTCGCGGGACAGGAACTTACTTTACTCAACGGTGAAAGTTGCTACGCGAGCATGCAGCGAAGATTTACAACGCATGCCATAGAAATACCATTCTTGAAGCGACGAGAATTCACCAGATATTCAAAGAGAGAAAGAGAGAGGGAAAGAAAGGAATGAAGGACGACGTAGAAAGTGAATTTGCCGGAGGATCGATGTTCCACATTGTGTTAGGATAGTGACGAGGTATCGAAGTATTAGTGACAAAAGGATCATTTAAAAATCGATTGGCGAACGTCAGAATGAAAATCTTTTGTTGTCGATGGCAAATTTGAAAAATTGACAAAATTCTAATCATTAAAAATTTTTTAATCAGCCTAAGAAATTTAATCAGATTAAGAAATCAATAATTTTTCTGATGATCCAACGATTCGTTTTCTTTTTATTTTCTACATAAATTTGAGCATATTTATGTAGAAAATAAAATAATTATACAGATAAATATAAAATGGAATAAAATATTATTTATTTAATAGTCGTGTGTTTGAAATGTACTCATTCCTCTGGATACAAGAAAGTTTTGACACCCTGATTTCTCAACGTATTTCACAGTACCGTTTTTCCAACCTCGTCGTACGGTCAAGAAAAAAAAAACAGTGACATGCACATACAAAAGTACTTATTTGCATGATGACCATCGATTACGCTCTTTTCTTGATGTTTGTGAACAAAGTCCCGTGATGTACGAGTCTTTACTTTGTCACGTTCGTAACGAGAAATTGTAGTCAGTCATATTTTGATAAAATTATACTTTTTACTATGTACATGTCCGAAAATAAGGTTGACTCATATCCGACAGCAAGATAGAGTCTAATTTATACACTTCTGTGTTTAATGTTTTCTATATTCTTCCCTCCCTTTTTATCATATTTCTGACCAGAGAAATTTAATCGTTCCTTGGGAAATTGCGTTCTCGGGCTTGAGGAATTCTTCGATTAGAGAAAATTGTTTTTGCGGCACAGACTCTTCGCTTCAATAGAGAGCACAGCTGGTTCGGTTCGCTTTCTACTCTATCGGCTCGAACCATATACACACGCGCACATGCACACCAATCGAACGACTGTGCAATCATTTATAGACGATATGCACAAAATAAATGTTCGTTACTCATGTCCAAGTAAATTACAACAATTTTCAATGATCCGCCAACAAATTAATCTTCAGTAAAAAATGATTCAATATCTAAAATGATTTAATGATGAAAAATGATTTAATAATGATTTGAAATGTTTTAAAAATGATTAAAAATGATTAAAAATGTTTTTTAATGAAAATATTGTTTGTTGGTCAAATGTTTTATAGAATTAGACATTTACAGATTATTTCGATGGATAATCAAGGAATAAAGTAATTTGAGGTTTCCAACGTTTGGGTTAACATTTGTCACGGTACTTCCTACAGTTCGATGCTTTTTAGAACTCGGACGCGAGCAAGTAGAAATTGTCAGTAGTGACCAGACCGTTGTGAATCGTGTGAAGCGTAACCATTCACCATCCTCTCGCTACATACAATATTTATATATGAATGGGACACGGATGTTAATTTAAAGCGAGCTATTCTTTAATGCAATCGAGATCCACACCGCTTTGCACTCATTAATATTTATATTGTGATGTCCCGTGCGAATGAAAGTATGCAGATTTGTTAAACCATTCGCGTTCATGTTCGAGGTGCGTGCTCATTATCGTAGAAATTATTCAATAGCACACTCGCGATCACGAAATTGATCGAAAAGTTTTCCAATTTCTACAGCATCAAATATTTTGGGCCAAGAATCAATTTCCTTGGGAAAATATCCCACGAAAGTGCAATTTTATATAAAATATAAATTTTTTAATATAAATTATACATTTTTCAATATAAATTGAATGAAATTTTTATTGCTGTACATGCACCGAACGAAAGTAACTTAAAGTGAATA
Organism: Campoletis sonorensis; assembly: GCA_013761285.1. Taxonomy (NCBI): domain Eukaryota; kingdom Metazoa; phylum Arthropoda; class Insecta; order Hymenoptera; family Ichneumonidae; genus Campoletis; species Campoletis sonorensis. Next base: position 789,821 of record JACEOJ010000071.1, read on the forward strand.
TAAATAAAGGAATAATGTGATAATGCGTTGTTTCAGGTGATTCTTGGAGTGGTGGTGATTGGTTTGAGTATTTTGGTGTCGTCAACAGAAATACCGAAGCCAAGTTATACTCGGACGATGTTAAAAGTAGCTCGAAGTTTGCCGGGTGAAACGGAAGAGTTGAAAGTACGAACGAGTGAGGGAAACGTGGCGACATTGATAGTGAAGCGTCGTGAAAAAAGTGGTGTTCCAGGAGGGGATAACGTTGAGTCTGAAAATTCGGAAGAATCGAAGGGGGTAAATGAAATATTGGAAAAAAGTGATAATCGTTCGTCGTCAATATCGACGAATGGGGATTCGGAGATGAAAAAAGAAGCGGTTAGGATATCGGAGAGTGAACAAATAGAGGAAATTCGTGAGAAAACGTCGAGGGGTAATTTTTCATCGGATGTCAAACCGGAAGTGAGTAAAAATTCGATAGATCGAAGCGACGAGGCGGTGAATTCATCGGGAATTACGACGACGAATGCTCCGGTGAGCGATCGAATGATCGATTATGGGAATTGGACACCTTTGAGTAAAGATGGTCGTGCTCTTGAGAGCATCGATGGAAACGATGGGAAATATTCGAGCTGGAAACCGATTAGAAGCAGTCCGGAAATAATTCCCAACGACAGAACTAACTTCGCTCGCTATTCATCGCCCGCCGATCGTCGGGAATCGTTGATTCTCGGTAGAAACTTTCAACCTCGAGAAATCAAAAGTTACGAGGAAGATGCCGTCCTGAGAGCGCGAATCGTCGACAACCAACCGATGCAATATGCCTTTTTGCCCCATCAACCAAGACCACTCACGAGAACCAACATCGGTGCTAATTTGTCGAAAAATCGAGGTGGTAAAAATGTGCCATCGGAAGTTACCATCAGATCGGAAATAAATGTCAAATCGTTACCTAAAAGAACCCCAATGTCCATGGATGCCGATGGTACACCCATCATCCATGGTACCAGAGTTCCCGATGGACCCATGGACCAATTCCAAACTTGGAGAAACGCCAGGGTCATTAATAATCAACTAGTTACCGACAGTGTCGACCCCCAAAGCCCCGAAGCCTCCAACGGATTTTATGCCTCCGAAAACGCCGCCGAAAGACAGAGATTCGAAAGATTTTTTAAGGATGTCAATCGCAGGTACTTATTCCTTTCAAATTTATTGTTTATTATTCATTATATTGTTTAAATTTATTGTTTATTATCCAAGAATTGGATTTTTGTTTAAACTCTTTTTCTCCTTTCAATTTAATATTAAACCTCCGGCTTTATTCCGTTCACTGTCATTCGCAGATACGGAAGAAACTTTGGGGAAGAGAGAAACGTGTATTTCGAGTGGGATCCAAAATCGACTCATCAGAATCCAGCATTGAATGCCGAAGTTTATGAAACGCGGAACGACAATTATCGTTCGAACATACAAAAACGGATGCTCCATCCGGAGAGTTATCAAATATATCCAAATTCTCAGGTGTATACACCTGAGAGTCAAAAAATAGCGCCATTGGCTTTGAAGCCGGGAGCACGTGCGCCGGTACTGCAGTACGCGCATCCGGAGTTGGGAGTGCAACCGGCTAAAATAGTGAAAAATTCGGAAAAGAAGCGTCCGGATAATTTTCCGGACAATCAAAATTCTTTTACGGAGCAGAGGCATAAGAAAAAGTACGTATTGAACGACAAAACGGTGGTGGATTCTTACACGCAAAAAAACTATTATCCGAATCAGCATTTTTACGGGCTCAAGCAACCGAGCGATCAGCCGTTTTGGATGAAAATATCGGAAAATTTGAGGAACCAATTTTCTACGGGCGTCGAAAGAGTTTCGCAATTAACGAGGCCGGTGTTCGATCCTTTGGTCGAGGCGACTCAAAAAATTTCACAAAACTTGGGACTCTCGAGCAGAGGGAAAGAAGCCGAGGATAAAATCGGTACCGTCGCTACCAGTGGATCGATTCTTATACCGGCTCTGGGTCTCGTTGCTTCCGGAGCTGCTTTGGGAATTGGAGCCGTTGCGGTTGGGAGATATTTGGATGTTGATGTCCTTAAACGAGGTAGAAAGGACGACGGGGGTGAGGAAGATTTCGAGTTGGAGAACAGTCGAGCACTGGAAGCGATCGAGACTTCTTCGACGAGTCCAAAAACTGCGCAAGACAACGGGCCAGAATCTAATTTACCTGAGGAAGCTTCGAATCAGGGTGAAGATGGGGTTTTCCTGATAATGGAAGACACCGGGAACGGGGACAGGCTCGAAAATCGGCAAACGAAACCGTCGGTTGACGAGGGCGGTTACGTCCGGACGAGCCAGCGCCGTAGACGCTCCACCGAAAACGAAGAAATTCAAGGACAAACCGCAGACGAAGATTTTCGACGACGGGGCTCGGATTCATTGATCGAAATAATCGAGATCGACGTACCAACCAAAAGTGGCATCGTTGCTTCCGACATTTTGCGAAAATACGTTGGAAAAGATAGCGTGAAAATCGGCGGCGCTGGAAACGATCTAGGATCGAATGTAGTCGCCGGCAATAGCCTGGATCCCGAAGATGCTCCTTCGGAACATAATTTGCCATTAAAAACCACCGGTGATGGAGGATTTTTCAAGAATCCCGATGAAGCTAAGAGCAGGCGAAGAAATCGACGAAACAGCGACAGCGATCGCGAGCTCGAAGATGCTCTTCAGAATCTTCAAAACGCCGAAGTATTCACCGCTGCTCATATCGATGGCGATTGGACGAGTACGCCCTGCGCCAAAAGATTATTTTGTGACACGTTAATACAACGGGGACCGGACGCTATGATGTTCATGGAAAAAAGAATGAACAATCTTCTTCGATTGTAAGCCTATATTATTTTTTAAACAATTATTTTTATGTATCGATCGATCTATCGATCTATCGATCGATTTATTCTTTTTCTCACGCGATTCTTTAAATTTCATTACTTGATCATTTATTTTCTGCCAACAGAAAATCACTTTTTAATATTTTCTCTCAGCGAGAATGAATTTCTCTTTTTCTTCAATGTTACTTTTTATTTGTGCCTTTTTACTATTTACTCTTCGCACACGTCCGGTTAATCTATCAAACCAACACGACGGGAGTGTTCACGATGCTCGAGCTAGAGCACGTTTGGCCAACCGGGACTCGGTGCATATACGCAGTGTAACCGTAAACGCCGAGGATAACTTTCTTCTTAACGCGCCGGCTTTCGCCCGCGCTCGCGTACTTAAACGTCCCACTGACTGATTCAACTTTTACCTCTTAGCACAATTTCACTCGGGCGCCTCTAAGCAGCCCACGATCTCGTACTTTGTCGCGATATCTTTCAATTCTTTCAATTCTCATTCTAGTTCCAACAACATTTAAAACTTTAGGCTTCAAAACCCAAAAAAATGGTGAGAAGGGCAGCTTTTGAAATTTGACACGAAAAAAAATCAGTATTTTTTTTTCTGTCATAAAATCATAAAAATTAACGCATTTGACAAATTTCTCATCACTTCCGCTTGGACACTCGGACATTTAATTCCCTCTCTCTCTCCCTTTCAAACACATTTTACGTTCCCGCGGCACCCTTTCAACGCTTTCTAAACTCACCATATTATCGCGTTCAACCAAAGTCGTCCTCGAATCTTCTTTGTCTTTTGCAATATTATCTCCCTCTTTTTATCTTTTCGCCTGTTCGTTTGTAATGTTTTCCGTCATCGTCTTTCAGAATACAGCCTCAAGCAGCGTTGCAGGTGTCCAGTCATTTTCAGGAGGTGATGGAGGCCGTGAGGAGGCACGATTGTTCGAGTTTCTGGTGCCCGCAGGCTAGACCAGCCAATGTTTTTTTCTAAGCAATTGATACATTATTTTTTAAATATTTTTATTGTTTTTTTTTTTTATACAGGAATGCAAACTCTTGATATAAAATGAATGTGTCACGAGTCAAATGAAAACAGTCATAGCCGCACAAATCGAGATGATCTAAGAAAAAAAAAAAAAACAAAAAAAAAAACGAACAAATGGTCAACGTTGTACGATTATCTCTCGTGGCAAAATTCAAATTTACGAGGCTCTCGTACGCGGAGATTCATCGAATACTTTATTCTCATAAGAAAGGACTATTCACTGATTTTCCATTGGCACCCATTAAAAAAAAAGTGCCTCACCACAGTCAATTTCTTTGATTCTCTCGTACTAAACAAAAACGATAAGAGTAAAGCCAAACAATGTAAATATACGTCAATCGCGTTAATTTATTTAACTAATATTGTGTACATATTTATTACGGCCCCTTAAAAAAAAGTAAAAAAAAAAAAAAAAAAAATAGACGACCATTTATTATTGGATATTAACACCTTTTCATGTTGAATTACTGCAGAGATTTTTAAAACTCATTGTTTGATTATATTGTTCATACGAAGAAAAAAAAACGTTCTTCTCAAAATTGTTCAAATTCGTTACATCCTCGGGAAAAAAAGCTAACAATCATTCAACCCTAGAAGTCGATTATAATAATATTTTTATCTGTATAAATGCATTAACATATTTTATCGTTATTATTATTATTATTATTATTATTATTATTATTATTATTATTATTAATCCTATTATTGCACACTATTTATTTCATTTTCAGTATTCGTCGTTTAATTTCGTTAGTCGTTCGATCACATGCGGATTAATTGAGTAATGTTGATTTTTTTTTTTGCTCATTCAAGCTGTTAAATCGTGCGATTATATGAATGTGAGAGCTGCATGGTTTTCATTAATTAAATAAGAAATAAAAAAATGCCTTTTTACCTATACTCGTTGATTTTTTTTCCGCAATCCTACTTCCCAATTATTTGCAGTTCCGCGATGATGAAAAGAAAAAATTAAATCAATGTTTGAAAATTGTGAGTATAAAATCTTTTTGACAAAATGTTGAACGTTGACGCGGCGAGGGAGCTTTTTCATCTGCGTCAATATCGGATTTAGAGCGCTTTGTCCGCCCGACGGCCACGTCATTTTTATCATCAAAAACTTTTGATGCGCCCTCCGCAAAACTCCAAACTTAATTTTTTTTTCATGGAGAAATAATTTATGATTTTTTTGCCATGGAAGCACTTTCGAGTTTCCGTGTGGGTCACTGACCGGAAATGCCCAGTCATCGAAACTTTCGCACGCGCTCTGGAAGATAAAAAAATTATGATTTTTTTTTTTTACCCGCGAGTTTCCTTTTTATTTTTATTTTTTTTTTTGCAATCGTGAAACTCCACGATATGCGAAAAGTTGATGTTTTCCGGGTGCGCATCCCTCTCCGATGAATATTTAACAACGAAATTTACGATGCTCGAACTGAATTTTGTACGAGGAGCATGCGTGTGTCACGTTGTTCATTCTCAGGGGTGATTTTTCGTTATTTTTATTTTTATTCCGACAATAAAATCACGATTCGTGCGTCAGTTATCGAGAAAGCTTCGAAGAGTTTGGATCAATGGGCGACAATGCCAGTACGTGCTTCGTCAATTTTCGCATTTTTCGTACTTTTTCATAAGTCAAATTAATTTTTCAAATTTTCGACATTTTTTCAAATTTTTTTTTTTTTCATTGACACCAGAATACGTTTATGCCTATGGCTGGAATCGTTTTAATATGGGCGTCATTGGAGTTTGGCCCGAACCGAACGAGGGTTTTTTACTCCGCCATCGTGCCTGGGCGTATTCACTTTTGATTTTTGTTCTAATTTGGATTCCCCAATTTGCGAGTGTCTCCGTTTTTTGGGGAAATATCAATGAGACCATTGAGTGTCTTTCGACAAACGTGCCCGTTGGCGTTTCCGTCATGAAACTCGTTGTTTTTCGTTATCAGAGAAAAGGTACTCAACGGAGAGCGATAATCATACGCTATCATTATTTTTTTTTGTTTTTTGTTTTTTCAAAATAAAAGGGACAATTTTTCACTTTAGTTCTGAGCAGTTTGCTGAAACTTGTTGAGGAAGATTGGACTCTACCGTGGACCAAAGAGCAAGAAGAAACAATGATGATACCGACGAGAATCAGCAGAATTATTTCTCTCCTTTCGGTAACTGTGACGAGTGGATTGCTCGTCGCTTACGTCGCTTCGGGGGTTCGTTTACAATCGCATACTTTTTTACAGGCCGCCGCAACTTTTGTTGTTTCTCATATTTTAGATTTGGTTTGGTTATCAAAATTTCAACAATCCTGACATTGATCCACGACTCTCGATCGGTTTTCTCTACTCCGCCGTGTTTCCGTACGATACTAAAAAAATGAAATGGTTCATACCAACCTGGATCGGCCAATTGGCCGGTACTTGGTTCTCCATGATCGCTTATTCGGGCCCCGATGCTTTTGTCGCTATGCTCGTACTTCACTTGTGCGGCCAACTCGCGGTGGTGCGACTTAATTTGAAAAATATTGTTGATAAATCAGAATCCATTGATCCAATCGTTTTTCGGGCTAAACTCAAATCCATCGTCGAGAGACACGAGGAACTCAACAGGTTCGTATACCAATTCAATTCTTTTCTTAAATATTTTTTTTCCAATATTTAATCAATTATAAGAGTCAAGCAATTTTCTGAAAAATTAATGAGTCATGATTCATCACTTTTTCATTTTCCTATGAAAATTGATTTCTTATTCACTATCCGGCGAAGTGACATCCTCAAAATTTTTATGCATTTCCAAAATTCAAAATTAAATACATTTTTTTCCATTTTTCGAGTGCATTTTCTCGGCATTTCTTCAATATTCATTCAATTAGCCTGTTTTTAATTGTGCAGCAGTTTTCTTTCTGCAGCCCAACAGACGAATTTTGTTATAACAATGTTTTTGATTAATGTTATTTTTATTATTATTTTATTGTACTTTAATAGACCTTTTAATTTTTTTTTTTGATAAGACGAAATGCAATGATCGAAGATGCTTTCAACGCCATGCTCTTGGCTCAAATGCTCGTTTGCACCATTACTTTTTGTTTCCAAGGATTCGCCATGTTTTCGGTGCGTTTTACGATTAACTATTTTTTAATAACTCTTATTTTATGTATTCGCGGTTTTTTCCCTAAACAATTAAAATTAAATTGCAGACAGTGATGGATCCAAGGGAGGGCGGTTTCCCAATACTTGGAATGACGTTTTTTGTTCTACATGCTATTTACACAATCATGCATTTGTTCGTGTATTGTTGGGTCGGTGATGTGCTGATTGTCGAGGTAGGAGTCGATTCAAATTTCGCACAAAATTGTCTAAAGCATATTTTTTAGATTTTGAGACAGTATCAATTCAGGGGAGAATCATTTATTGGGTCATTCTGTCGATTCGTATTTTCAGAGTACGGATATTGGTTTTTCTCCTTACGAAAGTAATTGGTATCTCCTGAATCCAGCTGAGATAAGAGCGCTTATGTTCGTTACTCACCGATCAAGGACTCCTTTGCAAATAACTGCTGGAAAATTTTGCTGTTTTTCTCTTGAAATGTTCACGAGTGTAAGAATTTGATTATCGTCACTCGTAATATTAATTCAATCTTCAAATCGAATGAAACCATGAAGATTTGTTCATTCCATTTTGCCAGATAATGAAAACTTCAATGGGATATCTTTCGGTATTGCTGGCCATGAAGGATCGCCTGCTCGAATAATTCCAAGACAACTGGCTGCAGAAAAGTCGTCATTTTGAAAATCAAGAAAATGCATCAATCGCACCACTTCATAGACGCATTACGTCACTTTTTGTCGTAGTTATTGTATAGTCAAAACGATGTTTTTCGAAAGATGATTCATTTATTATTCAATGAATAAATATCGTGTGATCGTTAACCCGTGTTTTTTTGAGATACGATTACCATGGGCTTTGTTTTGCTCGAATAATTAAGAGGCCGCACGTACAAATAAATTTGATGCGCGGAAATAAGTTTTTTTTCGTGCTCAAATTTGTTCCCCGTCGCAGCATCGAATGGAATTTTATTCTGAAACTAACGGTCTTTTTCTCCGGATGTGAAAATCGTCCATGCTCTTCGTCGAGAAAAGAAAAAAAATATCTATATTTGGATTACAATTGAAGTGCAATTTTGTTAAAGTTTCAACGAGCAGTTATCCAAACTAAGTATCCCTGTTCATATAAAATTTATACCAAATTCTCCGAGAGAACGACGATTTGCATTTTTGAGCTGAGCATGCGTCGTTCAAAGTGTCCCTCGATATCTCGCGATGGTTTTTTTTTCTCCATGTAAATTTCAGTGCAGGCAAAACCAGCTCGACATCAGCGTCAATGGAAAATCATTTATTGGGTGTGTTCAAAACGAATAATTTTTTTTCTTATGGAAAAGTAAAAAACGAATTTATTTATCGATGTCTTCTGACGAACAATTACAAATAAAAATTCAGGTTTCAAGTATGCCTACGGCTGGAACATTTATTATCAAAGGATATTAGGAATTTCTCAGATAAACAACGAAGGATGGCTCGCTCAGAAAAGAGCATGGATTTGGAGCACTTTCGTATTTTTGAGCATTTGGCTCCCACAAGTTGCGAGCCTGGCAATCCACTGGGGTGATATGAACGCTTTTATTATTTGTCTCTCCACAAATATGCCGATAGCTATTTCTATTCTGAAAATTATGGTTCTCCAAAAGCAGAGGAAAGGTACGATACATTTTGTTTTAGATTCCGGCTAATTGCCGGGGCTTAATTAGCTTTCTCAAAGCTCCACCCTGTCGCGTGTTTCATTTGAACCAAGGCACCTCGATGGGTTGGCAAACCACTCTATCGATTAAAACAGGCAACCATATTGTTTACCGAGTTTATCAAGTTAGTTATTGGCAGCATCGGGAAGTTTGAAAAACCTGCATACCCGCTTGGCAATGGGCTTTTTTTAAAATTATTTTAGGCTACATACTCGTCGACCAGGGTTTTCAATTCCAAGCTCAGGGTCATCTGGACCCTGTGCCTCCTATTTTTCACCATGAAACAGTGTACACAAACATAAAAATTGCTACGATCTTTGCTCTTGATTACCGAGACGTGTTATTGCCCCTTGGGAACAATTATACGATAAAAATTGAAGGTGATTTCCACTCTGGGCAACAACTGCCGATCGGTGCGAAAACCTGGAGAGAATTTATTGAGGTCTCCAAATAACGCAATGTTTCAATACACACTTTGGAGGAAAAAATTCAATAAAATAAAAACAGTTTAAAAAATGCGATCGAAACGTATAGACATTATGAAAGAAAAACGTTCATTCCATTGAATGGGAAATTGTGAAATACTCGTTACTTTGTTGATGTTTCATATTTTTTCATTACAGTGATCGGTAGCATTATTGCGATAATTGAACAAGACTGGATCGAAGTTGAAAGAAAAGAGGAACGTTCGATCATGATCGCAACAGCAAAAACTAGTCGATCAATTTCCATAATATCGTTTTCTCTAACGAACATCATGTTCGTCGAGTACATTTGTTCTCGGGTAAAACATAAAAACACAGTAAAATAGAGAATAATTAATTTGCAACTGTGGCGACACGTTCAGGAATATATTTCCAAAATCAGAATCACTGAATGTTTAGCTCTGGAAACTTTGGCAAGGGCCCGATTCGAAAACGAATCCTGAATTGGCGTTTGGGTTTCTTCACGACTCTTATTATCCGTTCAACACTTCGGAAATTGAAGCTTTCTTACCCATCTGGATTTTTCAATTTTTTGGCACGTATTTGGGAATGATTTCGTACGCAGGACCCGATTGCTTGGTGTCCATGGTTATTTTACATTTTTGCGGTCAGTTGACGATTATTCGACGATCATTGAAAAATCTTGTCGACGGGGCGACGAAATCTGATCCTAAAAAATACTGGAAAAAAATTGCAGCCATTGTGACGAGACACGAACAAATAAACGAGTAAGATTTTTATTTCGCCTTCGACTTTTAGTAATTTAAAGGATATGACACTTTTTATTGGCAATAAATATCATGTTTTTATAATTTCTTTGTTCCATACGAGTTTGGCAATCGTCATAAGGATGACGTTCAGCTCGGTACTTCTAGTTCAAATGTTGGCATGTTCTTTGACTTTTTGCTTCCAGGCTTACGCCATGTTTACGGTTGGTATTTTTATTTTTAAAACTATTTCAAATAGAATGATATTTAAGTATTATTCTATTTAAATTCTATTAAATTTCTATTTAAACTACTTCAAATAGAAATTAAATAGAAATTATTCTATTTAATTTATATTTAAACTACTTCAAATAGAAATTGAATAGAAATTATTCTATTTAAATAGAATAATATTTGAATATTATTCTATTTAAATATTATTATTATAATAATATTTAAATATTGCTATTTATTAATTATAATTATTAAGATTTAAATATTATTCTATTTAAATTCTATTTTCATAGATTAATATTTGAAAAAATATCATTCTATTTAAAAGAAGCAACGAAAGATCACGCTTTTTTCTAGACTCTCATGGACCGAGATGGTGGCGAAACTTTGCCTCTATTCGAGCTTGGATTTTCCATGATTTATGCCGTCTACACGGTCATACATTTATTTATCTATTGTTACGTAGGAGATCGTCTATATGTTGAAGCAAGTGGAATTTTAAAACATTTGAACGAAGTGCTTGCTTAATGAAAAATTTGTCAATATCGTGGTGCAAGAAATCTGAAAAAAAGTACCGTTTCCTGGTCTTTTCAGAGTACCAGTCTCGGCAATGATTTTTATGAAACTGAATGGTACACTTTGTCGCCCAAAGAAGCAAAAGCATTTCTTCTCATATGTCAAAGGTCGAGGGTTCCTCTTGAGATAAAAGCTGGCAAATTCTGTACTTTCAATTTACAGCTGTTCAATGCAGTACGTCTAATTTATATTTTTTATTTGCCCCACTTTATCCCTTTCGTCGATTCTGATGATTGTTTTTTTGTTCCTTTTTCTTTTCCAATTGTCAACAGATCTTGAAAAATTCGATGGGTTATCTGTCCATGTTGATAGCAATGAAGCAGCGGTTGATCGAGTGAAATTTTACTGCATCGATTTTCGTTGTGAACCTCTGGTTTATCGATTTATCGATTGATCCGTTAATTGATCGGAAGATCGTCAAATGTGATTGATTTTTTTTTTCTTCTAGTGACCAAGTGATAAATTCTTTCTGTTAAAGTGCAAAACCTTTTCGTTGAAAGAAACTTTTATCACGATTTTGCGGGGCTCGTTCAAACGTTGCGTTTCAACGTTTCGGTAGACGAAGAACTAAATTTTCATAAAAGAAAAATGTTTGTAACGGCGAGTGGGATTTATTTTGTAATTATTGTAAAAGGAATAAAAATCTAATGATATTGTTATTTTTCAGTTTGTTTTTTTTCTACGTGCAGTTACAAAAATGTCTTTTTCTTTGGAGCGTTATAATGTTGACGCTTCGAGATTGTACGCCGCGATAATTCTTAATTGTCGTAATAATATAGGACAATTTATAACTCTTTAGTTACGCTCTGTCCGTTAGTATTTTAATTTCTTTGCTTTTTCGGTCGTTCTTGCTCGTTGATAATGATGATTGGTCGGTCTAGAAACTCGTAAATCGAGTAAAAGTTCAAACGACCACTTTCACCTTTTAACTTGGTCGCGAATGGAAAACGGAAAACATAGAGAAAAAAAACGTGAGTGAGAAACCAACTGATATGCGCGTAATTACAAGGGACTTGGATGTTCGCTTATACAATGGAGAAAACGAAAGGACAATATGTGCATCCGAGTGTTTGAAAAAAAGAGGAGAAAAAAAATTCGCCCGATGCAAATGGTCGCAAATGACCGATTCACGCATCGTTGAGAATGCAAAATTCTTATAAATTCAAGCCTCGAATCTGAAAAAAGTTCAGTCTCGTGCCAACTGTCGTCTTAGAGGAACATTCCCTTGAAAAATAAAAATCGAGAAGCATGAAAGGCTGTTGGGAAACGACAATTTTACTGGCTGCTCTTACGTGCAACGTAATCGCCAGAAATACTGATAACTTGAGTTACGACAGGGAATACAGAAGAGGATCGGGTTCAATGCTGGCAGAGATTGCCAAGGAACTTGTTCAAAGATCGACCAGCGGCAGTCAGGTATTTATTCTCAAAATAATCAAAAAGTTGTGATTCATTAATTTAAGAAAAGTGCGAACAAAAGGCACGATTATAAATTTTTCATAAACGTTCAAGGTGCTCAACTTGAATCTATCGAATCTGCTGTTGTTGCTGGTTCTGAAGGCCGTAGTATTTGGGGCGAGTTACATCGGAAACCAAGATAACAGAGGTCGTGAATTAAACGAAGGTGATTGAAGTTACAAAATTTTATATATTTGCCAATAAATTGAAACCAGTCGATCGTACAGTTCAAAAATATATTGTTCGATGTGTTTTCTTCAGAAAATGTTGTTTCGGAAGGCGAAGTTGCCCTGGCACTCGGTTACATGATCGGTGACACGTGTCTTTATAGAGCAGCGTGCGAGGTGCCGAACACCGCGAAAGAGTATCTCGGAGCCGTTGAAATGATAATTCAAACGATGAAACTCGTTCCACAGTAAGTTTCGACATTAAAACACATTTTTGTGCAACGTGGGAGGAAAATAAGTGGATCGCTTCGTATTCCCCATGAGCTTCCTTGTTTCCCTCTACGATGGGCAACACGCTCGATCGATTAAGGAAATCCTTTCGCCGAGGGCGGTATTTTGTGGGCGCATGAAAAGGACACTCGTCTTTTGTTCGGAATGAAAAATTACGAGCGCCAAAGAAAGGAATACTTTAACATTAATATTTTCTGTATTTTCCTCAGGTACGCCCAACTGGACAAAGGCTACGAAAAAACAATATCCGACTTTAAAAAAGCGATAGATTATGGAACGACGAATCAGTGTCCACCCGAGTACACTTGCAAAAAGGAGAGCATCAGAAATTTCCTGCGACCGGAATGAAAAGAATGTGAGGCTAAAGCTGAAAATGTAAATTCGTTGTAAATTCCAATGTAGTTGGTAGTATTTTTGTTTTATTATTTATCATTATGAAACATTGGAATTGAATTGGTGGTTACGGCTGTTTGTCCGTCACAACGAAACCTCATTCAAAACTGCATGTTCGTATTTCGAAAAATTCTCATGTACAATATAATTACAGTTGATTCGTAGACGTGTGAACAAAAGTTTTATTCGCTATATCGCTCGTATCGTTTTTTTTCTCTTTAACATATTTTCTTCTCTAGTTGCATTATTTTAACGTGTTTCGCAGCTTCTCGCAGCTGACCAATTTGAATATTTAAGGATCGGGAAAGAAAGACAAATCGTTGAGCGAAATTTTATTCGCCTTTTTGTTCTTTTTTGATCACGTGAAACTTTCACTAGGAGAGAGGAATAAACCTGCAATGGAAAAACGATTATACGAATGTAAAATCGTAACACCGATCAACGTCACTCTTTTAACTACGTTAGAAAATTCGAAGGAGCTTGCGTGCGGCGGAACATAAACTCTCATCATTCTGACATGCCTGCAAAAATCCATTTTTCTTTTCGTTCAGCTTACACGCCGCATCTACTCGATGTGAGTGTGAATTTTCTTTTCAAAAAGCTCTGATTTCTAAGACTTTCAGATATTCTTCGATTATTTTCTCGGCCATTCAATCGGCATCAATCATACTGTGTTTTTTTAAACGACGAAACGAAAACTTGTACATAATTTGCAGAAAAGAAGAGAAAAAATTGAAAAAATGATGATGGCGCGCGAAGAAAGCACCGCATCAAAGTCACGCCGAATTCCCGTCACTGACGAGTCGTGAAAATGTCAAAAATTCATGAATAATGAACATTTTTTGAGTCCCTCGGATTGAAAAACGCACGACGAATGAAAGTTTAACAATGAAACGACTTGAGAATCCAAAATTCAATGAAAAGTTCATGCTTTTGTCTGTAATCGTCGAAAATAAAAAGTTCGGGCTGGGGTTCGTTACCCGAGTTTGTTGTCCTCGTGAAAGTTCGTGGCTTGAGAAAAGCGAAAACAACAAAACTGAAGAAAAAAAACACGGCTCTCTGCGTTGGCTTGACGTGTAATGAGTTTTAAATCATGATTGTTGTTGTTGTTGTCGTTTTCTATTGTATTTTGTGTTCGTAGCTGTGTCATCTCATGCTCGTACTACGAAAAGCTTTGCCTCGATTTGCTAGGGAGTAACTTTGGTCATATGTACTTGGTTCGCGTGAGGGCGCTGCTGCCGTTCGTTGGATCCATCATTCGATCCCAGTTCGTTTGACCAACCACGAATCCGACAGCTCGCATTTTTTCTTGCTCTTTTCGTTCTTCCAAATCGGCCCATCGAACCTTTTGGCACAAGAAATAATCGATATAATGGTCAATTTTATGCAAAACATTCGTCATCAAATTTTTGACAGTTTTTTTCAATATTGTTTTCATTATTGTTTTCGCAGGATTGAAAAATAGTTAAAAAACCAACCCTTCGTTTTCCCGAAGTATCCTCGACGTTGTAATAATCCGCTACTTGGAGAAAATCTTCCATAGTCTGTGGTTTTCCCTCATTTTTCCTCTTGGCTAGACCATCCAAACGATCTGATCGGAAGAATCGGAAGAATTCAGTTAAACACTCATTTTTCTTCGGTTAATATTGCAATTAATCATATTTTCATGAAATTACCTAATTTGTCTTCGGCTTCCATTCTCTCCCACTTGCTCACGCCCTAAAAATCCATATTTTTTTATTTTTCGTTCCTCCACCTGCGTATTAATGAAATGGAAAAAATATTTTTAATAAAATGACATACCGCTGAAGCTTGAGGATCTTCTTGACTGTCTTGACTGTCATCGTTTCCAGGCGTTGCCTCTGGTTGAACGTTTTGAGTGTCTTCCATATGCACCTGGAAGAAGAAATAAACAAAATGCGTGAAAAAACTGTCTGCTTCGAAGAATAATTCATCGCTTCGTTAAAATTATTGTTCTTTTGTTTTTTAGTTCGTACCTCTTCGATCGCTTCCTCCTGCAGCATCGAAGTAACGTCCAATTTTTGGTGATGACCCGGTGTGGGTTCGAAATAATCAACGATTCTGTTGATCTCGTCCTCGGTACGACTGTGAATATTTCTCTTGAGGCATATTTGTACATCCATTTCCATTTCACAAACGTAAACCTTTAATTAAAATTGAATATCAAGACAAAATGCTTTTGAGCAGTCACTCATGTTGGAGCAAAAATCGACAGTAAAGAAAAAAAAACTTTAAAACATGTGCTTGGCAAATCCAGATCAAAATCGATGTATCACGATTAATGGATAAACAAAAAATACGAATTTTCATTACTTTTCAATTATTTTAAAAATAAACTCGTTTTAACATATTTATACAATGAAAAACAATCGATTTTACTTTATTCTCAAGTTTGCGATGGAAAAACGTTCAAAGTTCGGAGCGAAGAGCAAAGAATGAAATAAAAATCCAATTAACATGGATTTTTTATCCCTTCAAAAATCGTTGAAAACGAATACTTACACGAAAACCTTTTGTTTTAGCAAAACTCCACATTTCCTCGTAGTCCGAAATTTTTTCGTTGATGGAATCGAGGATGATGAAGTTGAAAAAACCGTCGGTTATGTTTTTCTTGAATGCTTTGACAAGCGATGTTATGTAACTGGGTTCCATCGCTTCTTCGTATTCGTAGACCATATCCTGTTTGAAAATTTAATTGGAAACACGATAAATAATATTTCTCCATTTCGATGGGCTCGATATCTCCAGTTAATTTTGTTCTCAGGCTAACCTTCGTCGTGGTTTTTTTTCCATTGCTGTCTTCGGTCTCAATCTCTTTTTCTGTGAGGAAGTAATCGTCGAGACTCAAAATTCTTGGTGCAGAACCGCCTTGTTCTACTTCTTTGTCCTGGAACAATGAACCATATCACAATTTTTTTTTTTAAACCATTAAAAATACATTCATTACAGACTTTTAAACATAATTTTGTTTCATTTTTGTGACTAAAATTCCATTATTTTTTTTCCTTACCTTGATAAGCTTAGCAACAAAAGATTTGCCACTTCCCGGTGGCCCACGCAAAATCACGACAATTTTAGGCGGTCTGTTTTGCCTTCCTGGCGGGCACAACAAATCGTCGACCATTGTGAAATTAGGAGTTTTTGGCAATTCCATCGTCGCCGGAGGATCCGTCGCTGCTTGTGGAGCTTGTGGAGCCTCAACGATTTGCGGCTCTTCCGCAACTTGTTCAAGCACCACGGGTTCGTCATCTTCGGCTTTGGGTTCGACGCTGCAACAAAGTGTTTGTTTTCAAGTTCACTGGATTCGCATTATTAAACATATCAACGAGAAACGGTTTAATTACTTTTCGTATTATTTTCATAATTGTCATTAAATCGTACAAATGACATAAAATATTATTTGTGCATGTGCCAAATCTTAATAATATTTGTTCTCCACAATGGGAATAAATGATTTTTTAATTCCTCATTTTGCTTGATTATTTGAGCACATTTCTTTGGAATCTTAATTCCGATTGCATCAAAAAAAGAAAAGTGTTTATTCTCGACAGTGAATAAAAAAAAGTGCACAATCGTAATTGTGCCTTTGCAATTATTCAGATTATAGAAATTTTCAAATGAATCACAATTTCATGATAATGGTTTGTTTAATTTTTTTGTTTTCCAATATGACGATATTTTATCATTTCTCGTTAACACGAAACCCAACTTCAATGACTCGTTTAAAAAGGTCACGCGGATACGACTCCACGTTTGACGAATCCTTGGACTCAAGAAAAAAGTGTCTCATGGATTTTTCAACGTTGCCGGTTCACAATTTGAGGGACAATTTTCTTGGGGATTTAAGCAATCATAAAATTCGTTGCTGGTAATAATCCGAACAAAATAAACAGGGAGGTAAACGAGTGTTTCCTGCGTTCAAGGAATTTCTAGTGCATTGGAAATTTCTTCGTAAGCGGATATTAAAAACAATATTTAAATCTATATACGTAAACGAGATAAATAAATTATTTTCGTCAGTATTCCTGCTTAAAAATCACGAAGATTCAGAGACTTGTCAAATGACAGCTCCGTCATTTAAAATGGTTGCGTTATAAAAATGATTCAATTATTTCAGCGTGTGCACACAGTATCGAAAAACAGAAGCATGTGATTTGCTGTCGTTGATTTTCAACGACGCTACGAATAATTGGGGCAAATACACGAATTCCCAAAAAATTATAAATTCATCACGGTCAATTGTACCATTAATTTGCTTGCAGTATTAAATCGGCTCTGTTCAATTGGTCCTACAATACGGTCGTACGAGAATTACAAAAGGGAGACTGAGCGATGAAAATCACCAGGAACATTGCCAACAATGACGTTGAATCTTAAGACACGATCATTTTTCAAGTGCATTCGCGCGCTCAGCGCAGCAAGAGCATTATTTCAAGTTTGTGTTGGCCAACTCATTTCCAGTGTCGATAGCGAGAACGAAGGGAACCGAAATGATGTAAAAAAAAATCCAAAAAAGCTAAACCAATACGACTTTTTGGAATTTTGCTGGACGTTTTTGAGTTTTTCTTCAATTGGGCAAGACAAAATTGGACATTGGTTCGAAAATCGTATTCTCATTTCTAAGTACAGCTTGCACTACTTCCTCGAATTGTAAGCTTCGTATTTTTTTTTTTGTTTAGAAGAAAAATTAAAGTGTTTTTTGTGCACATTTCGGGGGCACATTTCCCTTAATCGATTTTTAAATAAAACAAGTTTATTCTTTTTGGCAATTTATATGTGAAAGAGTCGTACCTGTTCTCTGGGAATGTAGACTCATCTGGTTTCTTCGCCGAGCTCTCCGAATCGGCAACATTTCCTTTAGATCTAGTAAAATCGAAAGTTTTCAAACATTCGAAAAGTATCGACACATTTTGACGAGTAAAAAGGATACTTAATGAGGTATGAATTCATTATAAGCATTTGGAGGGTCAGAGAAACTCGTTGAAATGAAAAAACAAAAACTAGAAAAAGATCTGCAAAGAAGACGAATGAAAAAAATGACAGCAACCGTTGGCCATATTTCTAGACTTGATTCATTTCTTTAACGTCTTTTCATTCTCGATCCAGAGTTGGCTCAACGTTTTCGATTTTTCAATTTCAACAAGTGTTCCAAAAGGTCGAAGAAAATTCGTGTTATTATTGGTCATTACCTTTCGTCGTCTTTCTTATTTTCTTTGTTCGTATCCTTTCTTATTTTCTCGGCCCTGTCGCGTGTCCTGTCTGTTTACAGGAAAACAATTAATGACATCGTGTTCATTGATGATGAAAAAGCAAGATAACATCATATCGGAACTTTGGTGCGATTGTAAAAACGATAGAGAATAGAAGAAGGAAGGGAGAAAATGAATAAATCAATTGCTACAAAATTCTAATAAGATTTTTATCCAGAGGAGGTATTGAAGGTAATTTTGTTGAGTAAAATATCCAAAAAATATGTTTGCCAATTGACACCAAAGGATTACCTTTGCTCCTGCTTCTTCGGTGCTGAGTTTTATCGTCGCGTTGTTTGTTCGAAGTTCGTTCCCATTCGCGGTCCCTCTCGTTGCGTCCGCGTTCTCTGCTCTCTCTTTTTAGTCCCTTGTGTTCCCTTTCTCTGTGATCATCAGCTTCTCGGTCTCTTCTGAGTCTGTCGTTTCTATTGATCGGTGGTCGACGTTCGCGTTCGAAGGATCGTCGATCGTCCTGCATGCGGTCGCGTTCCCTAAATTGCGGATGGGCATCGAAATGTGTGTTTCTTTGATCGAAGCCACGTTTCAAGGCCCTTAGATCGGATTCGTAGACTCTCATGCGATCGGTATATTCCCGCAAATTCTGTTCATTCTCGATCCAGTTACGGAAATCTCTTTTGCAATAAATCTCGTGATCGGGTACGACGGGCTTCAGTCTGCCGTGATCGTAATCGAAGCATTGGGACGGGGTTACGTAATCGTGGACAATAACGCGAGGTGCGTGACCATAATCGATCACGTTGCCGGTTAAATGCTCCTTCGTCATTTCATCGGGTACGCCCGTGCCGTGGTTATAATTGAATTGTTTCTCCACGCAAAACTCCTTCGGACCTTCGTTCCTTCTGCCCTCGTTGGGGCGTCTCGAGGTGTAGTTCGATCCACCCGGACGAGCGTTGTCATTGAGGGGACCTCTGAAAGGTTCTTCGAAAGGAGGGCCACCACTCGGCCTAGACATTAAATCGACGGGCTTCGGATTCTTGTCTTTGTTGAGGGTCGCAGGATCGGGGACGAAGGGACCTTGATTGCCCGGTCCCGTGGAGCCTCGGTCGCGATCCATCGGGATTCGATTGGCCGGTCGCGGAGGAGCCGGTGCTTCCGAGAAATTCGGGCCTCCGGACCGCTGGTCCGAATCGCCGAATTGATTCCTGTCGAAGGCTTCTCTCCAATTAGGTCCACGAGGAACGTTCGGAGCAGGCGCAGCCATTCGATCCTTCGTGCTCCCCTCCTCGCGCGGTTCCTCCCCGGGTTCCCTGAACGCGGGCGGAAGGTCTCCCCATCGATTCATCTCGGGCTCGTTGCTTTGATGGGCAGACATTTCAACCGGCGGGTTCATTGGCTTGTCGAACTTGAAGGACATGAGCGATGGGATGCCGGGATTGTCAGAATTTCCACGAGGGCCGAACGTATTCGATCTGAAGGAGGAATGATTTCCAGGTGATGATGGATCGTTCGATTCGCCGGGACCGAACGGTCTGTCCATCGGTCCGCAAGGCCCAAACGGCGGCATCATGCCACGAGGACCGAACGATCGATCGTTAGGATTCCTAGGTCGGAAGTCCGGGGGCCCACGTGGACCAAAAGGTCCGAAAGGTCCGAAATCCCCGGGTCCACGGGGGCCGAATTCGGGCCCAGAACCTCGAGGTCCAAATGGTCCTCGTAGAGGTTCCGGGCCACGCGGACCATCGCTGAAACAGTGCGAGCCAAATGGTCCAGGTCGCCTCATACTTTCAGCTGGATCGGCGCCACCCATGTCTCTAGGTCCGTAAGACGACCCTGAGTCTCGTGATTGATTTTGCATTTCCCCCGGTCCGAATGGAGTATCGTAATTGATCCTCCGAGGACCACCATCGCCGTGTTGCCGGTCGAAGGGTTCGTGCGTATTCGCTCTTTCGTCGGACTCCCACTTCGGATCAGAATCTTTAACCGGTGGTCCCAAGTTTGGTAGTTCCGGAGGTGGCTCCATGTTCAAATCTTCGGGCTTCGGATCATTTTCACCCATGAAAGGCAGGTCATCCGTCTTCTTGTCTGTCGCTGTCGTTCGATCTTTGGAATCTTCGCTTGCGGCTCTCGAGGACGCGTCGGTGTTTGGAGGACGTTGACAGTCTTCGTTCGATGGCTCTTTCGATGAAGCGTTCGCGGCTTCTTCTACCGATTTATCTCCGAGCGTTTCGTTGAAGTCGTCGTTCGCGAAATCTGTCTCTATCCAAGATGGCACTTGAAGCGGAGGAACGGCCTTTCGATTGGGATCATCGTTCGTTCTCATTGAATCCGATTGACAATTATTTTCTTTAGAATCACTCTCTTCTTTGCGTTCATCGGTCGATTTCATTGGAGCACCTTGTCCCGAAGGTTTACGCGTTTCTTCAAAATTTTCCGTGCCCGTTGATTGTTTATTGGAAACTCCGAAATTCTCACGCTGCTGCATGTTCTGTTCGTCGAAATCCCTGTCGAACCTCTGTCCAAATTTGTTGCCTTGTCGGAGATCAAAATTTCCCGAGTTTCTAGCACCTCCGTCGGGTCCGTCGGGCATTTGTGACGCGGATTCTCTTTCCAGTGGGCCGAAATCTCTCAAATCACGAGAATTGAAATCACCCGAATCGCGAGGGCCGAATTCATTCCCTCGAGATCTGTAATCGGCCTGTCCACGAGGAGCAAAGTCTCCGCCAGGTCCTCGAAACTTTGAGACAGGATTGTTAGCCGAACGGTTGTCACGGGAAGACTCGAAGCTGCTGATATCGGAAGCACAAGTGCCAAACATCGGACCTCCCCGCGGTCCTACATTCGTATCTTTACCGAAGCTCGAAGCCGAGGTTTTCGTCAAAAATGGTGAGTCACCGGTCAACTTTCTGAAGCTCTCGCTGAGCGATGTACTCGCGCTACTGCTTTTAGTGGAGTCGAGCAAACTGCTGAAATTTGAAGGCTTAAAAACGTCCATCGCGGCTCGACGTTTCTCCATGAGTTTCTGGAGTTCGGGTGGCATATCCGGCGCAGGAGCATATTGATTGCCTTTCCCAAAGTTACGAAAGTTTGAGCTACCGGAGTCACGACTACTTTCCCGCGAATCAAACCGATCCGAAGTACGATTAAATTTATCATTTATCGAGCTCGCGTTGCTCATGCCCGGGCGATCACCGGAGCTCCCGAACCGATCACCGGACATGCCGGAAAATTGATCATTACGGGATCGAAATTGGTCACTTTCAGAATTGAATTGATCGTGATTCGATGCAAAACGATCATTGTTTGAACCAAAATTGTCGTTGTTCTGACGAAAACGATCGTTTCGCATGTTAAATCGGTCGTCGCTGTTGGTTCCAAAGCGATCAGGATTGAAACTATCGCGATCCGATGTAATGCGATTGTCTCCAAAGCCTTGGTGGTTTTCCCCATCGCGAGAGAACCGATTACCACTTTGATCTTTTTCAAACGACGAACTAAATCGATCACCGGATCGATAGTCGTTGCTGGAACGTCCACAATTGTCTTGTCTGTTGTTAGAGCCTCCTGAGGCCATTTGATTTCCCGTGCCAAAACTTTTGTTACCTCCATCGCCGCCCCCTCCACTGGGCATCATGCCACCAAGATTATTAGGCGGTGGGCCACTGAATCTATTTGCTCCATAGTTGAAACGATCGTTTCCCCCGCCCGTCGAGTCATTGCACGGACCTCCGGGCATCGACGACTGTCTCTGGTCTCCCTCGCCTCTCGACTGTCGTGCCTCCTGATCCTGAGCGTTGCCAGATCGATGTCCCGAAGCGGTGTCTCCCTGCTGCTGCTGCTGACGCTGACTGGACGATCCGAAACCGGGTGGAGGTTGGGAAAAATTAGGTCCACCGCTGGACATGTTGGGCGGCATGTTCGAGAAGTTTTGCGTCATTCCCATTAACCCAGGAGGTGGTTGATTGAAGTTGGTCGTGGGTTGTTGACTAAAGTTCGGTGGTTGATTGAAATTCGGCATCGGCATCGTCGCCGCCAAAGGATTCGTCGCAATTTGTGGAAGACCGGGTGGTTGTTGAAAACTCGGAGCATAATTCATCATGTTTGTTCCCGCGTTGTACTGCGCAGCCCACTGCTGAGCCGCCCATGCTGCTGAAGTGATATTCGGTGGCATTGCCAAAGGTTGCCCAGAAGTGACGTTCGGTTGGTTCGGTGCAGCTTGCGATTGTTCTTCTTGGGAAGTAGCCTCGTTCTTGCCTGTTAGTCCAAGTGTCTTTCCAATGCCTAGTAAATTGTTAATCAATCCTTGGTTCTCCGTGTTTGTCAAAAGATTCAAAATCTTGGCATCGCCGACCATCGACTTGTCCTTTTCCGCTTCTGCTTTGGCCGCGGCTTGTTTCTGCTGTTCGCGCTTTCGACGCATTTGTTCGCGACGTTCGATCAGTTTTTCCCTCCACGATGTCCATTTTGCTTCGTATTGTTTGTACTGAGTCTACAAATAAATAGAAAGGAGTGATAATTCGGTGAGATTTTTGTCTACTTTCTATCGAGTATCGCCATTGCTTTTATTAAATTGTTTTCATAGTCCGCTGTATTTACCAATAATTTTATTTACCCACCTTATCAGGATGATTAGCATTTTGCTGCTTCCATTTATTAAACTGTTCTTCCCATTGTTTAAACTGGGCATCAAATGTTTTCTCGGCCTCGGTTAGTTCTTCGTCGTCGACTTTCAATTTTTTGGCACTAACTGACTCTAGTGTGGAATTCGCGGTGCGTTTACCACTCAACGAAGCGTTATCGAGGGACGAGTTGTTTCGCGAACTATCGGGTGGCAAGGGTGGTTGGCCCGGCGGTAATGGCGGATTCGAAGAGGATTTATTAGATGGGAAGAGAGGAAGATTATTCTGATGAGGTGGCGGTATGCCGGAATAACCAAATGCGCTGCCCTCCGGCGGCAAAGGGGGCTTCGCGGAAGTGTCCTCTTTGGGAAGCGGGGGTGGCTGCGCGCTCGTTGCCAACGTCGTAGTCGACGGAAGCTGCCCTAGGTTTGGCAAACCTTGCATCTGCTTCATCGTCTCTTGATACTGAAACCGAAATCGTAAACTTTCCATTTTCCGCTAATCTTTCCAACTTTTTATCAACCGTACGGCCGCCGTTGCTCTTCTTCTCTATCTTTTTGTCTCTTTTTTTTTTTTCTCTGCTTTTTTCAACTATCCTCACTACCTTTTCTCCATATTGGGCCTGCCACTGTTGATACTGCTGTTGCCAGGTCTGCCATTGCGCCCAATTTTGCTGCTGCGCCGCCGACCATTGCTCCGCCGTGTAACCGTTTGGTGCCTGGGTAACGCGTCGTTCGATCAATCATTCAGGATAAATAACTATTTAGCCAACCGTTCCCTCCTACTTGGCTTTCTCAGTTAGCAAAATACTCACCGGTTGATTATAGTACTGCATAAACGACTGCATGACAGCCATGGGATCTGCTCCCTGAGCAGCCGGATAGCCAACTGGCGGCTGTGGCATTGGAGCCGTGACTGTAGGAGCCGCCGGTAACTGCCATTGATTCCAGCTTTGCATTCTTTATTTGATAACGTCGTATCGACGTGATTTTTACCTTTTCTTCAACTTGCCAATCCTCTACGAACGCCTAGCAAACATTGCTAGCGCGTGACGAGGATTTTTTTATGGGCCGCTGTCCATTTGGACGCTATTTTTCGTTTACAAAAAGTTTTTGTTACAATCATAAATCAACTAAATTCTCCATACAATTGTACGCATCTTTGCAAAGTATCGTTAAATACGTACATCAAAATTTCATTCCAATTAACATAATTATATTTATTCGTGAAAATCATATATTTTTCAGAATATAAAATTGTTTTCGAGCCACAAGGAAAAAGGTAACGAAACTTCATCGTATATTCATTACTTTCTTCTTCGTGACTGAAACAAAGAGCGTGACTAAACAAATTCAGCGACAAAGCAAATTCGGCGGATCCTTCCACAATTTGCTTCGAATCATGAATTTCTATCATCTCACAATTACTTTTCAATATATGAATTCAAAAACCATGAAAGTTTCATTATTAAACAATCGAGAGAAATTGCAACGATGCAATTTTTTTGGGCCGCAGACTCGGAGCGAATGCTCGATTTAATAAAAAAAGTGCATCGAGCATCAGTAAAAATCTTCATGTGTGCAAATCTTATGTCAATATATTTAAATAGCTTAGTCAATAATGTAGAAAAAGGCGCATGGTAATCATTGAAGCACGGAGCGCGGTAGAAATTTGGCGTTTGTTCTTATCGCCGCAGCGTGTGATGTGGATGAGTAAGATATTTTTTTTGTTTGCTTTTTGAAATTTGCAGCGCCAAAGAGCAGGTTTCGAAAAAAAAGAAAATGAAGAAAAAAATATCTGAATGACACGAGAAATGCGAGGAGCATACGATTTCGGAATAAACACATTCGTATATTTATATATATGCGTGTGTGTGTGTGTGTGTGTTGCAACGACGAGTTTTAGCATTGTTAAATCGATAGAATTGCCTCGGCGTTTGATCACTAAAACCAACAAAACGCTGCGAAATGAGCAAAAAAACCATTCCACGCGAAATCCAGCACGGAATTATTGATTTTCTATATTAATTTTTATTCTCTCAATTTGTAAAGTTTTTTTCGCGTTCAAGTCGAAACGCGATGTTTAGGATCCAAAGAGATAGGAAAACAAAAACCGGCTTGTAGCCGAAAACAAAAAAAAAAGATAAATAGGTGGGATTGCTTTTTCAATGAGCGATATAGTAAGCTTTGTTTTCGGGTTAACTTACGTCTCGAGTACAAGATGAGTGATTAAGGTGCACGTTATATCGTATACGCTGAAATAACTTGAAAAAAAAAGAAATAACGGTACGCCACTATCGCCGTATATGATGCACGAGCGTAAATTCGGTAACTAATTAAATAAACGATCAACGAATCGAGCGATCCTTGCTTCTCGCGATGAAATACTCGCGTTTTCAGAGTTGTGAGACAGAGAACAGAAAAAATGGCCAATGACGCCAGAGTGCGATCTAAGACTGTGGCGTCGTCACTTTTTTCGTCTTCCACTTGCTGAAGCTTCGTCGTTGAAGAATCCTACGTCAGCCGGTACAACAGGAGCAAGATGGTTATCGGCCCTGCTCATATTATTCTTTTAAAAACTTTTTTTATTCGAATAAAATGATTGAATATCAATCCTCGATCATTAATACAGGTCGTCGTTGACTAATTAAATGATTCGAGTAAAATATAGTCGTAAAAATTTACATTTTCGCAGCAGTCTGCTTTATCGAGCGAGTTTTATCCTGCGCTCCACCAGATGGCGCCACAATAAAATTCCGCTTGTCCTGTGACGTTCGCGTACGTTCGGACTTGTTCCAGTTGTTTCTCCCTGACTTGCTCGCCTGCATCGCGCGCCTGGCGCCGTCTTGTGTCTTCTATCGTTTTTCTGTACTTCTGTCAGTGGGTCGAATAATTAGGGGTTCGTTCGGCGTTGGAGGGGTTTAGTTTATTTCCCAACAATATTCAGTTTCGTCACGACGAAGGGTAGTTCACTGTTAGTAACGATAACAAAATATTTTCTCGTCGATATTTAATGATATCAATAAGATCGTTGAAATTAAAAAAATGAATGTCAATCCGAACGACGAGATCGAACAGTTGGAAGCTTCGGTGAAGAACGTGATAACGCAAAAATCATTGAAATGGATATTCGTCGGTGGAAAAGGCGGTGTTGGAAAAACTACGTGCAGGTTATTCAAGACATTTTTCCAATAATTCTTGCATAAAAAATACTTAAAAAAATAAAATAAAATTCCACGGTTCCTCGGATCAAACGTTGAATGTCGCAATTTTGTTTTTTCGAAAATGTAGCTGCTCCTTGGCGATACAATTGGCAAAAGTTCGTGACAATGTCCTAATTATCTCCACCGACCCAGCGCACAATATTTCCGATGCTTTTGACCAAAAATTCAGCAAAGTACCGACCAAAGTTCAGGGTTTCGAGAATCTCTTTGCCATGGAAATAGATCCAAATGCGGGGGTTACCGAACTGCCGGAGGAATATTTCGAAAATGAATCCGGTGGGTAATCCATTTCCTCTTAATCCATAAACAACCCCTCAGCAGCCCAAAAATAAGTGAATTTTTGACAGTTCTAGGCGGAGAGGCGATTCGCGTCAGCCGCAACGTCATGCAAGAAATAGTTGGTGCGTTTCCCGGCATAGACGAGGCGATGAGTTACGCCGAAGTTATGAAGTAAGTTTTTTCTCTATAATTCCAATAATTTCAAAGATAAGCAAAAAAATTGGTCGTCGGAGCGATAACGGTTTGTTTTTTTGTTGTTTTTTCCATCGATCGGCAGACTTGTCAAAGGAATGAATTTCTCGGTGGTTGTTTTCGACACAGCGCCCACGGGCCACACTTTGAGGTTACTCTCGTTCCCGCAGGTCGTTGAGAAGGGTCTGGGCAAATTGATGAGACTCAAATCAAAAATCAGTCCCTTAATATCGCAGGTTTGATCTCTCGGCAAATTACGCACGAAATCTCAAACTGCGGGGGCGATTTTTAACGATTTTATCCAATTATTTAGCTGAGTTCTCTGCTGGGCAGAAACGATTTCAACGTCGACGAGTTTTCCAACAAAATGGAGGAGATGCTGGACGTCATAAGGCAGGTTAATCAACAGTTTCGAGATCCCGAACAAACGACCTTCGTTTGCGTTTGCATAGCCGAATTTTTATCGCTCTACGAGACCGAGAGATTGGTCCAGGAATTGACGAAATGCGGCATCGACACTCACAACATAATCGTCAATCAACTGTTATTTATGAAGGAGGGCGACGCGCCTTGCAGACTTTGTTTGGCCAGGCACAAAGTTCAAGAAAAATATTTGGACCAGGTAAAATCTCGTAATTTCTCCTTTTTTTTCTCTTCTCTCCTTCGAAATCTATTTTTTCATGAAAAATTGCAAATTTATTCAAGATCATGGATCTGTACGAGGACTTCCACGTGACGAAGCTGCCGCTCCTGGAACGCGAAGTTCGGGGGGTTCAGCACGTTAGAGAATTTTCCGAAAATCTTGTCAAGCCTTACGAGCCTTAACCGCGCGCTCGTTATTTTCCAACAACGAATCCAAACGCATGTTTTCACAAAAAAAAACGTTTTTCTTTTTTTTATGAAAAGGCAGAGGTAAAAAAAAAGAAAACAATGAGAACAACCCCGAATAGACTGCACAGCACGTTGACTCGAGGTTCGCGCAGGGCTCTCATAATAACGCTGTGAAATTTGTATAAAAGTTACGATTTTTTTAAAAACATAGCTTGGCTCGGGGAGTTGTAATAAACTAAATTGTCCTAAATTCTCCTCGTTACTCTTATTCATTTCCGTCGCTTTCGCTCTTTAACCCGTTCGATCGCGTATTCGGCCAATATACAAATTTCTCGATCAATATTTTTCAAAATAGTGCTGTATTTAATGAAATTCCGATGAAGATTTAAAAAAAAATAATAAAAAACCATCAAAAATCCATTTATTGTTGATCGTAAACGAGGTTTCTTGTACTCGAAGATTCTTTCAAATCGTTCGAGTCTTTTGCTATAATTATAAAACTGTTGAAACTTAAAGGAAAAGAAAAATATTTGAAATAGGAAATTTTTTTTCGCAAATTTGTGTCAGTATGGCAACGAAATGATGCTCAACAAATGATAAAATTTATAAATAACGCATCGTTCAAGAAGAATAAAAAAAAAAAAATGATAAGAAAAATCAAGTGTTAATGAAATATTATTAATAATTGGTTGACCGAGGGTCGCAGGACTGGAAGGTTCGACGAGGCGCGCGCGCAACCCCCACATGTTTTTCGGGGGGTTGAATAAAAATGGCGGTTGCCGTCGAGCGAGATTGAGCGAGGGGTTAAAAAAATAATAAAATAAAAAGAAGTAATAGAGCGCGAGAGTGAATGTGGGAGCGGCGGAAAAGAGTGTAGGATGAGAATGCAAAAAGTGACATAAAACAATGCGAGTTAAGCTCGTAAGGATATTGTTGATTCTGGCACTTGTTGGTAACATAATCGTATGGCACAAAATATGGTGGTTGTACACGTTGAATCGTGCCGGCACAGAAAAAAGCGTAAGTTCAAGCACGAGCACTCAAGCCCCAACGAAACTTCACCGTCGTTTGGCCAGGCTGGTTACGATAGTCATTCGACAGTTCGAAACCTTCGAGAATGACGTTACCGCCACCGTCGATTCCGTTTTAAATTCATTTCCAACGATGCCCATATTAATAGTGTGCAACGAATTGCCTTATCCACCTCTCGAATTAAATTTCTCCAACGAAAGTCTTCGTAACGTTAAACTCGTTAATCTTCAAAGTGATTTTAACAAATCCTTCGAAGAGCGCAATCCCTTGTTTTTCATTAGAACTAAATTCGTCATGTTTTTGCCCGATGCCACGAGGCTCTCGACCAAACAAGTTATGCAGGTGAGAAATATATCTAAATATATAAAACAAAGTCGTGCTAGTTACACCATTTTTAAGTCAAGAACGGCTGGACCAATTTTTATGATATTTGATTTTTTGGATTTCTTTTAGTCCGGAATAGGATAACAAGTATTAAAATATGATATTTATCAATTTAAAAAAAATCAAAACAACAATCCAGTCGTTCATTAGTAACAAAACACAACTGACAGCGCACGTCGTGTTGTCTATGGTTTGTTTTCTTTGAAAATAACGCAAAACGTTGAAATTCAAGTTGACCTAAATTTAACTCAAAGTAAAATTAAAGTTCAACTTGACTTAAGTTCAATAAATCGAATGTCTTCCTGGCACGTCGTTAAAACGCTCAATTTGTTTTTTAAATTGATATTTTCTTTCCATCTACTTTATGTTATAACAAAGAATTTAACTGAATGATTTTCTATTAATTTTTCAAATCACAAATCGATGCAGGAAACTGTGAACGGTGCTGGACGATACGGTGCGGTGACAGTGCCAATTGGCAAGAGCCAATTGAGCTGTTACAATCTTAAGCTCCGGGTCAAAGAATGGAGCGTGCGTTTTGTAAATATACCAGCTGGTACCGAATGCGATTCGGTGGTTGGACGGCACGTCACGATGATGGAATCAAAAATATTGAGAAAATTGTCCGATCCTTTTCTTCTTCCATTTACGGATTCGCTGTATCTTCAGACCACAGCGGTCGGGGTTAAAGTAATTCTACCAATAATAAATAATATTATTTTTTGGCTGCTAATAATAATTATTATATAATAATTATATTTTTTAATAATAATAATAATACAATTATACAATAATTATAATAATAACTGCAAATAATAATAATGATAATATTTACTTATGCCAAAATACGAATTTATGCCTAAATGTGAATTTAGGCATAATCGTAATTGCATAAATTGGACGTTTTTGGTGTCTGCAGATTTACATCGTAAAAAATCTTCAATTCAACGAGGGAAAACCATTGTTTCGTAGTCAACAGGCTCAATCGAAGATCCAACAATTGCATTCGAAGAGGGAAAGAGCAATGTTTGAAAAATTTGGAATAAAAAAAGTAACGAGAGCGAGTAACAGCGTCGAGTGGTACGGTTGTTCGAGAGAAACACCCCGTTGTTTCGGTTCCGTAATAAACGGCGTACCATCGTATCTTCATCAAAATCGTTACACGCCACCGTGCTGTTTGGCTGGCTTGAGAAAAGTAGCTCATCACGTGATCGAGAAACTCGAAGAATTTGGAATTCGCTTTTGGCTCGAGGGCAATTCCCTGCTCGGGGCAATGAGAAACGGGGATTTGTTACCTTGGGATCATCAAATTGATATCGGCGTTAATCGCGACGATCTCGATCGATCTCCGTGGCTGGTGAAAGCTCGAAACAAACCAATAGTCGATCATCACGGATTCGTTTGGGAAAAAGCCACCGAAGGCCAGTTCTTCAGAGTTCAATACTCCAAAGTAAATCGTCTTCGCGTTAATATATTGCCATTTTATTCGAAAAATGGCACCATGACCAGAGACTCGTGGTTCTTGAAAAATTGCGACTTTCCCGAACAGTTTTTGCATCCCATGTCGAGCATTGAGTTTGCCGGCAGGCAAGTGCCTAGTCCTAACAATATTAGAGACTTTTTGGAAATCAAGTATTACACCGGTGTCGTTGAAAATCCTCAATTGCCTGGCTAAATCAGCTTTGTTACTATTTTCTATTCCCATATCTTCGCTTTTTCAAATTCATCCCTTTTTTCTCCTCCTCATTTCACAGTCACTGTCAATCACTTCTTCCAATTGATATTTATGAGAAAAAACGGTGCTGTTCGCTTCGTTAAGGTAGTTCTATCGTGACGTTCATATCGAAAAATTGTTTTTCAGTTTTTCTCACACACAAAATCGTTTGCGGGCATAAGTTAATGAAGAAAAGTTGTTGTTAATTGACTAAAGAACAACATACTCCAAATTCAAGGTCATCCAAGGTAATATGTACTTGCTGTAAAATTACAAAAATTGCGAACATTTTTTTCTTTAGATTTTTTTGAAAAACTCAATGTAGCTTCTTCGATGTTGCATTAAAATGTATGCAAAGTTTTCGAAGGCTTCACCATGTAGCAGCCAAAATATTTATTGATGAAAATGTAACTTTTAACCCGAGCTCTTATGAGAGACTACCGAAAATTGTGATTTTCACCAATAAATATCTGAACGTTCCGCTCGGTGAAACCTTCTAAAATTCATTACACACGTGCATCTGACATTAAAGAAGATTTATCCAATTTTTCAGCAAAATCTTAAGAAAACGATACAACGATAGAATTACCTTGAAGAAAGTCTCGATTACTGTGAAATATTAATCACGCATAACGCCAGTAATCGGGCCGAATGTATTATCTCTTTTTGCCAATGGAATAAAGTTAGTCTTAAGCAATTTAGTTTCGTTGGTCGCACGAATTATGACGATAAATTGATGAAACGTGGTGCCAAATAAATTTTAGAAATTCAACATAGAATTTTTGGATCTGTCATTGTCAAACACGAACACGATTTCTTTTCATACTCATTTAAATGTTATTTGCAAGCAGGCAAAGTGAATTGCCCAGATTTGTATAAAAACTCGCTACAATCCGACGCGTTGGTAAAGAACAAATTTTTCTAGATGGGACTAGAATTTACTATTTTGTATTTTAAACGTAGATTTTAGGTGTTAGACATTTATTCTATTTTTGTATTAAATCCGCAGAGCTAGTGACTCGATGAAACGATAAATTTACGAGCGATGGTGGGATTGTTGAGAGCAAAGTAATGAGACGAATTATTATTTGTCATGTGTCAAGACTCGCTGACTCGGAAAATCGTCGGAGGTTCAATAACTCGTGAATGAAACATTGTGCCAACATTATTCTCGTTCCATGATCACGCGACTATTTCATCGCGAAGAGAGATCGCATTAAAAAAACATTGAAATAATCATAAAGTAATTAAAGTTGAAAAAAAAAATTTCTGAAGTAACCAGCGATTGTTTTTTTTCTGCTCCGTCAACTATTATCCATTTTTAATTGAATGATGACTATGGTGATTAAATAAAAAGAGTCATTTTGCCCACTTGATAGAAAATGTGTCTTTTTAATGCAAAAAATATGTGGTGTAAATTAAGATGAATAAAAATTCGTTCGTCGTACACAAGAAATCGTATTTCTACAAATTTCTCCAACGTCTCCAATTTCTCTTCCTTGAATTTTTCAAATTAAACATTCGCTTGCGAACTATTAAATTCTGGCGTCTTTCGGCGGCGTAAGTACAGGTGGTTCGCGTACGAAACTCAACAATTTTTCGAGTTTCATCGTTTCCAGCTCAAATTCGGAAAGATGAAGCTGCTTCTTCGTCGGTTTGACTTTAACTCGTAAATTCGGTGAAAGTTTAAGACTGTTTACGGTGCCCCTGTTAAACAATTTTTTTAAATTTTTCTCTGTAGAGCCAAAAAGAGTATATTTTATTCTAGAAAGTAAATAAATAAATATAATTTGTCACTCACTTGTCATCACCGACGATGATAAATGGGAGAACATCATTAAAAGCTAATCTGGTCAATTTGCTACGTTTTTTACTAACAACAGGTTGACTGCAGATCGAACGATATTTATTGACGTTGAGATCGAAAACTGTAACTTTCCCATCGTTCGAGACACATGCCAAAACCGTCGAACTGTACGGTGCCCATTGTACGTCACCAATTGGTACGCCAAGGTCGAACATGAAGAGAGGTTCGCTGAAAATATGTTTTTGTTGTCAATTATTCAATTTTTTTAATCCTTTTGCACTTGCAAAATGTCGATCTTATTTTAAAGCAATTATCCAACGAACTCACAGTCTGTTGTCCTCCCATATTTTGATCCTCCAGTCACCCGAACAGCTTGCGAATATACTTGAATTGTATTTATTAAAAACAATTCGATATACCGGCATATTGTGAGCCTCGTTGTAAGTCTTCATGTAAACGCTGCTGTAAGCTGTGTTACATTTGTAAATTGTTCCTTCCTCAGTTCCAACGAGAAATATGTCACTGTCCTTTGGATGAAACGCCAAACACGTGCCACATCCTTGTTTCAATGACAACAGTTATTATTTTATTGACGAGGTTCTGTCGCCATAATCATTATAGTAAATACAAAGTAACGGCAAAATGATGAAATACAATTATTCCAAGATGATTTTTTGAAATTTTGCGTGAATCTTCTCGAGAGTCGTATTATAATGTGTAAAAAATTTGAGAAGGTTTCACCGTCTGGTAATCGAGATATTGAGTGTTTAAAATCGCAACTTTAACACGAGGTCTTATGGGAAGTGACGAAAAAAGACGATATTTTCCAACTAATAACTCGATTTCTAAACGGTCAAACTCGCTCAAATTTAAGCCAAAGTTGAGTATGATTGTTGAGAAGATTCCTACGAATTTTGAACAATTAAACTTGGAATTAATCGAACGCATGAGAACCGATCGATCCTCCTTAATTCAAGCTGACGCGTTTTTATTTTGAGACACTGAAATGATTACCTTTGAGGGTGATTAATGTACCATCGGGTCCGGGAATCGGTGGACGATCGAGAAAAAGTGTCATTACGGTCGTGAGACCCAGCTCATTTTGATTCAAAACCCAATGATTGATTTTTCCATCGATGCTGACACTGTAAAATGTCAAATTACCCTCTTCGGTGTCTGGTGCCCATCGTACCTGGCGATTTTTATTCATCCATTTAAAATCATGATTTTTCTTTGTTTTTTTATTATTTTTTATTATTTTTCTTCATTTTTCTTCTCAAGTATCGTGACTATTCAAAGATTGGCTCGAACAAGATACTTTCTTTTTGTTACTCAATTAACAGAAAATCTATTATCGATCCTATTTATTGATAAATTGATCCATGAATTTTTAGCATTTTTAGTCACCTCCCAAACAATCCCTCCGTGTTTTTGTTCAACGTCGTTACTTTTATACTGCGGAGCTACGGGGGGTAACATAATATTGTAAACCGCAACGCTACCCTCCATTGTCCCAATGACGAGAAGATGAGGATGCTGTTTGCTAAAATCGAGACACATGACAGGAGATTCCGTTGGACAAATCCATTCCGGATAAGAAGGGTTTTTAAGACTGAATAGACAAACGACGCCAGTTTTTACAGGACTGTGAAAGGACACTGTGGATCATTCGTAATTCATAAGCTTCTGTAAGATAAATCGATTGTGTACAAATTAAAAAAAAAAAAAAAAAAAAAAAAACAAGATTTTAAATAGTGTCGATTGAACTAACTCGTGCCAAAAGAGACGGCGAAAAGATCGTAATAACGGCTGTTAAAACACATGTCAGTTACGTCGTGTTTTTTCGTCTTCTCGTAATGAAATTTCCACAATGGAAGGAGCGAGCCTTCGCCATCTTTGAATTCGTCACTTGGGTCGTTCCAGTATCGATAGTCTGCGAGAAAATTTGCACGTTCTTATTAAGGAGTTTCGGTACGAGTGACGAAATTTAACCATTTTATTCAAATTTCTACAGCAAGTTCTTTCACTTATCCTGTGAATATCTCCTCCAAGTCTCAAAACGATTGTCTACACCGTTTCCACAAAATTCTCAAATGAAAAATCACTTTTTAACACAGAGACATGCCTTCGCTTTCCCTAAACTTCAGTCATGTGCATTAAACAATACGAAAAAATGTAAAAAACGGTTTTAAAAAACTGGCAAACCACTCAAAATATCATGACAATTATGCCAACAGAAAATGAAATAATTCGTCTACATCGTTTATTAATTATTCATTTTTTGGTCAATGAAAACGATCAATTTTTCAGTAATCATGTAATTTTTATACGAAATTTTGTTGTGTAAAGTCAGCGCTTTGCTTGAGAATAGAATTTTCCCCCTGATTTTCCCTGAAGATAAGCTGAACCATGACATTGTTTGACTTGTACCGAAACTCCTCAATAAAATTGTTATTTTTTTTTTTTCTTAATATCTACTATCTTTTTGAGGAACGTACCCTGGGATATTTCGTCAAATATATTTTGATTGACCATCCGTTCGAGAGTTTTTGCCGCTTGCAACATTCTTTGCGTTACAGCGACAGCCTCGATCTGAGCTTTCTTCTTTGGATCGTCTTTTTTCGATTGGCTGACTGGCAGTTTTCTTTCTTTCTCTTTTTCGCGTTGTTGCTGAGCATAATCTTCCTGAACCAGCGATAATTTAATTTTCGAAAAATCCTTCAACATCCACATTTTATTCTGTTTTGATCGAACGAATAAGATTATAACGAATCGTGTACCTGATACTCGTCGAAAATGATCCATTGAAGAACGTGAGAATTGAATGTTGCCGTTGGTGGAGGAGCAGTTTGAGTGCTCATGTCCTAAAAATTATTTGTTTTCCTCTGAATCCGTTTTTCAGACGCGGAAAGGTTATGATGAAAACATTTCAATTTAACAAAAACTCACTCGGACGACATTGCCATAAGTGAGAGCAGCGCGTTCGCAAAAGTTGAATTGATTTGGTATCTTTTTCGGTTTTTTTCTAACGACCTCGTCTTCTTGATCGGCATTTTCGTTGGCCGTCGCATCGGCTTGCTTCGAAGCCTCCTCGCCCTCTTCCTCTTCATCATAATATTCCATTCGAATATTTAAACAAATGCTTTTCTCATCGCGAGTTCAGAGATTTCGAGATTTTTTGAAAATTACATATATTCACCTGCTTCCTCGACGTCCTCTTCCTCTTCAGCTTCTTCTTCGCCTTCTTCGTCAGGCTGCTTTGGCCGAGGCTCGACTTCCGGTTCGTCCTGAAAATCAGCTGTTTTTTTTCCCACGTCAATGAGCAACAAAACTTTCAAAATGAACTTCTTTTAATAATAATGTTGATTGTTTAATTAATTAATACAAATATTAATAATATTAGTACTTAGCAATCGTACCAACGAATCCTCCAGCAATTTGGAGCTTCGCTTCCTCCGATTCTCGATGTAACAAGGTGCCAGGAACATTCAATAGCGTTACAAGATGCGGAGGATTCGGCATTTTAATAAATTCACGATTTTTCCACGACCATTCGACCAGGGAATCGGGAATCCTTGGATTGTGGATTGTCAAAACTCTGGCTATTTCTTCTTGCAGTTCCTGGGTTAAATGTCAGTGAATTAAAAAAATACTGGTGTAACGAATGAATATTAATTAATTATTAATTAATTAAACGCCCAACTTACTTCATCCCTCAACTGAAGTTGATCATCGGGTTTCAGTAAAACTTTACCCCTCATCCATTCCATGTCTCCTCCGGCCAGGTCGACCCTGGAGGACCGACTTTTCGCCAGAAGACTCGATTGCTATGAAATGATTTTTTCAATAGACTCATATTATTCGAAATAGTATTTAAAAAAATATAAAAAACTAGAGTGCATACGTCTTTGCTGGTATCCGACATTTTGGAGGCATTTTTCTTGGGTCCGGAGTGAGGCATGTTTGAATCCCGTGATTCTAAAACCACGTACGATAATAATTTGTCGATGGAGAAAAAAAGTGAAAAATCATAAATAAATACTTTGCGAATTAGCGAAGTAATGACATTTTGATTTTTTTTGGTTACATCGAGTACTTCGTCGAGGATGCGTCGATATTATTTTGACGTTAGCAAGTAACTGTGACACGTTGTGATAATCCCAGTTGACAGGACTCGTCACCTTGGATACGAGAGTATTTTTGATTTCCATGAAGCGACGAGAAACGAGGATGAAATTTGTTTGTTTTTCAGTGAAAATCCCCTACACCCTGTGTTTTTTGACGCAAAGCCCACAGATCGAGAATTTCCCAGTTTTCCACCAGCCTCAAGGCGGATCCGTTGCCTGCGACTCGGAAATCAATACTCGGGAGTTTCAACCCGGTCCGAGAGGCTTTTCTCGGACGCCGTAGCGCATGTGCTTCTCGCAGTCTGTCACGAACGGTCACACCGTTTACATCTTTGTACGAATAACCTAAGAAATATAAATAAACGAAATGTTGCCGATAATCAACATCGAACGGGACAATTGAATGGATGTCGACGATAAATATGTCTTCGAGTTCCTCTTCATTGTTCCTGAAGCGTGAAAATAAAATCAATAAGACTCTGATGGTGATGTCATCGCCATTCCAACAAGTTGTAGTGCAATATTGTACGTGAATTTTTTTCATTTTGGGGTCCACTTGATCCTGCTGTAAAATTTTTTATCGAATTGTGCTGTTCATTGGGTTCTTTTTTTTCGATCGTTTAGATTCGTCGATCGGGAAAACTTGAGATTAATCGAGCTACAGAATGGAGGATAGCGGCATAGACAGTGACCCCAAAACTGTCAATAACATCCAAGACGAACGTTCGTCTTTTATGGTGACTATTAAAAACGATTTCTTGTTCTAAACAATAAATAATCGTGAATTCTTCAAATAAAAAATGTTTCAAATTCCTTCACAGACGTCAAATTTTCAGCCGAGTGATAGCAGCTGTAGTAGCAATCAGACGCACAATTCCGAACGAAGTACTACGAGGCAGCTGCAAAAAAAATTGGGTAAAGATTTGGGAATAGTTGAAAAAAGCACGAAAATTCAAAAAAATCGATGGAATTTGACGAAATAATCGATAAATTATTGAATGATGCCTTTTTTCTTATTTTTTTATTGTTTTCCAACAGAAGCGCGTATCGAACAGGCCAAACGCATTCAACGAAGTTCCGAGTACACGAAACTGCCAAATAACGATAATAGCAGTACGGTTACGACCAACAGCACCGGCTTGATTCCTATCAAAAGATTACCAATTCCTCGTAAGAATAACGAGCACCATCCCCTCGTTGAGTACTGGCACAGTGACAGCGAGAGGTAAAAACGTTTCGAATTAACAAACTAATCAACCAAATGACGATGCATGAAAGAAACAAGAAGAAAAATACTTTAAGGAGGTTCGATCGTGTCTCATGCGTTCGATAAATTCCAAGTTTAATTGTTGAAAATTCGTACGAATCTTCTCAACAATCATACTCAACTGTGGTTAAAATTTGAGCAAGTTTGACCGTTTAGAAATCGAGTTTTTAGTTGGAAAATATCGTCTTTTTTCGTCACTTCCCATAAGACCTCGTGTTAAAGTTGCGATTTAAAACACTGAATATCTCGATTACCAGACGGTGAAACCTTCTCAAATTTTTGACACATTACAATACGACGCTCAAGAAGATTCTCGCAAAATTTTTCCCGTTACTTTGTATATTTTATTACGATTATTGCGCCAGAATCTCGTTAACGATTAATAATTCTGCGTTTTCAGTGAAGATGAATCGACCCTGTTTCCAATATCAAGGGGCAAGGAATCAACGAAGCACAAACAAGATTTGACCGATACCTTTAGCATCGAAGAATTGAGCGAAGGGAGCGAGGATTCGTTGCATCTTGGACCGGCCAAAGCTGCCGGTCCGCAAACTCGAACTTACACCCCGGCCGGTTGTTTCTCGTGTCGTTGTCAAATATTGTGAAATCAAGATACTTTTATAATATGAGCGACGAGGGACAACGTAGTTTCGGATCATCGACCGCCGATATACAAATCTATGCATTGAGTCAAATTTTAGTTCAATTTAATTGAGTAAAATCGAATCTACATTCCCGAAGAACACGCGCCAATAATTCAAGACTATTCAATCGTACAAAAATCTTTAAATTCTGTACAATTGCATCCACTGAAATTCAGTATATTTTTTCCACCCCAAAATATCAGTCTTCCTCGTTTCATTTGACAAGAAAATATTGACAAGAAAATAGGACGAATTTACAGTTTGCCGTATCGTCTTATCATATTTTAAGAGCACAAAGATATAAAGTAGCGATAAACTATTGTGAATTGAGTGTATATTACGAAGAATGTTATGCCAAATAATTAATAAACCTCGTATTGGGATCACATCGTCTTCAAATTTGTTTTAACCGACTCTCAGTAATTATCGTTAGGAACAATCAATTTTTGTACCGAGTGCGAAATATTCTTCAGATTTACAAAAATATTACAAAATAATTGAAAATATATTATTGATAAATATTGACTATAAAAAAATATATATTCAATAATGAAAACGGATTGAAATAATGTTTCCACGGGTCGAAATCGTGTCAAAAAAATAAATAAACCCTATCCAAGGGATTCGAGTCAACGTCCACGCGGGCATCGAGTAGAAAAGAGTTTCTGCGGACAAACAGATCGACCCTCGGATTTTCAAAATTTATATTATTTTCTAAGACCCGAGGGTTTTAGCCAGAGTTCAATTCTTTTCCCAACATGAGCTCACACTCCGTCGATGCAAAATTTATAAACGAGAATGCTTCGAATAATTTGTATTGCGATGAGAAAAAAAAAAATCACAAACGCAGAGACAAAAATGTGTAACGCGTCAAATAATGAGGCAATCACGAAAATTCACTTCCGATTATAACCGTTCGGAGGCGCTCCCGGTCCTCTCCCGCGGATGGGGTTTGGTGTAACACGGTAAGAGCGGGGGAGGGAGGGGGCGAGGGTGAAAAGAAAGAGTAGAGGGGTGATGGGTTTAGGTGAGTGTTGGAAGGTGGGGCGCGCGTACTCCGTAGCGTTTTGAGGATGATATTCCTAGAGGAATGATGGAAAGAGGGAGAGAGAGAGAGAGAGAGAAAAGAGAATAAGTATGAGAGAATAGAGAGAGGAGAAAAGAGAGAGAGAGAGAGAGAGAGAGAGAGAGCGAGCGAGATCCAGTGTGAGGCCGGCTGCCAGCCGCCCAACGTCGCTCGATGGGTTTTTCCTCGCTCGATCGCAATTAATGGTTAACCGGTTGATAAAATAAAAATTGAGAGAAGAATTTTAAAAAAATAAGTGAACATCGAGAAAAAAGAAGAGTCCGAGGTGAGTCGTTGGATAAAGAAGGATCAAGAGAAGGAAAAAAAACGAAAGAAAATAAAATGAAACATCAGAGAGAAATCTTTTCTCAAAGGAAAGCTGAGAGGGCATGATTTTTTGAGGCGTTAAGGAGCGAAGGGGGTGTGAGAGGGCAATGATGATCGATGAGAAGAATTCTTTCGACGAGTTGTTCATAAATGGTGCAAATTATTTTGAGATGTTGTTCGGTGACGAAACAAATTTGCAAGAAAAAAAAAGGAAAAAAATATTGAAAAAATAGAATAAGAGGAGAAGGAGAAGAGGAAGAAGGAAAAAAGAGGTGTCGGAAAAAGTGGTGGAAGGACGAGCGACGTCTCGGCTCTCTCTCGACGCATATTTTTGTCAGGATTGAAAAAAAAATTGAGAAAAGTCGAGCCGTTGCGCGAGTGACGAGTTGGAAAATTGCGGTCTAAAAAAAAGAGGAGCTAAAATAAAATGAAACAACATCGCGCCGAAGAAAAAGTGATGGGGGTCGGAAAAGTACAAATAAAATAAGTGAAAAGGACGAGAAAGGATAGGAGACTGCGCGAGAGAAACTTCTCGTTCGGTATTTGATGAATGTGCGTATACAGCTCTTTGTAAGCTAAAGAAAACGAAGTTGTGCACCCGAAGTTATCGAATGTATGAAAAATATGGTCGCTGCTGGAAAATTGGTGCGGTTATTGCATCGCGATATTGTCGTTGTTCTTTCGCTACGTTCGATGCTGCTCGAACAACCTGAGTGCCTGTTTCATCCTATTTATTCGCGCAACCGTCGAGATTTAATTGTGAGAAAAAAATATAACCGTTTATAATAAAATTTAAAATCTATAAATATTATCGCGGAAAATTAAAACCTCGAAAAGCAACAAGATTTTCATTAAAAATGGATTTTGGAAGAAAAAAAAACGTAACGATCTGAAAAGAATGAAAGAAAATTCTAGTTGGAGCGAAAAATAAAATAAAAGTTAAAAAAAAACGTCGATGTTGAGTTTCGATGTTGGCAGCCTGACGCTCGGAGCACGTGACTCTGGAGCAGGTTAGAATAATAAATTCTTATTTTGCGCTGGAGAAAAAAAGTGGCAAAATTTTGGTAGAGAGGACCAAAAGTAACAGAAGAATGAGGGTGTCAAGAGAGTAAAACGTGGAAAGAAAAAGGAGCAGAGGAACGAGAGGAGAGAGAGAGAGAGAGAGTGAGATAGGAAAAGAGCAAAAGAGAGTGACGAAAAGGACTCTCGAGATACTCCGCAAGGGGGAAACAATGATCACTCAAGGGCTCGGGGGTCTCGGTCGCCTGCGCCATTATTACGTCTGCCCGAAAAGCCACGAAAATTCTGCATTTCCACCGAGCAACACCAACAACAACAATAATATTAAAAACAATAATAAAAATCATAAATTCAATGATCAAGGAGGAAAGAGAGCGTCATATTGTCTCGTAGGAAAAGCGAGGTCGGGCGGTCGTGGGATCGTGAACGAGAGAGCCACGAGATTTGGTGGTGACGCCAGTTGTCACGTCGACACCAACGCAGCACCAGCAGCAGCAGCAGCAGCAGCAGCAGGAGTAACAGCAACAACAGCAGCAGTGGCAGCAGCAGAAGGATTCAACACATTATCAACACTGCTGGCAAAAAAATTGAAAAAATCTTCAACATATCGCGAAGATTATCGAAACTCGAGATAAAAATTGGCGATCGGAGATAGTGGCGGAAAAAAAAGTCAACGAAATTGCAAAAAAATGAGGGTAACAAATAAATTATGATTTATCATAAATCACCGATTATTTAAAATCGATGAATTACATTGAGGATTCAATGAGGAAGACGACGAGGATTAGGGAGAGAAAAATGGCATCGAGAGTCGAACGTGTTCGATGACCCTTTCAATTCACGGAGTTATTAACAACTCTGTTGCATTCAAATGACATAAATAATGAAATATAATAAAAGAGAAAAGAAGATAGAAATTATTGATTATGAAAAAGTGAACATTTTGTTTAGTCACGTGGTTGATACGTGGCTCGTTACGTGATTACGTCGCGCGTATAATGAGGGCAAAATTGCACTAAGAGTTCATCACAAACCCCGAAAGTTTTTCTATTAATGTTTGTGGAATTTATAACAGTGAAGAGTGATACTATCCAGGAAAAATAATTGCGGAAATTATTCATTTCATCAAAAGTGCTCACCATGGACTACAATGACGGATTAAACAAAACTGTGTTCCCTCGTCTCCTTCGAGTGTCATAAAAATCCTTTGCTTTTTTCATGGGACT
This sequence comes from Campoletis sonorensis, assembly GCA_013761285.1. Taxonomy (NCBI): domain Eukaryota; kingdom Metazoa; phylum Arthropoda; class Insecta; order Hymenoptera; family Ichneumonidae; genus Campoletis; species Campoletis sonorensis. The sequence continues at coordinate 831,820 of JACEOJ010000071.1, forward strand.
CTCATTCCTAACACGATCGATGCTCTCGTTTTTCGGTCTTACTCACTCCCATCCATGGGCATCAATGATACACGAAGGGGGTCAATCCATGATCGAGTTGCCGAGGTACGTATTCGCTGCGAATGACCGCGCGAGACTTCCTCGTGGTCCTATCCGCACGAGCAACGCGCTCTCCAACATTTATTTTCCATCAGTTTGCACTCCTTTTATCAAAATCTTTGAAATATTCAAATTCAATATCTTAATCTTCAAAATAAAATAAAAATTTAATCTTCAAAGTCCTTGAAATTTTGAAACCTTTTTTTTTGTTATCAGTTAAGACTAAAACTGTCACAAAGAAATCGATGAAAAGAAAATCAATATTTACCACTAACACGTTCCATTAAATAATTAATAATATGTTGAAATTATTGGATGCACCGAATGACGATTCAATGCTTTGCATTGATTTGATGCAGTTTAAATTGCAGGAAAAAAAAAAACTCTAAAAACGTGGAGAACAATGTTGCCAGATTGAAAATAGGTAAAAGTTTAAGATCAGGGGGGGGGGGGGGGGGGGGGGGAGCAAGGGGAGGAGGAAGATATGAGAAACGATTGATTACAGAAATTCAATAGCATTGAAAATAGATGATGTACGAAAATACGAAGACTCAAAGGCAATACAAAGACCACGAGGGAGTATTTATGTTTGTCCAGGAAATATCCCCGAGGCAAATGGAAATAGCGATAACAAAAGTCGAATTCAACAAATTTGTAACATTAATGACGAAATAACAAAAGAATAAATGTGGGAGAATGTTAGCTGCAGCGGCTGCACAAAAACACAAAAATAGCAAGGCAACGTATAAAGTCTAATAATGGAATCAGCACGAACCATTTTTCATCCACATAATAAATTTGAATGTACGGAACAAGTTCAGAAAAAAAAAATCGAAAATGTAGAAATACATAGCAAAAATCGCAATTACAAATAATTATTTGGCACGAGATGTAAGACTCATTACCATAAAAATTGTCAGAGATACCAGCAATAAATAAAAATAATTGAAAAAATGACTAAATAAAAAAATAAAAAAATAAAAAAATAAAAAAATAAATAAATAAATAAATAAATAAATAAATAAATAAATAAATAAATAAATAAATAAATAAATAAATAAATAAATAAATAAATAAATAAATAAATAAATAATAATAAATGGACAGGACACGTTGACATGCATGAGACTCACAAAAAAACGTTTATCCAAATTTTGGGCAAACGTTGCCTTTACAGCAACAAAATTGTTAACAACGTTGTATACGCAGGAATTTTGTTGTTATTAGAAAAACATCTTCAGAGGAATTCTTGGCAATAAAATTGAATGGCATTTGAACATTAGGAGTAGTAAACATTGAAAGAAACATGTCAAGAGTGATACCGAAGACAAAGAGCTAAAGAGGGAGGGAGGGAGAGAGAGAGAGATTCATTAGATCCCTTTTGGCCGTGCGGAGAAACAGAGAAGAGAGCGAGAGAGGAGGTTATCGATCGTTCGACGCTATTAGCATGGTAGTGAGGGGCTTTCCTCCGGGAGTTAAGGCTTCGAGTTGGCATGTACCCGTGTACAAAGTTCAGTCCGAGTGCTTGCTCGCATGTTGGTCAATGCATTCCGGGTGCATTGGCTCGTGCGTTCGCGACTATATTTTATGTTGAACCTCGTGGGCAAAGAAAAGAAGGACAAGCGGTAGATCGTGTATGGAACATGAGAGAAAAAAAAAACAAAAAAAAACAAAAAAACCGACAAAAACATTGTTAAATTTAACGAAAACAACGAAAAAATATTTTGCAAAATCGAGGCAACATTAATTTAGTGAAATATGACAACAAGAAAAACATAAACATGAATCACGCTAGAGATAAATTTTGCGTGAGTACAAAAATCTAACAATAAAGAGAACCCACAAAGTACGAAGAAAATTACGATTAATCGAAGAAAATAAAATTGATTGACAGTATTTATTATGCTTACGACTAATCCATAAGGCAAATTTGAGAAAATCGAACCAAAACTAAAAATAAAAATGAGAAATGAAGAATAATAAAAATTAAAAAAATGAAGTACAATAAAGAAGATCAAAAATTCAAAATTATGATACGGATTCATTAATTTACTACGCAGTAATTATGGTTACAAAAGAAAAAGGAAAAAACAAAAAAAAATTAATGCTCTCAATAAATCCATGAGCTTTAGCAGGGAATTCCCATTAAATCGAAAAATTCAATCCAGCGAAAGAGAGAGAGAGAGAAAGAGAGAAAGCGATAGACAAAAGATCGTGGCCATTGTCCACGTAACGCCGGAAGTGCGGTCATGACAACAACGTTTCTGCTGGTCTCTTGGAGAGCCGATGATGCTCGTTATACCGATCGATTTGTCCCGCATATCATCCTTCTCTATACGCGTCTAGACTGTAAATATAGTATATCAAAAGCATAAGCTCCATTATGTCGTTGCTATAATTAGCTGTGCCTTCGCGTGTCGGTTAAATACGTGATTATTCGGTCCGTCTGCGCTTTGTGTGCCGTGTAATTGATAACTCCAATCCTTTTCTCTCTCTTTCTCTCCTTTTTTCTCCCTTTTTTTATCACGTGCACTAAAATAAATCTTTTCTACGCTTCTCCAGCTCATTTTCTCTTTTGATTAACGAATAAATATCTGGCGATTGATACGTGAATATATGAGAGATAAAATCCAGGTCTTCCTCTTCCCATTCCTTGTCCTCTTGTCCGCACACCGTCCGCTGCAGTTGGGAAGGTTTCCTAACCAGACTGTTCTCCCGTCTTCCGGGTCAGCGACTCGATACCTACATACGCGGGTGTAACAATCTAGACGAAATATAACAACACGTTTCCAACTTACAGCCGATTACTTTATCTCTTGAGGTCATTGAGCTCTCTTCGGTAATCGTACACTAATTTCGCATCATGCTCCATTGCGCGATTCGAGTCGGTTTAATGTTTGGCGTTAAATTGATTTTCAGAAGAATCAATTCTTGCCGCGTTAAGCATCCTGTGGATGAAACACCGCGACCTTAAGGAGGTTCGATCGTTTCTCATGCGTTCGATAAATTCCAAGTTTAATTGTTTAAAATTCGTATGAATCTTCTCAACAATCATACTCAACTGTGGCTAAAATTCGAGCAAGTTTGACCGTTCAGAAATCGAGTTATTAGTTGTTAAATATCGTCTTTTTCCGTAACTTCCCACAAGACCTCGTGTTAAATTTTTTACACATTATAACACGACGCTGAAGAAGGTTCGCACAAAATTTCAAAAATTATGACAGAATCGCACTTTGCGATCTTTTTTGTAACATTGTCCAAGCTGCGATCCAAAAAACTAGAAAAATGAGCCGATATTTATCTGGATGTTTGAATTCTTATGGAATCAAGTGTATTTTGGGTTATAAAATTTGAAAAAAAATGTTCAACTTTGATTTTTTTTTCAGTCATCACTGTATTCAGTTTTTTATGGGACCGTTATAGTAAAAAGGGAGCAAGTACTAATGAATAAGCGCGCGGGCGCTCGTGCTCGCGCGAGGTACGCGGTTACGAGAGTTAAAAGTCTGTAACTCATTGGGCGTATTGGCGGTCGCGGAAACTCAATGCACTTTGGTTTATAACAGTGTTAGATGTCTATATTTGTATATCTCTGTTCGTACCATATGTATCTCTCACCCAAAGTTCGATGGAAACTCTGCAACGAAATATATATTCTGGCAATCGATAGCCAGCATAGGGCAACATTCCACTATATAGGGGTACGTTCACGGAGAGTGAGAGAGAGAGAGAGAGAGAGAGAAAGAACGCGAGCGAGAAAAGGATGACGCGAATATAGACTCGGTTCAATGCGGTTTTTAATAAAGTTAAATTGATCCTCGAACGAGTGTGCCCCCCGCCCCCTCGCGCCCCGCGCAGCATTCTCTCGTGCCCTTTTTTCGACTCTAATATATTTCCGTATATATTTATATACCGTCGATGTATCCTCGTATATTGTGACCAAAGTGCACGTGTTCACATGTCGCTAGTGTCCAATCCACTTGCTCCAAAAATCGTCCATCAAATTGAAAGACAAACCTTCGTACGATAAAAAAAGTATCAAGCATCGAATCATCCCGAGTAGTTTTTAGAACAATATCAGGCTCTACGAAGTGCTTGGACAACTCGAATTTTTATAAATATTTGAAAAGAAATTTCTTTTGACGAACTTTGGAGAATAGTGGAAAATGAGTCAAATAATCAATGTCGAAAGTTGTAAAATATTGTGGTTCATGAAAAAACATTTTTGCGACCTCGACTCTGACCATTGTTGTGTCTTCTTTTTTTCAGATTAATCCGATTTTCTCACGAGGATATTCGATCGCATATCGACAATACCGAAGTCAAGAAGACGCGACTGTACGGTCGAAGAATTCGGATTGTGGGTAAAGGAGCCGTTGGGGTCAACATCGAAAAAGTGGGGGGAGAAAAATTCTTCAGCCCCGGAAGGGTTTGAAGGGGAGTTGACCGCGGGGGTGAACGGGGGAGAATCATCGGGGAAGACAAAGAAAAAAAAGTATTAAGATAAAAAAAAAAATAGTGTCTTGTGAGTGAAATCGCGTATGTATTAAAAATCTATCAAAATAAAAGAGCAGAAGTAGAGAAAAAATCGGTGGAAATCGTAAAACGTCAGAAAAATAAATAAAAAAAAGGGATAATAATAATTTGCCTCGCGCGCGGGGGGGTTGATCCGTGAGAGTGTCGGCAGCACCACCCCCTCGGACAGGGGCGTGGGGCAAAGTGTCGGGTCATTGTGGGGGCTGGTGGTCGTCTGGCCCGTTGGCTCGCCCGGGGACTGGCACGTCGTTTAAGCGCAGTTTACGACGGCGGGGGCCCGTTACGACGTACCGTAGCAGTGGTGGCTACCGCGGGCACGACACAGGGCTTGACCGTGGCATCGGGGGTGGAGCATCATCAGGATGCTGTTTCGACCCCGTCCACGCGTCATCCTAGCCCAACTATTAATACGAGCTTCCCTAACGGCAACGTGATGAATCCTGGCGGCGGGGGTGGGGGCGCTGGTGGCAGCGCGATTGCCATTGCGACCACCTGCCCACCTGCCAATCGCTCTCGTGCCAGAGCTATGTCGATGAGGAGTTTACATCGACGAGTCTCCCATCCGTAAGTTACTTTCTTTTAAACTTTCATCTTACACTTATTTCTCAAACCTCATCCCCTCATTTTCATCTCCAACTACAAAAACTAATCTCCCGTCTCCACGTAATCCCTGTACACGCTCTTAGCACTTAATACCCCACTTGTTTGCGCACCGAGGCCAATTTACGAATATCATCAATCATCGATCGATGTTTATTTTTTATCTCGTTGGAATTTTTAATCAGGTTCGATCGTTTCTCATGGGTTCTATAAATTCCAAGTTTAATTGTTCAATATTCGTTTGAATCTTCTTAACAATCATACTCAACTGTGGCTAAAATTTGAGCAAGTTTGACCGTTTAGAAATCGAGTTATTAGTTGGAAAAAATCGTCTTTTTTCGTCACTTCCCATAAGACCTCGTGTTAAAGTTGCGATTTCAAACACTCAATATCTCGATTACCAGAAGGCGAAACCTTCTCAAATTTTTGACACATTATAATACGATGCTCAAGGAGATTCACGCAAAATTTTAATTCAAGGCGATCGAACCTCGTTAACGTAAATAAATAGATAAAATAGCTAGTCTATAATTGTTTCAACTGCCAAAGTATCTCCGAGAAGAAATAAATTTGCAACGAGTCTCGTGCAATTCGAATTGAGTCACTGTTCATCTTCTTATACGGAGTAAGAGCGACAAAAATCCCTGTTAAAATATTTCGGAAAAGCTAAATAATGCAGGGAGCAGAGAAAGAGAGAGGGAGAGAGAGAGAGAGAAAGAGAAAGGAAGTGCAAAGAAAATAAGAACCAAGCTCATAAAAAAAGAGAATAAAATAATTAAGCCTGATCGAATTGCTTCATAAAAGTTTAACACGTGAGTCCATCAGCAAAGCTATTGATTACGTAGATTTACCGAAATAATCAACTAAAGGACATTCTCTTATTTCCCTTTTGTTGAGCAACTATTTAGTCTGCTGCAGAGCCTGAAATCCACCAGCCTTACTGAAAAAGCATGTTTTTTCTCATTTCATTATTTTTCATCTTTTTCCCTTCCTTCGCGCATTGATCCTCCCCCACCCGCACGCTATTATTCCGTACGTGCGTTTTTACCTGTTAAAATTCCACGCTTTCGTGTCGATAAGGCCGGCGCGGATGGGGTGGTGAAGAGCGTGTTGAAAAATTGGGGTGAAAAAAGTAATAGAACGAGACTCGTGTCGTTGGAGAATTTCAGTAGTGGAGAAAAAAAAATAATAAAAAAAAAAAAAAACAGAAACAATAAAAAAAAAGAAGAAAAAAATCAGGGATACGGTGGAAAAAAATGGGCAGGGCTTGTGCACGACCTTCGTCACTCAGAGACGGTGCGACACTATCGTCTCGTCAGCACCACATCAATACGGAACAGTTCGGAGAGAAACAGCGCGAGTTAGGGTGGCCGCGCAATGGAAAAAACGAGAACGAACTTAAAGCCATTTCTCGAAACGCGATTCAGCAATTTTCCAGATACATTAAACGCCCGCGTGAATACCCTCGCACTCCGTTAACGCTACTTCTTCGATGTTTACTCAGAAAATTCCCTCGTTTTACCCACATTACCATTACAAATGGAAAGTATACCCAAACACGTCATTATTTTACTATTTTTTTCACGATTCTTCTTTCGGGTTACAAAAAGTAATGAATTTCAATGCACTAGCAGAAGTAGAATATACACTTTGGAACATTTTTTTTTTAATTCTAAGAGAAGTTTTTTACTTTAAAAATAAATAAATAATAATCATAATTAATAATTATTACAATTTAATTAAAAATCATAATAAGAATAATAAAAATTATTATTCTCCTTCGATTATTTTATCAATTTATTATTCTTATACTATTTTTTTATTATATTTTTATTTATTTATTTATTTATTATTTATTATTACTTATTATTTTTAAATTGATTATTATTATTATTATTATTATTATTTATTTGATTATTATTATTATTATTATTATTAAATATCCCATTTATGTATAGAATATTTAAGAATGGGAGGGATATAGGAAATACGAGGCCCTCGAAGGGAGATGAAACTTCATTCGGATATACATTTGCATATACAATATACAATCGAGAGAGCCTGACACAGAGTTGCAAATATACTTCGTTGGCTGTCGATAAATGCAATTTACTACCGCAGTCTCTCTCTCTCTCTCTCTCTCTCTCTCTCTCTCTTCCTCGCCTCTATTTTGTTGCTCCTTTTACCGATTTTTAAACAGTAAAATATTTAACGATCGATTAGAGAAAAAAATAGGAGTATATCGGAATGGGAGTTGACAGAAAATTTCTGCGATGGAATTCCAACGAGACTTGAAACATCGGATTTTTGGATTAAAATTAATGAATTTTCTTGTTCATTAAACAACGATGTAAAAATCATGAGCATGCGCACTCGATTTCGAGAAATTGCATTTTTGTATGGATGAATAAAAAAATTTGCAATTCAATAGCGACACGCGTGAAAGCACGCCTCGACAAAAATTCCCAATAAAATATATGTCGGATTTGTTTTTTTTTTTTTTTTTTTTACTTTTTCATTCACGCTACACTTCTCGAGAATCTCGAGAGCTTCGATTTCCTATTCGTTTGGAAAGAATGAAAGAAGGAAAAAAGGCAATAAAAAACAAAGTACATTGGTGAAAGAATCAAAAAAGAAAGGAGGAAAAAAAGAAAAGAGGAACAGGGCGCGATATTGAGCACGAGGCCGATGCTCGTTCGAATAAAAGTGTAAAACCATGACGCGATAATGAGAAACTCGTGCGTATATATCATTTTAACGAACGTGCATTGTTCGATCTTTCGTTCGGCAACGAAGAAAAAAAAAGAGTCTTCTGACCACTTTTTCCGAGTTTATCATTTTTCTTTTTTCTTATTTTGGTTGTACGTTTTTTTCGGATTCTTTTGACAATATATTTCCCTTTTGTTTCTTCATTTCCACTCAATTTTTTTGCATCAAACCTGTCGTTGATTTTATAATCGACGTCGTGTCTTTTTCGAGAATTCTCGATTTCTCGCGAGAGAAAAAATCGAGGAGAAAGAAAAATTCTAAGGCATTCTCCGTCCAGGTTTTTTTTCCAAGCTTTTCTTCCCTTATCGACAATATCATCTCACCTTTGAATACCTCTCGATTTATTCCAATCTCGAACGAGAAAAGCAGTCTTATTATATTGATATTATAAATGGGTCGAATGAATATGATATTTTGCTGATGATAAAGAGGAAAACGGTGTGTGGAGAATGAAACTGCTGCTTGAAAGCCCTTGTCCTCAGAATTTGTTGTGTTGCATTCTATTTTTTTTTTTTTTCGATCAATACAATTATTTTTCATACATGACGAAATTCAAAAAGAATAAAAAATTGTCATAGTAAATCAAAAATAGTTGGTCGATTCGGTTGAGGGGGTCGTCTCGTGTGAAGGCTATTTTTTGAATGCTTTTTTAGGAATTTTTTTTCTTTGACAAAACATGAAAATCAAAAAATTCTAAATTTTTTGTCATTTTTATTAACATTCGAACAAACTTTGTGAATTTTTTGATGTTTATATATTTAACACAATCGGAGATACACCGTGCGATAGAAAAACACGAGAAAAAAAAGGTGCTCCACTGCTGCCATGATTCCGGCCGTTCTGCTTATCCGAAATCAAAAAACCAAACGCCGTTCCAATTCAGAGACTCGAGGCTCTACATGGAACTAAAATGAAGTCATAATTTCAAAAAATATTTGTTTTTTACGCTCCAGAAGAAAAAATTCAACTTCTCGCCTCTTTTTGGGGTCTATTTAGCTGGTAAAAAGAAAACTAATGAAGCAATCTTAATTATTTTAGTTCAACTTGTAGTTACATATGTACTAAAGATGCTGTACAAATTTGAGCAGAATCAATCAACTATTTTTTGAGATACGATGGCAGCAGTTTGAAAAAATCGTGTTTTGGGAAAATCGCGTTTAAAAGTTATTGTATATAATTCATAATAAATAAATAAATGTTCTCACCATCAATCTGCTGTGCCTGGACCATAGAGTACACCTTCCATGTCTTCTACACATCTTTTAGATGTGATTCATGAAAAAAAAAAATCGATTTTTTTGATCTGACACCTCTAAACGACCCCCATGAGTATTTTTCATTAATTTGAGGCACGTTATGTATATAAGCGACCCTAAGAAGTCAAGTAGAATCGAAGGTAAATGAATGCGAGGAGAGGGTAAAAGAGGAGGAAGAAAGGGGGAAGGAAAAAGTCCGTTCAAACGGTGGTCACATGAAAAGTTAACCGGGAATGGGAGGCGCATTGTCATGTCGTACGTATGTAGAAGGGTTTAGTTTTCTAGTGTGTGTTCTAGTGGTAGTGTCTCTTGGTACGTTGGGTACAGTCAGGATCGCGAACCATCGTGAATCCGGCGTACACGCCTCGAGGGACTCTAAGCGCTTTCCTTCTCTTTAGTGCTTCTCCGGGAGAGCTTTTGTGCTTCGGTAAAATTCAACCTCGCCGTCGCTCCTACTTCTGGCCCTCTATTTTACCCTCATGGCCAAAACCAAACCCTCTCTGGTTTACGTTGAGCCAGCACTTGCCCGGGGGGTTGTGTCGATCGGAGTTTTCAACGTCAAGGCGATCTTTGTGTTCTGGAAAAAAAAAAAAAAAAGTAAAATAATCAATTGCGTCGAAGAGATTTTTTATGAATGTTCCCCGATTGTTCCTTGATTTCTTGAGTTTCGTAATCAAATTGAAGTTTTCATTTGGCTTATCATTATTTTAATTAAAATCTGAATCAACAACGAGAACCTGTTCAATAAAAAATGTGTTTCAAGCAAAAACTCGAGAATGGGACAAATATTTGACAAACTTTAAATGATCACTCAACATTCTAATGATACTAACTAAAGAAATGAACGAGGAAGCTCTAAATTCTCTATTTCGATCGAACAAAAAGTAGAGATGGAAAGAGCGAGAGAGGAAGAGAAAGAGAGAAAGAGAGACAGAGAGAATAAGTAGAATGGAAAAGGTATAGGTATATGAATATAATAAAGGACTTGGAGTTTCGAGCCAGGACTTTTGAGGTCCTATCTACGGTTATGTAATCGTCGCACACAGACACACGCCTCACCATGTCTTTTAATATAGGGTGGCCTAAAACTTTGAGAGCGTTTATACATTAGACAATCAATGTTAGGAACAGGGTTCAAAAAAAAATGTCTTCTATTGTCTGCTGACCTTAAGGAGTTTCGGTACAAGTGACGAAATGCAACCATTTTATTCAAATTTTTACAGTACGTTCTTCAATTTATCCTGAACATGTCCTCCAAGTCTCAAAACGATTGTCTACACCGTTTCCACAAAATTCTCAAATGAAAAATCACTTTTTAACACAGAGACATGCCTACGCCATCCCTAAACTTCAGTTATGTGCATGAAACAATACGAAAAAATGTAAAAAACGGTTTCAAAAAACTGCCAAACCACTCAAAATATCATGACAATTTAGTCCAGTCATTACGTACATTCAAAAAAGAAAATGAATTTGCGCTTCTAATTTTTTAATATGTTGTAGGGGATACCTAGAAAAGCTTAACTTGAGATTGTCGACCAAGCTTTCCTAGGAGCTTTCGCCGCCATCTTGAAAAAAGGGGTAAAATTTGTTTTTCGGCAATAACTCGGCTATCCGATGAGATTTCGAAAATTTTTGTAGGACACTTTTTGTAGCTTTCTTTGTGCTCTACAATAACGCTTGAATCACTTTTAGCGTATCATGCATCGTTATCGAGATATCGATCGATAAAGTCAAAAATTTAGGACACAATTTTTGTTTTTTGCTTTTTTTTTCTTTGGGTCTCAATAAATATGAAAAATTGTGGAATTCAAACTTGTAGAGCATATTCAGACCTACAATTTCCTTCTTGGATTTTTTTATGTTGGACAAAAATTACGATCTCCAGCGCGCCGCAAAGTCGGTGAATCCACGCTCAGCGTCGAGCGCGCTCAAGTTAGT
>JACEOJ010000071.1:847131-946381 GCA_013761285.1 Campoletis sonorensis
TATACACGGGAACAAAAAATAAGTCTTTTTTGGATGTTCAATTTATTTATTTTCATCAACACCGCGGTTAACTGCTGGCTTTTTTTTTGGTTGTTTCCTACTTTTTCTATCTTACGAAACCAATGGTTTCGAGAACCTCTGATCCCTTTCCCTGACTTCCGTAGTTCACGTTTTTGTTCACCGCGGAAAACTATTTTCCGAAGTATTGCCAAGGAATTTGACATTGACATCCCCATTAGTAATGAAGTTTGGATCACTAATTGCGATGGAAAATGATTAAGAGTGTGCTATTATTTTCACTGATTTCACTGATGATCAATTATCATCATTTCTCCGACTTGTGTTCACTAATGAACTGATCTGATCCCCAGCAAAACTGATCAGTTTTCCGTTCCATTTGATTACTTCGCTTGCAATTAGTGATCTTTTTTTTTTGCCACAACCTTTGGATTCAAAGTTCCCATCACGGTCATTCGCGGTCACAATTGATTAACTTGTAATGAGAAAAATGATTACGACGACTTGAGAAATAAAGATCATTAAAAGGTTTGTGGTCGTGGGTCCTTGCGGACAAACGAGAATTTGAAAATGACGAACGTTGAGAGATCGGTAGAGTTTGGCACGTTGGTTCAATTGTCGGACGTATGCCAGTCTGCGGAGCAACATAAATATGACGGGGAGCAGATTCGAATGTGTCAGAATACGGGAGACAGTGGTGCGAACGATCGGAAGAGGCTGCGTGTACTCCCGCGCGATGACATTTCGTTGATTGAACGTCGATCGAGCGACCAATTCGAATTCACGGCTATTGATGAGAAATATTGGCTGCTCGTTCGTACTATTCGTATCTCGCGTTTCACTTCTCTTTGTGGTTTCAAAATATACGAGAATCACGTTGTTCCAACACTTTTTTCTTTTTATTAGTCTCGAACGATTACCAAAGTCTCGAAAAAAAAGAAAAATTCGGTGTCGTATGAGAATAATAAAAAAAAAAAGAAATTCCAACGAAGTATTTTGACATATATTTAAGCGGATGAATGTTTGCTCGTCTGTTTATGAATAATATTTTAACACTATGCGCGAACGTAATGAGGATCTCGTGCATTAAAGCAATTACAATTATCGATGGTGAGATGCGAGAAACCCCGGACGCGATCGAATTAATTACATTACGGAAAAGCGACCACGGGCCCGGAGAGGTTGGCGGGAAAATGATCGGTGTGATCCTCCAACAGGGCTTCCCCAAGCGTGAGATGGCACCGGGGGAGGTTAATGTATAATATATTGATATACCAGTTACCCATCGCCGTATACTTTGGGCTCTTAACACACCCTTGCATTTTCACTAAATCAAATTGGACGTGTACTTTTTTTCATTTTTTATATTTACCACCGTGTTAAATTCAATTTTTTAATGACGAACAAAAAAGTTTGCAAAAGATTTTTTTTCAACAAACTTGGCGCTGAGGAGTACGCTAGTTTTTTTTCCTCGCAATTTTTGCAGTTGAGTTTTATGTATACAAAGATGAGGAATGACAAAAAAATTGAAATCTACAAAATTTGAACAAATTCACGAAAATTACTGTAACTTTTTTCCCATTCGAAGCTGGGACCCCAGCCACCGCTCATTCTCTTCATTGTGCAATTATCTTCAAATTTGTAATTAGTGTTTTTCATTTATCGTCTTTTTTTAATGACATGAGAAACTTTCAAGTAAAAAAAATGATGAAAAATTGAATTTTTCGCTTGGCCTTCCCCGAATAAATGATTTATCGGAATGTAAAACGGCCGAAAACCTATTCCGATTCATGGGCTTCATTCCTGTGGAAGATTTATCAAAATTGGTTTAGTGGTTTTCGCGTTAAAAGCGGCCAAACACAATTTTGCAGTTAATTTTTATATTTACAGAGATAGAGATCGATATAATTTATCATTTTAATTCACTTATCAGCTTCGTAGTCGTTGATTATTCAACCGAACCTGGATCAACACATACATTTTTTTGTTCCTTCGTCAGATTTTCAACTGTAGCGATCGCGAGATATAAGGAATTTAATAGTGTTTGTGTCCGTAGTAGTGCATTTGTATGTACACACGAAAGAGCCCCCGCGCGAAAATTGATGCCGCGGATGGTCGAGGCTCGACATGCCGGCCAACGCATGCATTACGTACGCTCGATACGGTCCAGGCCCGTTTTGAAATATGGCTTTATATACCGGAGATTCGTTAGTGGCATGCACACTACGATCAATTTGTATTTCTCTCTTACTCACTCTCCCCCTGGCTCTTTGTTATTGCTCCATGAGTTTGATCATCATCCATCCCTTGTATGACGATCGTTCGAATCTCCCAACCCCTCCTTTCTTCCAAATGTCCTGCTCTCTCCTCGATGTTGTCTCTTTCGATGTGTTTTTTTTTTCGCCGCCGCTCTTTATCGATGTGTATATCTATATATTGACGGCGAACGAGCGCAACTTTTGTTTTCGATCGAAGCAACACGTTTCCGCTGTCTACTCCGAACGGACTCTATAGTGAGCGCACTTCCCGCACACAAATTATTTATCCTTTTTGTGTTTTTCACCATATCCTCACACCGCGCTGGACACTCGTCGACCGAACCTCTTCGACGGTTTACGCGACCAGGCAATTTCTCTGTCTTTTCACAATTATTTTACTGAAAAATATCTCATAAAAAGTCTCACATTCCATTCAATAAGTACAATTATTTGCTGCACCATTTCCAGAATTTTCGTCGATCAACGCTTTTCCGAGGAAAAAAAAAATTAATTTCGGAATCCACTCAATATTGAGATAAAAATTTTATTTTTATTTTTATTTCATACTTTATATTTCAAGGAAGCGATTCGACAAAAATTGGGTTCACAATGAGCGACGATTGCATTGCTCGGCAGAAAAATCAAAGTAATGAACTTTACAGAATCACCATCGAAGAAAAAAAAAAATAGAAACTCCATTGATTTTTCCGTAATAGTGATAATAATAACAATAATAATAATAATAATGACTAATCATGATTCTTCGTGATATATTGAGATTTCGATCAATTGGTTCCCTCCATTAATCGATTTGATTGTGTACGCGGTTTACAAATGAATATAAAGGCGGCGCGGGTGAAGTTGTAAGTGATTAATGTACAACTGTTGGCATGCGCAACGGCATGGATACCTAATGATTTACACTCGCGATTATCGGCAAATTAACGCGAGCAATTATACCCAGCGATTTGTGATTAACGACTGCCAGGAGAAAAGAACGGGGGGGGGGGGGGGGGGGGGGGGAGGGATGAAAAATTCAACAACGAAATGGTGGTGAACCAACGACCGCGATAAACAATTTGCCGGAATATTATTAGCAACGTTTCCGGCCCTCCGCGGCTCAGGGAAGATGAAAAAAGTGGAGATTTTTTTGCTCCCATCGCCCACAGTATTTTGTCCACGTAAGAGCTCGCTTTAAATTGGACGTGGGATAATGAGTAATTGAACGTCTGGCCTAACCATTAACTGGGCTAATTGACCATTTGGCCAAAATTGATGTTCAATCTCGAATGAAATTAATGGTTGGTGCGGCGGTCTCGTACTACCTTCTAAATTGCCAAGATGTTGTTTCGCTAATGTCCTTCGTCTAATGTTATGCACTTGTTCTTACCTCGTCTGACCATTCACCCGGACGGTACTACTTGCGACCTTTTTTTTTATCGTTTTAGTGAAACAAGAAGGACGATTCTTCATTTTTCTTACATACAAAATGCTCCTCGAACCCAAGTTCATTAAAAAAAAAGTTGTTGCAAATTGACTAAAGAACAACGTGCTCGAAATCCAAGATTGTCCGAGGTATTCTGTATTTTTTATGTAATAACCAACATTTCGACTAAATTTTACGACCGATTTTCCTGAAAAACTGAATAAAGCTTCTTCGATGTTACGTCAAAGCGTATGCAAAGTTCCGAGGGGCTTCGCCATTTAGAAATCGGAATATTTAATGTTGAAAATCGGAACTTTTGACACGCGCTCTTATGAGAAACTTAACTCAAAGTTGTGATTTTTATAAATAAATATCTCGACTTCTGCATCGCGGAAGCTCTTGAAATCGCGCGAGCTATTAGAGATCACTATTCTCTTTGCGTGGTGAAAATTTGAAGGGATTCTGTCGCCAGGAAACTTTGTCTACAACGTCCTTAATATTTGGTAGGACCGAAGATCGCATTTTTTTTCGAATCGATGCGACACTCATTGTTTCGAATAAAGACCTAACGTTGAAGAAATCCTTGGAAACCACGAGAGAAATTTCTGGTTATGAGCAGGAATGAGGAGACGATAGAAAGAAGAAAAAAAATAAAAATGAGCTTGTCGCGAACGAATTTCCGTGAGAAAAGGTAGAAAATAAGCGATTGGAGAGTTGTCGATACGTCTCGCAGTTGAACTGAAAGGAGAAGAGGTTGAGGAAGCAGCATCAGGATGGGCGAGAAACAAATGTGAAAGAAAGAAGGAAAGAAAAAAAGAGGATGAGTTGAGAAAAAAAAAAAAAAATACAGAGAGCTATGTGTATGCGAGAAAAATGTTTTCGCTGGAGCAGAGGCGGGCTCGTATAGTTTTTTTCATTTCTCACGGTCCCAGTTGCGGTTGGAGCACTTCGGGGTTGTCTCTTTTCCGTTTCACGTGATGTGTAGTCGCGGAGAAAGATAGTGGATAAAAAATAGTGGAAGAGTGAAAAAAAATAGAGAGGGAGAGAGAGAAAAAGAAATAAAAAGGAGTCGGCAAGGGAGTCGGGAGAGAAAAAAGCGACAGACGTTTGACACGCGAGCTGGGAAAAAAAATTCCCAGGGGTTAAAAAACTATGATCAAGGGTAGCTCGGGGTATCGCGAAGGTGCCAAGTACACATACAACTGGGAATCTGGTGCTGCCACTCTGGCGTTTGTATCCGTAGGGCGCGATATGCCTTTTTCTTTCAACCGCCACATCAGCCGCCATCGGCGCACCCACAATTTTCATTTTCACAGACTCCTCTTCTCTGATCTCTGTAAATACCGCGACTTCAAGTTCCTTTCGTATCGGTAAATATTTCTATTGTGCTGCCGCGATATTTGTCAGCGACTAGGAAATGGGCATGTGCGAATAAACGGGCTTGAATGGAAAGAAAAATCCTTTGGATTGCGACCAACAAAGAGAAATGGGCTAAAGAACTTGATCGGAGAAAGAATCGTTGAGAGAAACAGAAGGAAATACAACCGGGAACAAAAAAAAAACACTTGAGGGGGTAGTTTAGCCAAAGTGCCAGACAAATCGGCCGAATGTATACACACGTACATTTTTCCACCCTCGTATCCCCTCTGATGGTGTGAGCTCGACCGTTTTTTCTTTTTGCTCCTGCGTATACAACAAAACGAAAGCACCCTCGTATCCGTTGACGCGTCCACCCTTAAAACACAATATTTCGATTCTTAACAATCGTCGTTCTGATCAAAAAGTTGAAATATTTTTCAGAGTTCATTTATCAACGGACTCTTCACCCTCGTGCACATTTTTCAGCATTTAATTTCATCTCGGAGCATCAGTTTTTGTTTTTTACGATCCACTAATTAAAGAGGTTCGATCGTTTCTCATGCGTTCGATAAATTCCAAGTTTAATTGTTCAAAATTCGTACGAATCTTCTTAACAATGATACTCAACTGTGGCTAAAATTCGAGCAAGTTTGACGTTTAGAAATCGAGTTTTTAGTTGTTAAATATCGTCTTTTTTCGTCACTTCCCATTAGACCTCGTGTTAAAGTTGCGATTTTAAACACTGAATATCTCGATTACCAGACGGTGAAACCTTCTCAAATTTTTTACACATTAAATGCGACGCTCGAGAGGATTCGCGCAAGATTTCAAAAAATCATCTCGGAATAATTGGAAGAATACAAAAAGACAATGAAATAAACTGCATACAACGGTTGAGAAAAATTCTGTCACGAATGTATTTAGAATAATGAAATCTTTTTATCGTCCCTCGTTGTTTTGGCGTGTCTCGGGATGCGGTAGTAACATTTTTATTGTTTCAATTATCTCCATATTAACCGCGAAGTATTGAAAACACTCGCAAGAACAAAAGTGAGACTTTCAATGGAAGTGGGAGCGTTATTAATGACAACTGTTAAAAAACCAAAGCCAGTTAGTTTTCTGCACGAGTTCTAAACTCAACAAACCAAAAGCCCTCATTATTTTCTTGCACTGTATTTTTCATAATGTGATTTTTTTTTGTTTGTTTATCAATGCGGCGAGTTTAACCCCCTCCTCCTTGTCTCCCTCCGTCTCTCTCCCTCGTTCATCCCTCTCTCGTTCACCACTTGACGCCCAGCAATTATACTCGAGTGTATCTTGAGACATCCGAGCGGGAATGCTGTACGAGTCTGTCTTCTTTTTCTAACGCGTCGGGGATACTCGTACAAAGACTTTTGCGCCGAACCGCAAAGGTTTCCTCGCCTCGAGGGAATAAAACAGCGAAAAAGCTCTCGCCGCGTCTACCCCGTCTTGGTCCCCACCTTCGCCTCAAGAACCAGCGAGAAAAGGAATTTTAAAAGCGAAATGACATCTTCTAGGCGACCATGTACTCTGACGAGAAAAAGACCGGAGAGAAAAATTTTTCGAACATGAAAAATTCTGCCTTTGACGAACATTCGTTTGTCAAGGTGCGTTAATATTTGAAAAAAGATATCATAACAACAACAACAACAACAAAATCGACTCCGAGTCTCGTTCTTTACTCTGTTTGCTTCATTTTTTCCTCTTTTTTCAAATTTCCAGAGTGTCATCGCCAAAGTGTCGAAGGAAATGAAATAATTCCTGGAGCATTCGATCATTTTCTTACTTTTCCTTTTTTCACTAAAGTTTAAAAGATAATTGAGAAAAAAAATTCGTTGAACGAACAAAATTCATTTTGTTGGACGAAAATATGATCAATTCAACTATTTTTTTGTTCAATTAAACGATGTGATTCGCGATTCAACATAAAAATGGTTGAATTGACCATTTTTTTATGCCTCAAAATGAATTTTGTTCGTTCAAACGAAATTTTTTTCCCAGTGTGAATGTTTTTCCATTCGTGTGAAAACACAGTCGAGACTCTAAAGACAAGGGAACTTGATTTCAAGAATGCTCCAGCAGTAAGATTCTCGTCGCTTCAGCGATGCTGGATTAGTTCAAGAAAAATGCATCTTATTGCATTTTGTCCTGCACGACATTTGTCCTTGTAAAAATGGTCTTGCGATGAAAAACCGAAGTATTCTTCATTCAACTGGCATATTCCAGCAAAAAGCATGAGGGATGTCATTAAAAAAAAGAAAAAAATGGATGCAAAGATTTTGTAGACAAGACGGATCGTCGATGGTTCCAACGAATCGTGACGGTCACGCAACAATGTTTGCTACATCGTGAAATAAAGTTACGTTTTGACCTCCATCTTTGTAAGATTACCAGATTCGTTCACCTCATTAAACTCGCGGTGAAGAGTTTTCGTTTAGTGCAAGACTTTTTTCATCAATGTTCGATATTACTTGGGATCGTGGACGTGGGAATAATACGAAAACACAGGATACTCGAGACTCTGAACATCAAGAGAGCTCTCTGCTTCCGTCCGATTTTTAATAGCTGCAAAGTTTTTTGGCAGCGACAAGAAAATCATCGAAGAGCTCGTCGACTTTTGGGATTTAATTAAAATCAATTCGGGTATAAATAACAAGCTTCTGTGTTGGATAAACACACGAACAAGAAAACAAAACGGATTGAATAAAAGAGTGTAAGAAAAAAAAGGAGATTTTAGTAAGGAAAGAAAAATCAAGTGGGACGATCTTCGAGTTTGATAATCACTGCCCGTCGAAAGTGGAACGTCATCGCTCACGGGCAGTTCTACATTTATAGTCAACTTCCGGTTGGGTGTGCATAGCATAAAAAAATACCGAATGCCCTGAGGATTACGACCTACTGGACCTGGAAAGAGAAAAACGTCCAATTCGAGAGGTGCATAGAAAAAACATGTGGACGAAATTCAGGAAGCAGTGATGGGGACTGATTTTTATTTTTTTCTCATCATTTAAAACAAAATCATCTCGAGATTGATTCCAATAAAAAATATTCGATCTTCATTGGACTGCATTAACTTCTAAGCAAAAGTAGAGAATTGTTTTTCTATTTCTGAGTCGAAAGAAACCAGAATTCCTTGTGGAATTCTTTGGGCGAAATCGGACCGAGAACGAGGGTTGATAATTCGTTGGGTAATCTCTGAGATAACAGGATAGTGAAATCGTTGCAACGGTGGGTTGTTGCATGATAGGCGTGTTACATAGTTTGGCGAGAGTGCCAGAGAGTGAGTGAGTGAGTGAGACAAAGTCGAGCAGAGAGCAATCGATAACTGACCCATATTGTGCTCTCCTTCTCCTTCTTCTCCTCCTCCTCTTCCTCCTCCTCTGTCTCTTCGGTCCTGCACACGTACAAACACTCACACAGAAGCCGCGCGCGCGGTAGCACACACCAGGCTCGTGTGTTCGCACATTTCCATCGGATGCACGTACACAGGTAGGCGTGCATGTGTACTCGCCCCCTCCGCGCCCTCGATTTATCCCTTTCCCCTCGACTTTTTCGTCGCTACACCAAACCCACCCTCTCCCACGATCTCTTGCTTGTTCTCAAACCATGCACCCTTACGTGCGACGTACAGGGAGTACAGGCTGCTTCGGAAACCCAGCCTCGATATCCTCCGAATCGTCTTCCTCCACCTTCGAGACACTCTCAGCAATATTTTGCCATGTTTTTTATAATAATCCCAGATTCAGCAATTATTGTATCGAAAGATCGATTGAATCGAACTCCCGATAAAATTCACAATATTGCATCGATCTCTCGATCATCCTTTTGGTAGAAAATGAGCATATTTGACCGAGTGACTCGTTCGTTAAATATGGACATAAAAATGCATATATATATAAAATCGAGGGTCAAATAAGGGTAGGTGATGAAATTTATTTTCGTTTGTAACTGACATTATAAGGGTTAATTACACGGTAACGAAGCAGCCCCTACCGAGAGGATGAAACCTAAGAGCCATTTATCGACTGCTCTTCTGGCTCCTCGCTTTCAGCTCCGAGCTTTTTCTCGTCGTTGGCTTCCTCCATGGAAAAAGGGATATTATGGGTTTCCTTTTCAACCGCTCGTATCGATTGACTTATTAGCCGAGAAAGATTTGGTATAGATTTGTTTTTTGAAATTGGAAATATGTTTTAAATGCGAAAATCAAAAAGTAAATTTCTAATTTGAATCGTACGATCAATGATTAATTTTGGACTGTCAAATCTCAAATGTCGGTGCAATTGTAAAGGGTCATTTAATATTTAGCATAAATCGTCTATTTACAGGATAAATCCTCTCGTCGCACCGGGCAAAGCAAACGCTTTTCAAATCGCGCTCAGCGAATTCGATTCAGTTACGAAGTTTAACTTCCTCAACCACATCGTGCGAGCTCGATAAAATGGGGTGTTTGCTCCATTGGCTAAAGTCTCTATATCTACCCGCCGAGCAGTTCTCTGTTTTTTTTTTGCTCCCGCGTTTCCGCCGTTTCTTGCTTCAATATAGATTCAAGGCCTCGCGCTAGGATCGGCACTTGGCGAATGCAACAGCGAGTTTCCCATCGGGTATTCATTTGAGCAATGCTTCAAAAAGCACCGAGAACGAAAGTCGAAACTATTATTTGCTGCAATTTATGCAGGAAAATGATGCCGGAGCTTTGAGGATTCGAGTTTTGATAAAATTTCGTATTGTATGGATAAAGAATATGCTCATATTTATTATAATGGCAATTTCCTAATTAAAGCCGAACAGATGCGGAAGAACGAGCGAGAAAAACGACAGCGCAGCATCAATTCCGGGAGGGAATAAAACGTGGGGGGAGAAAAAAAAGCCAACAAGTAGCCAAAGATTTGGGGGATGATAATGTCTTCGCGGGTATCTTGAAGTCCGAACTGGAGGAACGTGGGGAAGAGGCATTTTTGCTGAATACTGATATCCCCAATGTGCCATAGAAAATAATATAATATGGCGGATTAAACGGTACGAATCGGCCATTTACATCTGTATTCCGAGTACATAACAAATATAATAAATGTGTGTGAATGTTCGACGCATACGGAATGTATGTATAAAGAGGTATAATATGTAGACGAATTATAGATGTATTAGGGGCCCGGGAGCGATAGTCGTCGAAGCCGATTAAAATCGACGACCCAGATCTCCGCTTGGCCATGACGAACTTGGCTCGAGAAGGATGGGGATGAGGCCGAGGGAGGGAGGGAGGGAGGGAAAAGGAGGTTGTATAAAAGCAGCAGCAGCAGCAGCAGCAGCAGCGAGAAGTCGGTTCGTACAGGGTCGTAAATAGATGCATGGCAGGCAGGCAGCAGCAGCAGCATCGTCGTTTCCCGAGGGGGTTGAAGGGAGTGAATTTTTCGAGTGGCACTGACACGACAGGCCGGGGAATAGCTTACACCATTTTCCGCGTGGATGTACGTCCCTGTGTGTGTGTTGTCCATGAAGGAACAGGGATTTTAAGCGGTGGTTGGTGTTGGCCACCACATTTCATGCCCTTTTTCGTGGCCCATCTTGCCCCGTCTTGCCTCTTTCACAGATTTGGAGCATCTCGCCTTGTCTAAGATCGGTGCTGCGGGGCTGAATAAAGGGGTGAACCTCTCAGCACGATCCCTACCCCCTTGTGTGCCAGGCTGATGAAGAAAGTGGCGGCGAAGGATTGCTCAACAGACACTCCCATGTTCGATCTTTATGTTTATATACATCTCGCTTCATAACTCCGATGTATATATCTTTTTATTTATCAATATATATGTAACTATCTTTATATAATACCATACGTATCTTTGTACATCTGCACTGGGTCTATGCTCTCTTCTCATCCGCTATCTCAACGATCTCTGCGGAGTCTGCCTTTTGCCAGCTTGCATCGAGGGCCATCCCAGACCTTTGATATATTTCTCACCCTCTAAACCCACCGCAACTCCTCACCGTTTCCTTTCTACCGTTGTCATCCTTCGTACAAAAGATTCTTAAACACCGGCGGCCCATTTCGTATACGGAAACTTCATCTTTTCACGCCCGTCTTCTTCGCAACCGCGCTCAACTTGTTTAGATATACGTTCACCTTGTGCTTACCTTCTGGCATCCATGTACATATACGTATCAACCGAGCACTTTCATATCCCTCTTCCAACATCCCTTTCGAAGAATCCTCGCGCTAATGAACGTCCACTCGTCCGTATTATATATAGACACTCCCGCTCAAAAGTCGGTTCACTTGTCGAAATGTTCAGCTTCGGTATAAGTTCGATATCTCAGTGGAAAAAGGTCGTAACAGAATTTTATGAACACCGTTTTGAAGGGGACAGTTTTACCTTTACTTTGACACTTTGGAAAGTTTTCTACGATTTTTTTTTCAATCGGCATACGCTTTTGAACGGGTCAAAAAGAAAGCTCACGATTCTGTGTTCTCAAATAAACATTTTTTTTTTCATTGAACAAAAGAACCCATTTATTATTTCTGCGATCCTATAAACATGAATATTTGTTACAAAGTATCGTCCGCACTGTCGCGAACATAGATTTGCGACCAAAGTGGGATTTATTCTTGATAATGTGTGTGTGTGTATATAATATTTAATTTAATTTCTAATCGAATGAAAAATTGGCAACAATTTTTTGATATGCTGATTGTTGTGTTTTGGTAGGAGTCGGACAAATTTCGGGAGTTCCGGACGAACGAGAACGCAGACTAGCGAAAATAGGGTACATTCAACACATACACTCTCTCTCTCTCTCTCTCTCTCTATTTTTCTCTTTCGATCTTAATCTTTTGTGTCATTGGTTTTTTTTTAATATTTTTTTTCATTGTTTTTGCTTCACTCATTCTTTCTCTCATCTGATCCGATGGTGAGTGTCTACGATGAGGTAATCAACCTCGAGAATGTTCATTTGTTATCAATATTCTCGCATATGCGCATTTAAATAATGCTCGCTTTGACTCGCTCTCTCTCTCTCTATTTTTATTTCTATTTCGTACTTCGATTTCACTCTTTTATCACCTTCTCTCTATTTTGTGATTATTCTTATGATTATCCTGATTTTTTTTTATTTTTTTTTTTCAATGTCTCGAGTGCAATTTGTTTATTGTATCAGCAAACATTTCTAATCACTTGTCTCTCTCAGCGTAAAACGTTTTCTCCGAGTATCATAGATTCGCACAACAATTGTTTATCTTCACCAACATTTTTATCGCATGATTTTTTTCCACTCGATTTTTCATTGAAACACCGAATTCGAAGTCTCATGTGAAAAGCCGAAAAGAAAATTACAACGAAATTCATTAAATCGTCGGCGCTCGCCTCAATTTCCTCCTCGATGACTTCAAATTCGGTCGAAATTTTTTAATTCTTCAAATTTTAATATAAAACATAAATAAATAAAATCAAGCGGATAATTAAAACCGAAAATCACGAAGTTTCGACTACTTTCACTTTTTTCAATCACTCGATCTGCATGAATTTTTATTCTCGATCACCGAATAGTTTTTTTCTTCGATTTATATGAAAGAATAAAATTGATAAATCCGATGTTTTTTTTCTTGAATCCTCACGTTTTTCGTCGTTTAAAATGTATATTAAATTTCGTAAATATTGTCTTGCGATCTTCCGTGCTCATTATATTTTTGGAGCAACTTTTTTTTCCTTTTATGTAATGTTAAAAATTTACCTTTTAGAGGATACGGCGAAGTAAGTCATCGGAGACCGAAAGAAATTAAATACTGACTCGAAAGTGCGCGGTGGGAAGAGAAAAAGTACAAGACTTTGATCTTTTTCGTCGAGGCGAGAATGCGTGCAGGGTGCAAAAATGGTTGTTCCTGTGGTTATTCTTTTTGTCTAATGTGAATAAATAATTAATTAACAATTATATAATAAAATTAATATAATTTCATCTTATTACAATTAAAAACAAATAATTGAGGAGTGTATTTTTTTTTCTTAATTTCAATGCGATTAAAAAATGCGACATCGTCCCATACTTTTTTTCCATCCGGACATAATTCATGCATATCCACAGATCATGATTTTTCTATCATTTTCATCGAAATTCGGCTGACTTTGCCTCGCAGAACAAACGAGTGACGCACGCGGCGAGAAAGCTCTTCACAGACAGAAACGAATAAAAAAGTAAACCCATTGGGAAATCAATGAAATCTCTTTTCCCATACCAGTCTTGTAACGAGTATACCTGAGAAAAAAAAAGTAATCAAAACGTACTCCGTCCTCGTTTCTATGTGCGTTCCTTTTTTTTTGTTCACATTGCTCATGAGAAGTCAGGTTTTTGGAATGAAAGAATTCCTTATAATTCGTGCGACAGCTTTTCAAAGAGTGCGTTGTCCATGTGACTCCTTAATAACATCGCCCCTGGTCGCCCTCTATCGATTCTTCCAAAATATACAATTTTCGGAGACTCAAGCTTGTAAATACGATCTCAAATGAATTTCGATCGTTTTTTACGCAGCCTCTCCGTCATTATTATTATTATTATTATTATTATTATTATTAAGGCCGATGCCCTCCACACGTTCTTCGAATGCGAGGAATGGAGAGTGTGGAGGGCCCCACTGGAGGAGAAGTTCGGGAGCATAACGCCTGACAACATCGTCGGGGTTATGCTCCGGGACGAGGAGTCTTGGACGGAGGTCGACTCATTTGTCGAAGTCGTCCTCCGTCGCAAGAAGAGGTTTGTTGAGGAGGGGACGCCCTAAGGGGGCGTCCAAGGAAAAATGGCGCCACCCCGAAGTAATGCGAAAGCGGTTCCGGGGTGGCTGCTAGGAGGTTGGAGTGGGGGTTTTAGCCGGTAGGGTCTTCCGACGAGTCCGGCACACGGGGGTCCCTGTGCGCTGGTCCGGGACCCCTACGGTGCGTCACAAGCATTTCCCCCCTCCAAAAAAAAAAAAAAAAAAAAAAAAAAAAAAAAAAAAAAAAAAAAAAAATTATTATTAAGGCGGGCACCCGAAATGAATTTCAAATTCCCATTATTGTCACCACACACGGAAAAAATTGAAATGAAAAAAAAAAAAAAAAAAAAAAAAACAATAATATTTATCGAGGATGTAAAAAAATCTGGAATCCGGTAGAAACAATGCCCGTCGCGTAATCCCCCGCGATAAGTACTGTATTATAGGATTACACGATTTTCAATCCTCTTTCACCAACCCCCACCCCCTCCCCCGCCCCCTTCAAATAATACCTTTTTCCGGCATTTCATTCGCTCCTGCAAAATAATCATAAACGTCAAATAAAATACTCAAAAAAACTATAAACATTGTTTCGATTACGAAGAAAAATTCTTCGTCCACTTCAAACGCTTTGTGTTTCCGCGCGCGGATTCTCCGTTAAATTGGATAAATGATAATGGATAAATGACAAATTATGGAAATGAAAAGTTTGAATATTGTTCATTTTATACTAGAAATTGTGTCAACTTTTCAAGTCGAATATCTTGCGAAAAAAAAAGAATAAAAAACATGCAGTTATTCAATTTGTTGAAGTGCAAACGCGTCGGAAATTATTGTTAGTCGTAATTCATTGCAAACAAAGGATAAACAGCGGATGATTTTTCTCTCCTCGTTATAATTGTTCCGTGATTAAATGCAAAAGAGACGGAAGCGTGAGAAGAAAATAAAAACAAACCTCTGTATTTAAGCTCTATTTCAGCCTCGCGCTTTTGCTGCGACAACGAACAATACGGAGTGTGAGAGGGAACAAAAAAATTCTTGAAGAGAAAAAAGATCTCTGGAATCCAGCCCGTTTTGCCCGATCTCCAAGCCAGTTTCTTTTTAAAGGGGCCACGATTTTTTCACGCGTTATATTTTCTCGTGTTATTGTTGTTGTTTTTTTTGCCGTATTATCCAATTTAATTGCGTAATTCGTTCGTGATCACAAGCAATATCCCGTTGTTCGGGGAAGGTGTTGATTCAACAACTATAGTCTCTCGATAAAAACAATGCGGTACACGCGTAAGACGATGTGAAACATCGCGTTTGTAGAAAAATTGTGACAGCGCACTTGGACCACGTATTTTTGATTTTTTTTTCATTATTATGTTTTTTTTTCGTTTTTATTTTGATTTTTGTTATTTCGATTATTCTCGAGAAACAAATAAATAAATCTCTGTATAAATAAAACTCAACTGCAAAATTGTGTTTGGCCGCTTTTCCCGCGGTAACTACTAAACCAATTTTGATAAATCTTTCACAGGAATGAAGCCCATGAATCAGAATAGGTTTTAGGCCGTGTTACATTCCGATAAATCATTTATTCGGGGAAGGCCAAGCGAAAAATTCAATTTTTCATCATTTTTTTTACTTCAAAGTTTCTCATGTCATTAAAAAAAGACTATAAATGGAAAACACTAATTACAAATTTGAAGATAATTGCACAATGAAGAGAATGAGCGGTGGCTGGGGTCCCAGCTCCGGATGGAAAAAAAGTTACAGTAATTTTCGTCAATTTCTTCAAATTTTGTAGATTTCAATTTTTTTGTCATTGTTCACAGTTAGGAAATACATAATTTCTTTAAAAAATAAAAATACTTTTCTTTCACTTTTCTTTCAAAATATTCTCGAAGCGAAGGCAGAAAGAGTGAGAGAAGGATATTCAGGAAGAAGAATGAAAATATTCACTCACGACCAGCGAAAGTTGCGTGCTTCCGTGCACGGCGGTCGAAACTTTTCGAGTTGATTATCGCAACCTTGTCTCATTTCTGCTGGCTTCGTCGTGACAAAGAAAACAAAAATAAACATATTTCCAGTTTCGCGCAGGAATTTTCGTACAATTGCTCCTGTTCTGATATCATTATAAGAAAATGATAATGATAATCATTCCGTCAAGAAATAGTAAATAATCTTTTGTATTTAATGACGATTGAGTTTTGAGCGAGATAAGTACGCGAGAAATAGAAAAAACTTTGGAAACATTTATTTTCTTTTTCTGTTATTGTTCGGCTCGGAGCAAAGCCTTTACCGGCGATAAATACGTTTATAGAGTCCGGACGATTCCGTGAAACACACTCAGAGTTTCGACGGTCGCGTACGCTTACGTGAAAATTTATCGCGAGCTGATTATGGCATTTTTAATGAACCAAAGTATATGGTGTTGACATTCGGGAAAAAAAAACAAAACAATCAGTGATTTTACACGTTTTTTAAACACTTTGACAAGTTTTCGAAAACGTTCTTTCCAATTGCGGAGAAAATAAAATTAGTCAAAACACTAAAAGTTGTAGTTTTTTTATTTTTTATTTTTCTCATGAGAATAAGTGCCGCAGTCAAATTAAATTTGTGTGATTTTTTTCCCATTTCTGAGGTACGGCAGTTTTTCGTTTGAAAAATCTTCCGATTTTTATAACGCGTTTCATTAAAACAATTCATTTTATTTTTTTTTGCAATACGAATTATAATTTTATTATAAAATATAAAATATACAAGCTTTGCCAGTGGAAACGAATGAAAAAAGAAAAGAAACGAATTCCTCGCGGTCGAGCGATGCCCCAACATCATCGTCGGTGATGGTCTTTTTGGTGCGGTCGTGTATATGTACGCGTACTTGAAGGCGGGGGGGCTGTGGTAGCTCTCGCGAGAATCTCGAGTCTCATTTCAAAGTGACTGGAGGGGACGCGACACCAAGGGCTTTTCCGCCGTGTGTGGGTTTCACTGACTCATTCAATCGTTTTTTCTCTACCGGCGTTTCACAGTGCTAGGAATTTCCAAGTACGTACTTTATCTCGAAATGCATTTTTATAATTTACATACTTTCGCGCGGTATTGATTTTTTCCAATATTTTTTTTTCAATCGGATGACACTTTCACAACTTGATCGAAAATCGTTTATTTTGGTCGCAATTGAAATGATTTTATTAACGATTTAATAAATTAAATTTATTAAATTTCATAAATAATTTAGTCAACAATTGAATTTATTGAATTTAATAACGATTTAGTAAATTAAATTGATTAAATATAATAAAAAATTTAATAAATTTAATTAAAAAAATAAAACCAAATAATTTCAATCAAATAAAATTTAATTATCATCGTATTATTTATAATTTAATTTAATTTAATTGAAAAATAATTGAAATTTTATTTATTTTTCCCGACTACAATGTTATTTAGGGCTAAATAAGTTTTTTTTCCAATTTGCTCGCATTTATAAGATTCGTGTGCATCCTTCGGGACCGGAAATTGACGTTTATCGCTGGCGATCCGTGTGTTTTGTTCATAAGCTCGGGGTAGGGGTCTTTTCGGATGCCAAATGATCTCGAAAGCCACTAAGAATATCCAACCGATGTTACGTTCCGGAAGGAACAACAAAAACACGTCATATTGGAGCTTCCGTTTTGAGGTGCCTGCGGACCCCCCCGTAACAGCTGGGAAACGGATTTTTTCCGATCAAATATCGTACGTTTTGTGCATACTCCGAATACACGCGGATGCTCATGCGGCAGCGGTACATATTCCGTTCGTGCGTTCCACACATTTTCTCAAAAGCTCTGCTCGAATCTCAATCGTTTTCCAATACACGAATCACCGTGTATTCTTTATTTTGTAGAAAAATCCAACCACGAGATCCGCGCCCGCGATCGACCGTCGAAATTAGAGACTCTCCCGCTTATTCTTGTCTGTTATTCGAGAAAATAATATGTTCATCGCAAAGTTAGAGAAGAACCCAACTTCATCCGCAATCGAGTTCGAATAATTGTGCAAAAATTTATTAAACCTTTGACCTCATCGCTAAGTCTATTAAAAAGCCAAAAAAATCATTCTCGGAGGTTTAAAAGAGGTTTCACATACAAAATGGTTTGCGGGCATAAGTTAATAAAGAAAAGTCGTTGTAAATTGACTAAAGAACAACATACTCCAAATTCAAGGTCATCCAAGGTAATATGTACTTGCTGTACAATTACAAAAATTGCGAACATTTTTTTCTTTAGATTTTGTTGAAAAACTAAATGTAGCTTCTTCGATGTTGCATAAAAATGTATGCAAAGTTTCAGAAGGCTTCACCACGTAGCAGCCAAAATATTTATTGATGAAAATGTAACTTTTAACACGAGCTCTTACGAGAGACTACCGAAAATTGTGATTTTAACCAATAAATATCTGAACGTTCCGCTCGGTGAAATCTTCTAAAATTTATAACACACGTGCATATGACATCAAAGAAGATTTATCCAAATTTTCAACAAAATCTTAAGAAAACGATACAACGATAGAACTACCTTAACAGGCGATACGTGCGCTGTGCGACACAGTTGACCGAGAGCAAGTACGATACTACGTGATTCGAATCCGGGTTATTACGTATGGACATTTGGGACATGGGAGTATATCGAGTGTTACTCGGTAACACCTCTGAAATACTCGATCATTTATCCATGTGTATATTTCTGTATATTTCAAATTCAAATTCCGCCCACGCATCGCTTTCGTCTGGAAAACTGATAAAACATGAATAAAAATAAGTTTTTCGAGATCTAAAATATTTTAACTCTACCTCCAAAAAATCTAATGATTCAATTCATTGTTTTTCCATTCAATTTAATCGATCGATCGAAAAAATGGGTGAATCGGTTTTCTGTACAAGTTGAAAGGCAAGTCGCTTCTTTTCCTATTTCTACGCACTTTTTCCCCCACATGGGAATATTCATTTCCGTCATGTCACTGTGTTTTCTCTCTCCTCCTCCTCCTCTTCCTCTTTCCATTTTCGTACTCGACTTTTTCATCCTATTTCGTGCTCTTGTGTTTCACCACTCACTCCCCTATGCAATGATTCTCGTGAACCCTCTACTTTTTTCTTCTTTGCTCGGAATTACTCCACCGAGTAATTTCACTCCCACCAAGAACGTATTCTCTCGTTTGCTCAAGAATTCATTTCGAATCTACGTGAAATCCGTACTCAAAAGTGGCATGTGTGGCTATTTCGTCGGAAGAAAAAAAAAGAAAAAAAAATGAAACATTGTCTGATTGTAAAGTTGTGATCTACCAAAAAATCAATGATTTTTTTTTTTTTTACAACAGAATTGAATTGGAAAAATCGAGACGTTCGCAATTAAGTAATTCGTATTTTTTGTTTTGTTTTTTAAATTCGAGACTCTGAAATTTTCGCAGGCATTTAAAAATTATCGCGGAATCAAATACTTGGCAGAATAAATGCTCGAATGAATCTTTTGATTCCACGAGATTTGTGCAGAAAATAAAGTCGATATCTGTAGCTTTTATTTCTTTCTTTCTTTTTTATTAAAAAGTGCATTAAAGAGTGATTATGTGGTAAGTGCGACTGAGAAATAGAGATTCGTGGGGGGTTGTGAATTGGCGTTAGAAAATTCTGAAATTCTTTCGCTTATTCATATTCCCACGTTTCGCACTAGTTTTTTTTTTTCTTCACACTTACTTTTTGCTCTACTTTTTTTTTCACCGGTCTTTTCACAGTTTTCTCATTTATTTTTTCACCCCACTTTTTTTACTTTCTCATCCAGCGAGTGTACGCGCGTTCGAGCGTTTGATTTTCACGGCCCTCGAGGCGTTCGAATTCCCTCCCCTTTGCTGCTGCCCCTGTGCGCACACGATTATTTCTACGAATGGAAAAAAAAAGTTCTTATCTCGTTTTTATTTTCCACCTCAAGAGACATGTTTTTTTTTTTTTTTTTTTTTTTCGTTGCTCCGCGCTTGACTCGGATTGTTAAAGCGCTGATAGTGAAATAAAGAATAATGAAACAGAAGAAAAAAGGTTGTTCCTGAGCTTATACACGAGCCTGTGTTAACGAAGCCCTTTTACCTCATCGCCTTCTCGCAATTAAGTCAGCAAAGAGGCCATTTTAAGCCCTCAATAAAAAAACGTTCGATAAACTCCAAGTTTAATTGTTTAAAATTCGTACGAATCTTCTCAACAATCATACTCAACTGTGGCTAAAATTTGAGCAAGTTCGGCCGTTTTTAAATCTAAATTTAAATTTTTAAATCTAAATTTAAAAAATCGTCTTTTTTCGTCACTTCCCATAAGACCTCGTGTTAAAGTTGCGATTTTAAACACTGAATATCTCGATCACCAGACGGTGAAACCTTCTCAAATTTTTTGCACATTATAACCTTACGTTCGAGAAGATTCGCGCAAAATTTCAAAAAATCATCTTGGAAAAATCGTATTTGCTCATTTCGCCTCTTTTCCAGGATATTCTCCTGAGTTCCAGAAGATCTAGAAGTTCCGCGATGTTTTCACGAAACGTAAATCGATCCCAAGTTAAACCAGAAACGTCTGAATGACAAAAAAGCCTTGATTCCGCGTGTCTCAAAGAGTCCACACAGTCCCCAAAATGAAAATTGGATTAAAATTCAAAGAAATGTCGTATTTAGGTCCAATTTTTGAAGAGAGCTTCAGCTGTTGATCTGAGAGCCATTGGAGTCGAGTTCCCAGTGGTTTTGTTTCTTCTGGTTCGACAACTGCATATCTTGAAGAGGTGTTCGGAAAAAAATTGATTATTTCCATACACTCTGACAGAATAGCCGAAAAGACACAACGTAACGTGAGAAGGTGTGACACGCGCGGTCATATAAAGCGTGGTACACCTTTATCTTGTACTTGTAGGATCGCGGAGAAAGGAGAGAAGTTGACACCTATGATTTCTCGGGAGGCCTTGTTCTCGATATAATACATAATACAACGCAGCAGCGATGTATCGAGAGAAGGGAGAAGGCCATGCACAAGAAGAAGAAGAAGAAGAAGAAGAAGAGACACAAAGTTAGCGGGGTCTCCTTCGGTTTGTCACTCGCGGCGGTTTCTCTCCATATCTCATTGTGCGATATTGTCGCGGACGAGGAGTTTTACTTCGATTTTATAAAATGACGAGCTTTCGAGAGAGCCGCCCGGAGAAAGAGAGCATCGAAGGCCATCGCGGGCGAGAAGCAAACTTTCGTACAGTTATAAAGAGGCGAAAAAAAAACGATAAGATAAATAAGGGCCTCGCGTTCAAGCCTCTTTTCCTGCTCGCTTGGATCAAACACTCTACGCCCTTTTTATTTTAAAATCGCTCACATCGATACATGCTAAACCTTAAAAGCTATATTGCTAGAGAATAAATCGCGGGCGACAGGCGCGAGCGTATATCGATATGAATCTTGATAATGTAGGAGAAGGTCAAGCACCCAACGGCTGCCAGACAATGAAGCACTTTGCAACATGCCCGAGGGAAGTTGCCTCACACGCGGGCTTGCCTCGATCCGATATTATATCTGTGAGAATATCTGGTCTACTAAAGCCCCGAATCGAGTGAGAGGGCGACGCGGGGAAGGAAAACGATAGAAAAATATATACGAACGCAAGTTCCGTGTCATCGGGTCATGTCCTCGATACCATCTAATGATCGTCCAACATATAACTATTGAAATTTTTAACAAATATTATTATTGGCACACGTGTTAAGTAGAGCGACACTTTTTTTATCATCCAATAAGCTTTTTATTCATTCCTTACTCTTCTCTTTTTCTTTCTCAAACCCAAACACTATTCTTCACGTTTCTA
This sequence comes from Campoletis sonorensis, assembly GCA_013761285.1. Taxonomy (NCBI): domain Eukaryota; kingdom Metazoa; phylum Arthropoda; class Insecta; order Hymenoptera; family Ichneumonidae; genus Campoletis; species Campoletis sonorensis. The sequence continues at coordinate 868,785 of JACEOJ010000071.1, forward strand.
CTTCCAATACGATTTAAAATTGGAATTAAGGTAACTTCTTTACTGCAAACTAGTCAAATAATGAGTTCTAAGTTTTCAGAACGATTTTAGACCAAGTTTAAGGTGCCAATTAAACGTATTTTAGAGATTTTATATTACAGCGTGTCTTATTAACATGGAAAGATATTAAAAACGATAGTTTTGCAAAACCATCAACCAATGAATGCCAATTTCGATGATGACAGGTTGTCACTAGGATTTTTCAATTTGTTAACATGTACGACATACAATAAGCCGGTGAAATAATATTCTACGAGAAAATTGATTTTCAAATGCACTTTTTCGCAGCTGCATTTTTATTAACTCGGAGATAACGGCGTGAAAAAAAAAGGCAAATATGATTTTATTCATTATTTTTAATGCGACAGTTTCTCGCGAGTTGAAAATCCCGCGCGCGCTCTCTCAGAGCTTTTTCTTATCTTATCTTAAGGTGAGGTGCATTCGGACGATGAGATATGCACGCGGCGACGCATTCTCCATACTTGCTAACTCCGAATCACACGCTTTACCATTCATTCCCATCCCTATATTTGCTCAACGACCTTAATGACTTGCCAAGTTACACCGCGCGGCCCAGACTTTCTTTGCTCGGAGATGCAATCTCATATCTCTCTCTCTCTCTCTTTCTCTCTCTTTCTCTCTCTTTCTCTCTCACATTTGTCTCATGAATAATTCAGCTTATAACTGAGCAGGTTACACCTCCTTGCCCCTGATCCCTCTCGTTTTTCCTACTCTTTCCTCCCCTCGCGAGAGCGTGTATCGCCTGAGCTTGCAACTTGCCGTGTTCACTTTGTTCGTGACTATTCGTAAATTTTCGCCCTCGCGAGCTTTTACACCGCGAAATATTTTTATGGTCAAACCGTGACGCTAAAGAAAATGAGAAAAATCATGACCTTGAGGCTTACCATTTGAAGGTACAGTCGCGTATGCATACGGAGAGACGAGAATTTCCGCAATCTCAATCGTGCCTGCAACTTTTACCAAAAGAAATCCTCGTTCTTCCGAATAATTCGCGCAATTCTTATTCCTTATAAATTTTTTTAACTTTTTTTCATTCATTTTTGCTGATTTCTACATCGGATTCATTGAATGGTTAAATATAAAAATGATGTTGCAATATTTGAACGTCGGACGTTCAATAATCACGAAGCTTTACACACCATCGACGTAATCCTGGCGTTACAGATCATTTATAATGGGAACGTGTGTCCGTTTGAAAATTTCGTTCAAGACATCCATCAAATTTTCGATTCTTCACACGTTTATATGCATTTGTGTTCGCGTGTCTGTGTCGCTCTGTGTGTATTTTATAAAAAAGCGAATGAAAAATATACATTCCTAAACGCGAGAACGTGAACGGTGCTCGGAATTTTAATGCAGTCCTCAAATACGACGTAATACCCTCCAAAATTCATTTTGTATAAAAAGGACACTTTATTCACGGTTAAGTTATTTTTTCAATCGACATCGATCGATCGTCGTTCTATTGTTCGTTTATATTGTTCTTCTCCAAAGGGGGGGGGGGAGGGGGGTTTAAAAAAATGATGGAATCGTTGTTATTTCTTTGGAGAGAAAAAAAATCATTTTCAAAAAATATTATCGGGCTCAGAAGCGCAGGAAATTGTTCATTTTCATTATTTTCACAACATTTTTCAATATTTTTGACAATATTTCTTGCCCAAACTCTTTTTACTTTTGCACATGCACGTTAAAAAAAATTCTTTGCTTTGTTTTCACAAATGAATTCGTTCATTTTTATTAAATGTTTCGTAAAATCTTGCATGAAAAATAAAAAATAAAATAATGAATAAGCTCGCTCCTCCTACGAGGCGAAGGATATGAGTAAAAAAACAATAAAAAAAGAGGAAACAAAAAAAAAACGAAATATCGACTCACTCATTTTTCTTCTTCTGTGTGTTCTCTGGTTGCTGCAGTTTTCACGGAAGTGAGAACAATCGACGCAGTGGCAGTAGCAGAAGTGGCAAGCATGAAAAGCGTCCGTCACAGAAGCTCGAAACCTCCTGGCCATTTTCCCTGTAAGTTTATAAAAAGAACATACATACCTCCGCGGATAACTTTTATTACAATAATAATTGTACTCTTTCACGGTACATCGTCGCACATTATTTATCCTTTGTTTTGCATTCACTAATTATGAAATAAGTACTCATTGATTCCATTCAACTCGTCACACGAATTAATAATCGAGAATAATAATGATAATAATAAAATTTTATGGCTTTTTTAAAATAATTTGATATTTATATTATTTTTTTATTTTTCTATTTTTTATATATTTTATAGTAATAATTTTAATAATATTTTGGGTTATTAACAAAAATGAGCGAGGTATTTGAAAAAATTATTTGAAACTCGCGTTGAGTTTGTCCAGTTGGACGAATTTTTCGTAAATTTGAAAAATTGTTATTATAAACACATTTATGTTGGAAAGAAATCTTTGAAACGAAGTTTCTTGGCGTCACGATTGAAGAAAAGCGAATTTTTGATCGCTCGTCAAATGTTATTGACAGAAGACGTAATTTTAAAATGATACGCAGGTTGAGATTCGAAGACGTTTGTTCGTTGAAGATAAAACGGGGCAAAACATCTGTCGTCTTTATTGGATCCATTGACTGATTGAGTCGAGAAACACAAAGTCTCTTGGACAATGAGAATGGAGAAAATCCCATTCTCTTCATTTTGTTTGAGTAAAAAAAGAATTGAAAGCACAGAGAGAGAGAGAGAGAGAGAGAGAGAGAGAGAGAGAGAGAGGGAGAGAGAGAGAGAGAGACGAACGAGTTGATCGATCGGAAGTATTGATGAGACTATTTCCGAGAATAATTTCTTGACTCAAGGTTATAGTCGAGAAGACGGATTTGATATAGAGATAGAGATGAGTATAAAAATGCAAGAGAGCGAGAACTAGGAGGATGAGAGAGTTTTTTCGAAGGACCTGCTTCTGCAGTGGTATAACGAAAGATCAGTGGCTAATCGTTGAGTAATCAGTATTAATTAAGAGGGTCGTCTAGTGTGAAGGCTATTTTTTAAATGTTTTTTTTGGAATTTTTTTTTTTGACAAACCATCGAAATACAAAAAATTCTAAATTTTATATCATTTTTATTAACATTTGAACAAACTTTGTGAATTTTTTGAAGTTGATATATTTAACACAATCGGAGATACACCGTGCAATAGGAACACACGAGAAAAAAAAGGCGCTCCACTGCTGCCATGATTCCGGCCGTTCTGCTTATCCGAAATCAAAAAACCAAAGGCCATTTCGATTCTGAGACTCGAGGCTCTGAATGGAACTAAAATAAAGTCATAAATTCAAAAAATAATTTTTTTTCACGCTTTAGAAGAAAAAATTCAACTTCTCGCACTTTTTTTGGGGTCTATTTGGCTGGTAAAAAGAAAACTAATGGAGCAATCTTAATTACTTTAGTTCAAGCTGTAGTTACATATGTACTAAAGATTCTGTATTAATTTGAGCATAATTAATCAACTTGTTATTTAGATCGAGGAAATACTGAATTCCGTGGTTATATTTTCCGTGAGAAATCGTATTTTATTTCAATTTGTATACTTTCTTTTATATACTTCTATATATTTATATATATTTTTTTTAATTTGAGGTCTCGGTGGTTTCAAATTGACGTAAACATTTAAAAAATATTTTACATTGTCGGACAGCATCCACTCGAACATGTGTTTGTGTGTATGTGCGCTTCTGGGGCAGCCCCTACCCAAATCTAATTACGAAAGCCCATGGAGCGATATTTCACAATAATGAGGGTTAACACAGAATCCAGTAAAAAATACATAGGTACATGATGTAACGTTTTACCTTCGCTCAATGCTAAAGTCACGGGCCACGCCTACGCGAATAAACTACGTCGTGCGTACAACGATTTAGATCGTAGCAGGTGGAAAAATAAACTGCCGCATGGGTAGTTCGTTTTTGACGAATGTTTAAAACAATGCACATCAATTAGTTTTTCCGGGACTCGATTGATTCTGATCTCATCTTAAATTGATATTGAACGATCGAACCTCCTTAAAGTTTGTTGTTTTTTTTTTTTTTGCCAAAAATGATACCGTCATTTAATTGCGTCATTGGAACGACGTGTGCCCTGCTACGTCGTTGTACCTCTGGGCGTGCCGGAACTTGAACGGCCAATGGTCGATAACTGAAATAGACGGGACTGCGGGGCTAACCGACGATATTCGGGGTTATTTATAAACCGTTATATGCCGAGTGCAAATACAAATTTCTGGACATATTTAAAATCGGAGTCCGTGGAGCATAACCGCTGATCGAAAGCTCCGCGTATCGGTTCTTCCTTGGTTCAATTTTCAAATAAATATCAAGCTAGCGGAACAAGAAAAAAGAAAAAAAACCAAAACTCCAGAGAGGCCGGCATCCATGTTTGACGATCGGGCATAATTTTCAAAGAAAATTTCCAATTTCAAAACGAAACAAAAGAATACTGAATCGCATTCTCCAGTCGAGCAGATTGTCTTCGACGAAAGACAATGACGATTTGCTCGACGGAAGATTTGATAAAAAATGATGCTAAATCGGCGCTCGACTTATGAAAACGTCCCTAAAGAGCGACGACGTCAAAAGCAGGTGACACGCGATCACAAAGCGAGCAAGGGTCGCAAGATTGTGCAGATTGTAAAAAGAAAAAAAGTAGGTGATCGCCCTTCAACGCGCGGTTGAGCAGAGCAACGCACAACGGATCCGTTTATCCGCGCGCGGAAACTCCGCACCCTCGGCTGACACATGGTAAATGTAAATGTTGAATATACGAGGGCCTTCCCACCCACGTTTCGACGTCTTTGCCGATATGCGGCATCAATATTCATGGAGATCGATTATTGCGGACCGTGACCGGGCAATTTTGGCGATGAGGCTAAAGATCGTGAGAATCCGCACTGTATCTATCTTGATTTCAAGTTTTTATCCAGAGGCTGAGAAACTAATTGAAAAAATAAGTCACACCGTTTAAAAAGCAGGTGAGCGAGGCTTATCAATTAAAATGAAGGGTTTCGGGGGCGGGGGATCAAAAAAGCACCCCGCGTGATTTCGTTTAATCATGTAAAATAGTCAAGGTCTCCGGGTCACCAAATCCAACCGACCTTTCAGCTCGAAGAACTATCTCCCTGAGTGAAATTCAGGTTATCCCTTTTGCTTTTATATCCTGGCTGATGTAACGGCCAAGGTCCTGCTTCAAATAGGTCGACACAAACGCCGACGATATTTTCGACCGGGGTCCGAATAGAAGTTAAAGTAGCGATTTCATGGGTATTCGTCATCCGTCTTTTTTCACCGAAGCATCTCCAAAATCATGTCAATTGATTAATTTTTTGGGCCTTTGATTAATTTTTCTTTTTTTTAATTCCTTTCGACCTCATTTCCATCAACCACCGATCAATCGATTACCAAATTCTCTACCTTTCCTACAGCCCCGAAGGCACGTTGCCGCGGTCGGTATTTTCCAACCCCTACGTTTCCATCCCCTGAGGTAGAACGCGACGGTGGCTCGTCGTTCGTCGCTTTCCCGAAGCTTTTTGCCGCGGGCAAATGGAAAAGCTCGGTCAGTAAAATCGATCGATGTCGCGACCTAATCGCGAAGAATCAATTTGGAAGATGATTTGAGGAAAAAAAAAAACAACCCCCTTATCCTCCGACCTCCGTGGGTCGCGCGGACGCCCGAGCATGTTTATTTTTGTGAGGGTTGGTCAGGAATTCGAGGAACGAAAATAGGGGTGATTTGCAAGGACTCTTTCAATCGGGAACGAAGGAAGGGGGTTGGTTGAATCACTCACGAACCACACCAACAAGCCTGGAGCCCCGAAGGCTGGGGGGTGACCTGCGCACTCGGGATTCCCCCTCGCGGTATTGCAGGAAGGCTCGAACCTCCCTCGCTACAGCCGAGTGACAGGTGTCGCCGCGGTTTCTCATCGCGTTCCAGACAGAGATAGCTGATAATAAGCTACGACTAAACGCACCGAGAACATTTGACGGAATTTAACTCGTACCTCGGTTCACGGACTAAGCGGTGAAAAAGTATTTTGCATATAGAACACAGTGAAGCCTCGGAGAGTCGAAAAAAAGGCGAAATCAGCTGGACGAAGAGAAAGGAAGAAAGAGAGAGAGAGAGAGAGGGAGAGAGAGAGAGGTCAAGGGATGGAAAGATGGCGTGAGAGAGCTGGGAGAAGTGTTTTAAGGGAAAGGGTAAAACATCTTCCCAGGTGATAAATTAAAGAATTTCATATGTGATGAAAAAAAAATGAAAAAAATTACGACGAGGGAACGAGCTTGAAGTCTCGACGTTTTTCGTTTTCTTGGCTTCGGGGCTCGAAACTTCCGAGTGAATTACAAATTATTTAACCAATATAAACAAACAAAAACACGGATCCGAACAATCGAAAATTGCTGTTTGTTGAATTGAAAAATTTAAATCCTTTGGGCTCCTTGTTCGAGAGCAAAAAAATCGTCGTTGAACATTGGCGAATGAAATATTGAGATAAAAACCTTCTGGTGCCTGCTTGTGGAATATTTTGCATAAAATAAAAGCTGGGTGTTAAAAAAGAGCGCAGGAGAGACGGAGAGAGAGAGAAGAGGCGGAGGTAGGGGTTGATTCATCGAAGAGGCTGGGAGAAGGGTCGACTTTCCGGAAGAAAAATGATACCCAAGGGAAGCCTGGCATGATCATCGGCGTCTCGTCGACGCATTGATAATCCCTGATTAACGGTCTGGTTCTTGACCAACCATAATACTTTTTTCTATGGGTGTCGCGGTGTGTATTGGTTTTTTACTAAAATCTCTTTAGTTGATCGGAGGGGAATCTCCACCCCGGAGACGAGATCACTCGTTATACTTTCGACTCTCGTGTTATTGTGCTTTTTTTTTTAAATCTCTCGCTATCTCCTTAATTTTATCGGATCGCCGCGTCTGGTTTGACCGAAAATGTATTTTTTTAATTTTTAATTTTAATAAAAATTGATATTCCGGGGATAAAATGGGAATAAAAATCCTGATGTTTTGAGAGTCAAATTTCGAAAATTTAAAGAATTGTGGGTCGATCATTCTTTCCATCGAAAAACTAGGATTCGCGGTTGTTGTACGGGGATGAAAAAAAAGATGATTAAAAATCGAAGGAGTCCTGGCGACGGATGCTAAGAATTTTCATTGTGACAAAAAATGAGTCTGCCACGAGTGAAAAAAGCTGAAATAATAAATGAAAAATGATTGGCGAAGGGTGAAGGCGGAGGAGACAAATAAATAATAATCGTCGATGAAATTGCAATGAGATTTGATAGCATATGAGAATGGTTGAGTAACGAAAAATGGTAGCGGGGTAATTGGAAACGATCGGAGGAAGGCACATTTCGAAGGTCGTCGTTGTCGTAACGCGAGGATGGTTATAACACACATATTTATAATGGATCGTTTGAAGCATGTTGGACTTGATTGAGGGAAATCGAAGCTCGCTGCTTTTGCCGCTTTTCATGCCGTTGCTGTTGGCGATTGGTTGATATTGAGTGCGCAAGCTCGAAAAATTCCTTGGCGACCGGGACGCCGGGGGTTGGTTTTCTACTCGGGAAAGGGTACCGAGTTTTTTATCTCTCTTTCTCTCTCTCTCTCGCCTCTCTCGCTTCCTCTTTCTCACTGTTCTTTGATGTACGCCAACGGCTGCGTTTTAAACCTCAGACACATATCAAAGTATTTCGCTAAAGTATCGCACCGAATTAAACCGCGAACCGAGGCAGTCGCGGTTAAAGAGGAGAATCTGTTTTGAAAAAGGACAGCGGAGATTATCGATTTTTCACGTGGATAGAGTAGAATATCGAGGCAAAACGAAAGAACGCGAGATAAACAACAACAACAACAACAGCAACGAAGCCTCGAATGATTAAAGTGTCGATAAATATTGGACTTTGATCGTCGCGCTGAGAAAAATCTACGGAAGAAACCTCCTCACGTTTTTTCGAGGCTCGTAATAATCTAGTCACGCGCCAATTCTGTAGGAATTTAACATTTATTCACCATTTGTCACTGCGGCTGTGATGCATTTAATAAACGATAGATCGGAGCTTGAATTACCGATCGCTCCATTGTTAACCGATCGATCTTTATAAATATATACGTTTGTTAAAAATCGAGTGATACGCGTCGACTCGTTGAGAGTTGAAAGAGAAATTATATTCGCAAAAGTGGAGAAGAGGGATTCAGAGAGAAAGAGACTTGAAGACAACGAGATATTTTTGCTACGCACTTTGTAAAATAGCCGCCGCTAGATAATTAGGCACAAGTTCGAGTCTGCCGCGAGAGAGAAAGAATCAAAAAAAAAAACAGAAGAAGGGAGAAAAGAAGAGAGCAAAAAATCGCTCTTTTTCGTCGCTGCCGCTGCCTCGTCCCAATAAATCCAAAGCTCAAGCCGATTATTGCTCAACAATTTAACGCTCGACCTTGGCATTTTTTCTATCACCTCGAAGGGTTAAAATGCGGCGAAAAAGTATACAAAAATAAATGATGTCTTTTCGAAGTATACTGCGAAAATGTATAAACAAAACACGACGATTGATCGTTTACGTTTTTCACGGTTGAATGAAGATTAACGACAAAGGAAAAAGAAAATCGATAACGAAATTAAAATCCTGGGGAATGTCGATTGCTTAAGGAGGAGAAGAAACAATCGTTAAATCGGAAGACCAAGAAGAAGAAGAAGAAAGAGAAGAAGAAGAAGAAGAAGAAAAAAATGACGAAATACGGTTTCGCGAGACTGGCCATATGGCGACCACGTCGTTCGATGAATTCTCAGCCCCCGAACAATCAGGAGAACAACCCTCTCATGTACGCAAAACTCTCGACTTATATCGTTCGTTGAAAAAAACAAAAGAAAATGTTAAATGTGCTTTGTCCCTGTGTGTGTGCGTGTATTTTTGCCGTTTATTTCAAACCACGATTGAAAATACACGCGGGTGTTTAAAAATCATGCAAGCATCTAATATTTTATGTACAACTATTTGCAAACGCAATATTGCTCTTAACACACGCGCTTATTCAACGAGCGCTTTTTTTAAACCCACTCGCATAGCTCACGCCGCCGCAGCTTGCCACAAAAATTCAAGACTAATGAGGAGTTTCAAACAATTCAATATATTCACCAAATGCAAACGCTTTGTGTGTAACACCGTGCCTTAGTTAAATATAACCTAAATATACACAAATTTATACCAACCCCATCACGCAATTGTGCAATTGGTATCTTTTTTTTTGTAATCTATTGATTCTTGGTTTAAAAAAAAAAAAAAAAAAAAAAAAAAATCTAATAAACAAACACGATTTTTGTAATGTGCAATAAATCTTGATGTACCCGCAATTATTTTGTGTTCCGTGTTCACTGCTTTGCTGTAACATGTATTTTTATACTTTTTCCAACCCTATTCATTCCACCCCCTCCCTCCCCCCTCTTCATCCATTTACCCATCTCGTTGTCCTTTCGGTCGCCAACCCCCCCCCCCCACCTCCCTTTCCGACCGATGTGACAAACATCTGTACCAACCAATAGAACGCCGTGCCATGCTGCCTGCATCCAGAGCTTTCTGTACTGCAAAACTAAAGACAAATGTGTTGACAACGTCCGGGGGTGACTAATATGACGATGCTTTTCGAATAAACGTTCTATTTTTGTTTTTATTAAAAAATGGTCTTGCAAATGACAAATAAACGTTAATAATTGTATCAATTATTTAAGGTGGCAAAAGCTTTTTCAAATAATTTAGCCGCGGAGATGCAAGCGTGACAAATGTGACGATGCTTTTCGAATAAACATTCAATTTTTGTTTTTATTAAAAAATGGTCTTGCAACTGTCAAACTAACGTCAGAAGTCGTACCAATTGTTTGAGGTGGCAAAAGCTTGTTTAACTAATAAAGCCAAAGATTTGAGGGATTTCGAAAAAATTCACTAAAATTCCAGGTCCTTTGTTGAGGGTCGCTATAAATAAGGATCAGTTGACATGGATATATATAAAGAATGGTTGATATTACGAAACGGAGTGCAAGGCTCCAGGAGGTACGAAGATCGTAGAATTCGAAGTAGACGACGATCAATGCTCTCGATGGAGGAGGGTCTGTATAAATTTATACGACAACAAATGTTCATTTATGCGAATAAATTTAGTGATATATTTGAGAGAAACACGCTCGAGTTGAATTTTTCCAGACAAATCAGTTTTTTTCGTCGTATTCACTCGTCACTGGCGTCTCTCTAAGAAATAGTCTCGGCACTTTGATGATTTGAAAGCTACGATTTTAATCGTTTCTTTTATCGTTCCAATCTAAGCTTTCGATCTAAGTCATCGTCCTAAGATAATGGCTTAATTTTAAACCGTCCGATAGCCCCTTCCCCCGAAACCGTCTTCGCCTTCCGAGTTTGCTTCATCAGATTTGCGAGTGGAACTACGAAAGCAGAAATCCCATTGGGTTAGAGTTTCGCGGAGGTCATTTTTGAAGAATAATGCTAATTATTTTTTGGCATCCTGTAGGAAAACGCGGTTCGGGGGGTGGCCAGGCTGAAAATGGGGAGGAAAATGCAATTGACCCATATCGGTGACCGTTCAACGCTCGGTAGAAATAAAAACGAAACTACCTGGACTCGGGGAGAGAAAAAATGATGAAAAAAAGGTGGAAAAACGTGCGACGGATGTTTAAAACAAAAATAAAAAGGAAAGTCAAGTTTTTTAGAGCCTCGACGTTGAATTAATGATTAATTGAGAGTAAACGCCGAAATTTCGTATTAAAAAAATCTCTCTTTAGTGTTTTTCGTTATTTTAATCATCCAAGAACTGTTCGACAGACGAATAAAGAATAAGTATAAATGAATATAAATATAGATATAGATATTTTTGGAATTATTGGATAAATGTGCGGGAGAAATAAGAGGTTAAAAGAGAATTGGCCCTTAGCATCGATCGTGCAGTAAGTTGCAACTTGTACACAGACGTACAGGGTTGAATATATAGGTAGACTAGGTTATATTGGTTAGAACCTCAGTGCGAGCGCACCGCCGAGTAGGAGCTCGCACCAGCAGCAGGAGCAGGTCATCGCGAGAAATCGATTCGATATTCGTAGGCGATTCAGAGACAGAGATAACCCACTGTAGTGTATTTTAACAACCGGTATATCGGGCAAATGGTACAAATTTAGTTTTAACCTAAAAAAAATCATATTCAATTGGAATTTTTGAGGAGGTTCTATCGCGATGATCATTAAAGTTGATACAAAGTAACGGCAAAATGATCAAATACAGTTCCAAGATAATTTTTTGAAATTCTGCGGGAATCTTCTCGAGCGTCGTATTTTAATGTGCAACAAATTTGAGAAGGTTTCACCGTCTGGTAATCGAGATATTGAGTGTTTAAAGTCGCAACTTTAACACGAGGTCTTATGGGAAGTGACGAAAAAAGACGATCTTTTCCAACTAATAACTCGATTTCTAAACGGTTGAACTTGCTCAAATTTTAGCCACAGTTGAGTATGATTGTTGAGAAGATTCATACGAATTTTAAACAATTAAACTTGGAATTTATCGAACGCATGAGGAACGATCGAAGCTCCTTAATTGATTAAAATAGTTGTTTGCTACGATCGCAGCGGTGCAGGCATTCGAGCAGGGTGTACAAGAGGAGATGGAGGTAATGAAGAGGGTTTTTTTATTTTGGCAGGTGCGCGGGGGTCGAGGGCAACAGAGAAGGTTTAAAGGGCGGTATAACAGGTTAGCTCGCGCGGAGAGAAAGCACAGAGGGGCAAAGAGTCACGCTTGAAGATCAATACGCGAGGCAAGAGCGTAGCGCACGGTCGCGAACCTTCGACCGACAAACCGGCCAAATGGAAAGAAAGACGGACAGGAGATAATAAAATGGATAAATCACTTGGTTAACTGTAGGCTCGTGGATTTTTCGAACTATCGATTTTATGAGCCCTTTCCAGATTAATTAATCATTAATTATTGATTAATCATTAGAGTACAATTAATCATCGAATTTATCGAATCATCGAAAGAAAAAGATTCATTTTCGTTATGCTCGAGGCTCGAACAAAAACTTTTTAAACGCGGTCCGAGGCGATGGTTAAACATCGAAATTCTTGAAAACCAAAAAACCTTCTTCTCTTCATCAAAGTCGATCCGAATAGTTTGGAGGAAAGTCTCCGGACGATCTTGAAAAGCTATGATCCAAGTCGGAATGCGATTGAAGCTATATTGGGCGAGGTTCTTCGAGCTCTGCTTTCGACACCAATCCTTACAACCAATGTTTTCCAATAATTATGCAAGGCCATCGGCGCGGCGGTTGAGTCTGACCGTTTTATCGTTACGGGCGCCAGACTGTCGGATCTCAATAATAAAAGTTATACTTATTCTCTATCATTGATCCCGCGCGCCTTATTTGTAGTTGTACACCATCGTATCCAGGTATTATATTTATGTATGTCGTCGCATTTAAAGCTGACATTAGAGAGCATTAACGAAGAATGCGCTAGGTTTCCATTATTCTTTGTTAAATTAAATCGTTATTTTTTACTCATTTTCAATGCACAACCGCGTATCGCTGCATCGTTTAATTAAGAAAATGCAATTTGAAGAAATATTTTGGTTGCAAGAAGAACGTGGATTTCTCGGTCAACATTATCGCGCCTTAAAGCTGAGTACAAAGTGTTAAAGAAATAAGGGGACTCCGTGACGTTGGTGCGGAGAGTACGTCGAGTTGCGTGCACCCCTAGAAACGACTTCCTGACTGCCACGGCCATTCGCGCGGTCGCTCGCGGCTCTTTTTCCTTTTTCTTTTACTATTTTTTCATTTTTTTATTATTTAATACAGCCTCAAACACATCACCCTCCCAACCTGCCACTCTCGCCTTTTTCAACGGACTATACCTCGATGTCTAGGAAGAATGAGAGAAAGAGAGAGAGAGAGAGACTAAGAGCAAAGAGAATTTTTTCTTCGGCACACATGCGACTGTGTTTTCGACATTTCAACCTATATACGGGGTTCCCCGCACGTCTGGTAAAATCAATAAATATTTGCTCCAATTTCAATTCTTATTTTTTGAAAAATCCTCATGTCCTAGTGCTCGCCCGGATTCTAGTTCGGATCGAGATCATTTATTTAGCCCGTTAAGGAGGTTCGATCGTTTTCTCGTGCGTTCGATAAAGTCCAAGTTTAATTGTTTAAAATTCGTACGAATCTTCTCAACAATCATACTCAACTGTGGATAAAATTTGAGAAAGTTTGACCGTTTAGAAATCGAGTTACTAGTTGGAAAATATCGTCTTTTTTCGTCACTTCCCATAAGACCTCGTGTTAAAGTTGCCATTTTAAACACCGAATATCTCGATTACCAGACGGTGAAACCTTCTCAAATTTTTTACACATTATAATACGACGCTCGAGAAGATTCACGCAGAATTTCAAAAAATTATCTTGGAACTGTAATTGATCATTTTGCCGTTACTTTGTAATCATGATTATTGCGTTAGAACCTCGTTAATATGTGAATTTTCATCAATTGTTCATGACCTTGAACATAGGTAGCTATTTATCTTTATATTGTTGAATAATTTCAAATCCGAGATTAATTTGATGTGGGAAAGCCCATGCATGTGTATAAAAGTGTCTCCTTGTTGTCTCGACTTTCTAATAAGCATTCGGGCTCGTGACTCTCCTTGGCACGTGTGTATGTCTATACACATTTATATAAATATATATATATGTGTATTAAAATAGGAGGCAGTGCACAAGTGTGCGTGCGAAAAAAAAGAAAGTAAAGAAAAAGAAGTGGTATGTCTAATGCCAAGAGGGAAGCTTTTTTTTTATTTGCAAGAGAAACGGAGTCTCGGGTGCTCTGTAAAGAACGTACGTCACCCCGTGACCTTACCCTTGAGCAAATAAATATCCTTGGTCGCGCGAAGGTGTGCTACGAAATAAAACTTGACTGATCATGTGGGTGGGGGTGCATAATAATTATATACGGGACATTTCCAGCCCGATCCATCATTTCTGCCTTAAACTATTTTTTTTTTGCCTACAACATTTGAATAAAAAGAAAATCGCGAAAACGGTTTGTCAAAAGATTCTGCCTTTTTTTGCCTGCGTTGATTTATCATTATTGTTTTTATTTAATTGGAATTTGATTCGAAAAAACGATACTTTTGGCCATGAGAAAAAAAAAGTTCACAATCGATTTTCCGGGATGATCGATGAACAAAGAAAAATATATTTTTGTTGAATCGAGGGTTACGTATCCGTAGGTCGTTAATTCGACATGAATTATTTGTCGGGCACCAGTGACCTTGGGTCGATATAAACGACAGGACTGATAAAATTAAATAATGAAAAAATTAATAGAAGAAAATTAAGGAAAATTAATGAAATTTCTTCATCTCTCTTCCTCTCTTCGTCTCTCCCCCTCGAGCCCTCTCTTTTCCGTGGTTACGTAGTCTACTGACCTACATTATGACCCATCGTGATCCTCCCACATGTAACTTACACACACAGCAGATTCGGAACAGGCACCCACCCAATCGATAGCCGTACGTGTGAGCCATTCCACGCCAATTCGTCCCATTGTAACCCCGCCGATCATTTTTTCATTTTTCCGATGACATTTTTATCCGGAGGAGTTAACCGGCAAAAGATAATCAACTGCAATTGTCTCGAATCTTCGCCGCATCTCGGATCTTTTGGGAGTTACACTTTTTTTGGAATTTTAATTAACCGCTTAAAGTAAATTAATCGCGATTCATTAGATCGGTCGATTGAGAAACATCAAGAATCGCGTTTGACCTTGAGAGCTGGTGATTTTCAAGTTCAATTAGCAACAATAAGTTCGTCGACGAAGAAAAAGAAACAACGAAGTTCTTTGATTTTCTCATGCCGTGTGGGTCGAGTTCGGAAATCCAAATTTTCGGGGTATCTGCTGCAACATATGCCAAAAGGTTACGACAACCCTGCCCCAAGGGCAGAGAATGCGAGTGCGCTCCTCATGAATTTATCGTCAGTATTCATTGTTTGGGCGCAGCAGCTTCAATCGAGCACGAGTACGCGCTGATTGAAAATAGAAAAGGGTCGTTAATAGAAAATAGAAAGGGACGAGGAAAATCAATTCGCTGTTGAAACTTTGTTAAATTTTTCAACCCCTTGGCTTAGCCACGTGAATAATTAAATTCGAAGATTAATTAATCAATGGGCTAATATCGAAGGTTTTTCATGCTTGGATCTTTTTCCGTTTTCCGTTGAGCGCCAAAACTGATTTCGTTGAAAAGATCGAAATTTGATTCCCACCGTTGCGATTTATTTTGTTGGTAAATATTTAGAAGTGCGGCTTTTCCTAAAATTGATGTGAATCTTTTTTTTTCTTCGATCACTTGTTGCTCTCGTTGCAACATTTGACATTCCATGGGGGAGGCCCAAACATTTCCATGAATTCCCATAAATTATGGTGTTTTCGAAAATTCTCGGAAAAAATCTCGAATATTTCAGCCTAAGCTTGAGACAAATTATAATTATAAGTTATAATTTTGTCCTATAGTCAGTGGATAAGGCAGAAAAGACGCGCGGAGAGATCTCGACGCCATCTAGGAAAAATATTCACAACGCGTTCGTTCCTCTGTGTTTCAATAGTTTTCTGTTTCCCTGTATATACAGCCACTTTGTTCAGATTGAACTGCACATTTTTTCCCCGAAGACTTTTTTACCAAGTGTCAGATTTTATCAATAATCGATCGAATGCGATGTTGTTATTTTATACGATTTAAATTTAATTCAATTTTATACGATTTAAATTAATTCAAATTTAAAACGATTTGTATTTTCCAATTGTCATTTCTTTCGTATTTATTACGAAAAACAATATGAATTTTTTCGAAATTCGATCAGAAAGAAACTAAATTTGAAAAAGAAAAAAAGGAGCCTCGAATACATTTTCTCAAAAAAAAATACTACCATGCGCGAATTTAAAAAAAATGGCCGGTTTTATTGAATATGACGCTTTCGGAATACAAATTTGAGGCAAATTATTGAATGGAGTTATTTATTGTGTATTTAATCGGGAATTAGCTCGAAAATCAAGTACATTACACACGTACGCGGCACAAAAGTCCTCTCTACTTTATCCACGTTTGGTAATCATGCACGAGGCGATGATGTTGTACCTGGTCCGCGATTATTGGTACTTTTGACGTTTATTTTGAGGTTATGTAGGGAACGCGTAAATTTAACGATTCACGACGTTGCCAATTCGTGAATCGAGGCAAAAAAGTTATTAAAAAACAATCACTGACAAGAAAATGACAAATTTTTCTTTTGACATCAAAATTAGTCAAAAATGCATATTTTTATGATGAGGCGTGAAAAAACGACCCCGCGCCACTGCCTTGAGTTCAAATCGTCGTAAAAAAAAGAAAAAAAAAAGAAAAAAATGAATTCCTGGGAAGCACGAAGACTCGCGTGTTTTCATCATAAAAAGGCGGAATATTTTTTCATCAGCCATTTTATCGTGCCAGCAGGAGCGACGATATAACCTTCAGGAAGAAAAATGAGAAAGTTCTTTGAAACCCGTACAAAATATCGCAAGCGATGTCCCTTTTAAAAAATACCAATTGTCGTCTCTTGTCAAAATCCCCCCTTTCAAAAAGTCTCTCGCGATCGTTACAGCGACTCGCTCTCAATTGGAGAAAAAAAAAAAACATATTTCAATTCTCGTACAAAATTGCTCCCGGTCTTTATGAAAAAATACTAAACAAACGTGTATATAAATATTTATAATAAAATGATTTACGAGGGACTCGATTACGTTTAATCTCCAAATCACATTGAAACGCATACCGTTGCTTTAAATAACGGTTGAGTATAATAAAACCTAAGATTAATTAATGAATCGGAAGTACACGAGAGCTGTGACGTCGAAAGCCACTACAAGCCACTCGACTCCAAGTGCACGGAGAAAACGGATCTGTTTCGTCAAGTAATTTATAAAATGTTCTTTGTGAGGAATACTTGAATTAAGACAAAATTTTCTATGAGGCATAGTAATCTTTTTTTAATTTGCAAAAATTGTAGTGATTTTTTCAAAATTTGCAAAAATTACTATAAATTTTGCCTAAATGTCAAAACTATACGTACAAAATTGAAAAAATATTTGTAAATAACATTTCAATTTGACTTGACGAAACAGATTCGTTTTCTCCGAGTATTGAAATGACAACAGCTTCCAAACGTTGCTTCCAAACGACGAATATTGAAAACGAAATAAAACAGCAAACTATGATTCTCCTCGTTTGCTCAAGATGCGGGTGGAAGAAAGTTTTATGGGTTGCTTACCGGCCGCAAATCTAGTCAACGGTACGGTTGGTAAAAAAGTGTTCAAATCGCTATATCGTTCTAATTATTAATCAAAATAATTAATAAGATTGGTCACGATCATAAGCGTTGTCATTTTCGTCCGATCTAAGGAAAACAAAAAAAAATACCTAATCTCGAATTGTTTTCCCTTTGGAACGATTTTAGACATAAATAAATTTTTATTTTAATAAAGATTTTATTCTAATAAAGATTTTTATTTTAATAAAGATTTTAGAAATAAATAAATTTTTATTTTAATAAAGATTTTATTCTAATAAAGATTTTTATTTTAATAAAGATTTTAGAAATAAAATAAATAATAAATAATGAGATTGGCGGCGGTAAAAAGATATTCCAAAGTATTAAGTGGATAAGTTTTTTTTTTGTGAGACCCGGTAGCGATGCATAGATATTTTATTTGAAATCTTGAGATACTGCGGGTGACTCTGACAAAGCAGAAACTTTAATTAACGTGGTTGGTGGCTTTGATTTATGACGAAAGACAAATTAAGTCGAAACGGGATCTCGGGGAAGTTGGACATGTGGGGCTTGTGAGAGCCTTTGGTTACTTTTTACGAAGGGCTTGGCGAGTAGTAATTCGGAAATGCCCCAAACGAAAATAGTCAACAAAATGAATGAGAGAGAGTCACACGGAAGGCATGAAAGAGAGAGAGAGAGAAAGAGAAAGAGAGAGAGAGAGAGAGAGAAAGAGAGAGAAAGAGAGAGGAGGCAGTTTAGTTTGAACGACGGCTTCCGGAGCGTCTACGTTATGCCTAACCTCTTTATATCGCATATGTAACTCCGTGTATTTACATTAAATGTGAGTGGGTGTGCATTTGTGTGTTTCGTGTGTCCGTGTAAGAATGTGCACGTATGCGATAGACAGTTGTTTGCAACGGGGACAATCTCGGGATTCCCTGCATTTGCGTCGTTAGTTATCGAAAGCTGGTCTTGATTTTCCTTGTAATCAATTTATTATTTATCCGTCAAGTCATTAGCGCCTTCGTGAAACAATCCTCCTCGTAGAAACAATCAACCGATTCACCGAAAGGGAGACAGAGATCGAAGGACTTGGGATAATTGACCGAAATGATTGTTCAGATCGAAATCAATGACTATTAATTAATTAATAAAACATTGTCAAATCGTTGACGGAAAGAAGAAGAAGAAAAAGAAATCAAAATAAATAAAATCGTCTTTATCCACATTCATTTTTCACTCGACCCGAAAATAATAATAATAATAACAATAATAATGAAGAGCAAAGAAACATCTGCAAAGCTGTGTGGAGGTCTAGAAAAAAGATCGAGACACGAGGAAGAAGGAGCGTGTGAAAGTTGAGCGGCGTGAAAAAAAAAAAAAGAAAAAGAAAAGTGTCTCGTCAACGGTTTTTTATGTTGTTTTTCCTTCAAGCTTTGGTTGGTATATATAGAAATATATTTCGACGGGACAGAATGGTGTGGATGCGTGTGGGAGTAAAGTTCGGGTCACAGACTGCATATCCTGGCGGGAGAGTTTGTCGTGGGTGAGGATGGAGGCGCGGAAGAGGTTGCACGCGGCTGCTGGTGCTGCTGATGCTGCTGCAGGTTGCAAAGGGGGTTAAGGAGTCAGGGAATTCCCCTCCTCGGCTCTGCTCTTTCTCTCTTTCTTTCTCTGTCGCTCTGCCGCGAAGAGCCGAACCGTGAGCCCCTCTCTGAGCGCGCACAAACTGCCCTGCGGGCTGCCGGGCGATTGGAGGCGCTCTATCAGCACCAGCAGCACCAGCAGCAGCAGCCAGCACCAGCAGCAGCAGCAGCAGCAGCATCAGAAGAGAAACTCTTTGGCTCTCTGCTCCGCGGGGCTCTTACTCAGTCAGTCAGACAGTCATTCAATCAGTCGCACGTGTGAGCCCGGAAGAGCTTCGTCGCGGTTGTACTCGCTCTCCTTCTCTCTTACACATTTAACCTCTATTCATAAACAATTAATCAAATTGTAGAATAAATATTTCACAGATTTAAACAATATACTTATATATTTATAAATATTTACGAGAGTTTATTCATTTAAAGAGATTTCGAGAAAACGCCTCCGGAAAGTATTTTTCTTCGTGTACACATACGTGCTAATTAACTTACAAATCTCTATGAAATCGTAAATAAATGCGTGTGTGATGATGACTAAAGTGTGATACCATTTGGAAGTACTTCGATAAAAATGTAGATGCTGCAACATCAATTGTGGCCTGGACAGTGATTCGATTATTATTAAATTATTCAACGTTTTTTTGGAGCAACAAGAATCCAAGATTTAATGACTTTTTGGAGAACGATGAATATTGAATTTAGGGACCACTCGGCGAAGTGCAATCAAATATTTTCGAACCTCATTATTAACGTGCCAACAGGTAATAAAAATCTTCGAGGCCGGTTTATCTATGCGGTTAATTAAACAAAAAAAAAAGAAAACAGAATGAAATTATTTTCTACTTTCATAAAGAGATTAATGAATGAAATAAAAAATCAAGTCGTTGTCGCACGCTTCGAGTCACTTTCTTTGATAATGACCGCGAGATACGCAGGAATGGGAAAAATAGAATAAAATAGCAGCTTATTTCATGACGTAAGTTTGTCATCGTTCAACTAAACTTTGCGATTTTCCTTGCTACCAAAAATATATATATTTTTTTTCGTCAATATCTCGGTCGATGGTGAATGAAAAAAAGAAGAAAAGGAAGAAAAATCTTGAAATTTGATAGCTTTTAGTTAATTCCGGCTCGGGCAGATCGGCGCGGGGAGAGAATTCGAACGAGCGAAGGCACTGGGTCGATTGTTGAACTCTCACTTAAGCTAGAATTGGCAAGAATGTAGGATTGACAGCTCTCTCATGTGTGAGGAGTCGCTGTGTTGGGAGTCCGAGCGCAGGGCACCCTTTGCTACGTGTTTCTCTGGCGCGTAATCGGCCGCGTCAGTGTATTCGTGTTTTTGTCGCTCCGGAGAAATTGGAGGGAAAGGAGCATGCAGCAGCGGCGAGTGTGTGTCTGCTGCGCGTGTGAGAAACGTGTTGCACATCTCACGTATTCTGCGTGCATTTAGTCCTCCTCGGCTCTCCGATTGCATTTGCAATTCGATAACGTAAAATGGCGCAACACATATGTATGCGTGTGTCGGGTTTCGTTTATACCAGTGTATTTCTTAAACGATTCTCCATTACGATTTATAAACCGGCGAACGCGATTCGTTTTACCGCCGCTTTGCCAACCAACAAAGATAGACCAACGCGTTTATTCAACCTTATTTCATTAGTCTCTACTTTGTGCGATACCGCATGAGTCACAAGGCAATATCAAACTTTCATTATCCTTAAGGTAGACCTATCGTTGTATCGTTTTCTTAAGATTTTCGTGAAAATTTGGATAAATCTTCTTTAATGTCATACGCGGGTGTGTAATGAATTTTAGGAGGTTTCACAAAGCGGAACGTTCAGATATTTATTGGTTAAAATCACAATTTTCGGTAGTCTCTCGTAAGAGCTCGTGTCAAAAGTTACATTTTCATCAATAAATATTTTGGCTGCTACATGGTGAAGCCTTCTAAAACTTTGCATACATTTTTATGCAACATCGAAGAAGCTACATTTAGTTTTTCAATCAAATCTAAAGAAAAAAATGTTCGCAATTTTTGTAATCATACAGTAAGTACATATTACCTTGGATGACCTTGAATTTGGAGTATGTTGTTCTTTAGTCAATGTACAACAATTTTTCTTCATTAACTTATGCCCGCAAACCATTTTGTATGTGAGAAAAACTGAAAAACAATTTTTCGATATGAATTTAACGCGATCCGATTGATTTTTAGAAAAATCATGTTCTACTCATTCATCTCACGATTCTGCTTCTTCTTCTTCTTTTTCTTTACGTTGGATTAAGAAAACTTATTTTTCTCCATTATTTTTACACATTCCCGTTATTAAAAAGTGAAATGAAACGTTGTTTTCTCTTCGAGGCATTCATAGAAACGATGCTTGATAGAATATACAACTCATTAAAATTCACAAGTTAGTTTCAAAAAAAAAAAAACGTGCCGGGTGTGCGGTCAATAAAAATTTCATTATCGAGTCGTTGGTACGATTCTCGGTGGTCCGTAAGAATTTCAAGCCATAAACAACGAATGTTTGTGCGTCATACAGCGAGCCGGATAAAAAGCACGTATCGAGAGCGACGGTGACTCGGAGCGCGACTAATAATTACACGACTTGAGGTGTACAACAATGGAATTGTCTTCCGGATTAAATTTAATTGAAAATCTTTAAGAAAATACGGTGAATTTCGTTTTTCAGAATATTAATGCTCCGACTGAGGAGGCCATGTGAAAAGTAGGAAAAAATAATCAAAATCGAGAGAGAGAGACGTTTCAAAAAAAAGGTCTATCGATAAATTTGTCTCGATTAATCCTCGAATAAATAAATTGTATAAAAACAGCTTGAAAAACTGACTCAGTCGCATTCGCGTAAACAAATAGTGCCATATTTTTTTGTTCTTCTTCGAGTGAATGTTAAAACGTGGTGCAGACCGAAAAATTAACCGGAAATACTTGAGAGAGTGACCAAAAAGTTGAAAACAGTGAGGAATGTAAAAATAATGAATATCGAAGCCGTTCGTTGATTCCTCGACTCGCGTTCCTTTTTTTCGTTTTAATTTGTCATCGGGATCAAAATCTGCCGAGGCGATGCAAAGTGGACATGAATAATCGAGATCGCGTCGACTGAGAGAAAAAGGGGTGAAAAAAAAATCAAATTTGTCGATGGACTATCACCAAAAGTGACCATCGAATCGGAAGCCGCGAGGAGCGCGGGAGAAAGGAGAAAAAAAAGTGGTAAAGTGTTTGTCAGGGCAAAAAAGGGATTTAACAAGACGAGCCACCGCTAAGGAAGCATTCATTTTTCAATTGGCAAACTGTCACATTGGGACCACTGCACTCAGGTACTTAAAAATCTCACAAAATCATCAAAAAAACGAAAAAAAAACAAAAAAAAATCGTTGTTATAGTAAATTCCGGTAACGAAATAATCTACAGCTTAATAAAAAGCAACGCTCATAGTTTCTCCTGTAAGACGATCAATTCCGATCAATTTTAATTAAAATGGAAATGATTCTTCAATAAAAAATAAAAAAAATCATAAATGACGAGAATTCACGAGTGTTTTGATTATGAGAGATTCATAAAAAAAGAAAAATATCTATAGAAAATGTGATATAATTTAATTGTGGTACTAATTGAGGCAATAAGTCACTCGATAAATAATAATCAATAATCATTATTTAATATTGAAAATGATATTGCCGCGATATAAAATAAATATTATGAATATAATATAGTCACACATTATCGCGAATTGAATTCGCTGGGCAACGAAGTGGCAATACCAAATTCACATCTGTTTCGACCAACGAAATTTCATTCGGCCGAACGACTAAAAATATGTTTAAGTCTCGTGTTTGACCTCGTATCGAGTTTATTAGAAAACCTTCGATACGAGTTTATGGTCAACGCGGTACTTGAACCAATACCATTTTTCGACATAAATTTAATTGCCTATGCATTAAAACACTGAGAAAAAAATTTGGTTGAGAAGGACGATTATTTAGTTCAGTTTTTTTCAACAGTTTTTTCGTGAATTCATGGACTGTCAGCCAAATATTTTGTTGAAATGACAAAATTTGTTCTATTATTGCTAAATATTCAAGTTGAAGGAAATATTTAGCAACAATAATAAAATCTGAAGATTTTTTTGGTTGCAATTGCTAAATATTTAGTAAATTTAGCATTAATAGAAAATTTTTTGGCAATTCAACAAAATATTTGACTGACAGTCCATGAATATACGAAATAAACTGTTAAAATGACAACATTTTTCTTATTATTGCTAAATATTTATCCATCTTCTCTTTTCGATTCGACCATTTCGATTTAGTCGATGCTGTAAAACTTTTTTTTTCTTAGTTTCACAATATTGAGCAAGAAAAAATAAGTTCGGTAAAATTTTATCGGTAACAAAGTTTTCTCAAGAGCTGTAAAGTTTTTTATGATTTTTCCTTGGCAATTTAAAATAACGAAGCAGTGATGTGCTGTTTCAGCGTCTGAAACTCAGAAGTATACAGAGTAAAGCTTAATGCAGGAGGAAATGAAACACGTATAATTGCCTGTTGGGCTCTAGCCTTGACTGCATTTCTTTATGTTTGGCAATTCCAAACTTTTATCAACGCGTCATGTAATAATTTCAAAAGCGATTACTGCACAAAATCTATTGTCTGTATCGTGTTTAAGAAAATTACATCGAAACTTACCAAAAATATAAAAACGACATTTCACAGTCGCTATTTTGAGTTATCAACCAACGAGCTCTGGTTCCATCAAAAGGACGATTTCAAAATGAAAAGTCCGTAGTTGAATGCTTTTTTGGGGATTTTCTTTTTTGGGAAACCATTAAAGTAAAAAAAAATCTAAATTCTATGTCATTTTTAATAACATTCGAACAAACTTTGAGAAGTTTTTGAAGTTAATGGGAACGCGAATGAAAAAAAGGTGCTCCACTGCTGTCATGATTCCGGCCGTTCTGCTTATCCGAAATCAAAAAACCAAACGCCATTTCAATTCTGAGACTCGAAGCTCTACATGGAACTAAAATAAAGTCATAATTCCAAGAAACAATTTTTTTTTACCCTTTAGAAGAAAAAATTCAACTTCTCGCACTTCTTTTGGGGTCTATTCAGCTGGTAAAAAGAAAACTAATGAAGCAATCTTAATTATTTTAGTTCAACTTGTAGTTACATATGTACTAAAGATGCTGTATAAATTTGAGCCGAATCAATCAACTAGTTTTTGAGATACGATGGCAGCAGTTTGAAAAAATCGTGTTTTGAGAAAAACGCGTTTAAAAATTATTGTATATAATTCATAATAAATAAATAAATGCTCTAACCATCAATCTGCTATGCCTGGACCATAGAGTACAACTTCCGTGTCTTCTACACATCTTTTAGATGTGATTAATGAAAAAAAAAATCGATTTTTTGATCTGACACACTAGACGACCCCCTCAAATAGCACGAATTCAATAACGGATATGAAACGAGAAGAAGAATAAGAAAGATGGAAGAAAAAGCGATAGGGAAGTGCGTACAAGACTGAATAATTGTATGTGTGAGAGAAAAAGAGAGAAAGAGGAGAGCCACTCGAATTGTTTCATGCTCTGATGATCCATGCAGCACGCGAGGGTTGAGATTCGAGTAGAAAGATTTCATTTCAAACATGAACGCATGTGCTCAACTGGTCGTAATAATAATTATGACGATTTCAGACCGAGGCTAATTATCCTCTTTCTATATATGACATTGCGCTGTATCCACTCCGCTCCGATATGGACCTCTCACACAGACATGCATTTGCGCAAGTTTGTTTATATGCGAAAAGACTCGGAACGTCAGTGACATCAGAGCTAGACTCATACGAGCGCGTTAGCTACCCTTGACTCCTTGCCCTCTCCAACTCTGCGATTCGCTGAATTCCGGTGTCAGCATTGCGCTATCTTTCGGTCTTATAAAGTAGCATCGTTACTATTTCCCTCGGGTGAATATTCATTTCGCCCCCACAACACACATTCGCGACACTCACCTGGCTTTCGCAAATTTCAAACTCGCGCCCTGATGGAATTTTCAACGATCAAACCCTCGCATTCATAAATCATTGTCGTTCCAACTTTTTCATTTACTTTCGCATTTATATCGTAGTTACGATGACTTTTTTTAAATTTATTTATTATTATTTTTTTTTATAAATTATAAATCGGTAGTCCCTGGGATGTTGCGACAAAAATGTTTAGCCAGTCTCGCCATTTTTTTTATTTTTTTTTCACGAAAAATCACGTGGTATCGATGCCAAATGGTTTTTTTCTCGCCTGGATAACGAAACCTCGCAGCTATTCACTGAAAAAGTGAGAAGCAGGGATAAAAAAAGGGACAAAAACCGCGTGAGTTCGGACACCTGCTGTATAACCGTCGATAATTGGAACGTATCGTATCATGCAAAGCAGGACCGCTCGATCAAATCCTTGTGCGATCTATGACTTCCAATGTACTCGTACGCGCCAACCAATTGATACACGGATAATGGTCTCGTTTTATTTATTTGGATTCTCGTTCGATATCCTTTCTTTATTAACGAGGTTCGATCGCCATAATCATAAAAGTATGAACAAAGCAACGGCAAAATGATGGAATACAATTATTCCAACGTCATTTTTTGAAATTTTGCGCGAATCTTCTTGAGCGTCGGATTATAATGTGTAAAAAATTTGACAAAGTTTCACCGTCTGGTGATCGAGATATTCAGTGTTTAAAATCGCAACTTTAACACCAGGTCTTATTGGAAGTGACGAAAAAAGACGATATTTAACAACTAATAACTCGATTTCTAAACGGTCAAACTTGCTCAAATTCTAGCCACAGTTGAGTATGATTGTTGAGAAGATTCGTACGAATTTTGAACAATTAAACTTGGAATTAATCGAACGCATGAGAAACGATCGAACCTTTTTAAAAAAGACATGCGGTCGAACTCGAAAATATCGAAATAAATCGAAACTTGAAGTCACTATTGGTCCCGGATCCGTTTGTTCGTTATTTATTTATTCGTTGCCAAGCATCTGCAGCGGAAGTAACTTCTGTCAAATTATTTATCCATTGCTTTGGCTTTGTTTATTCGTTTCCATGGATTTAGTCAGATTTTCAACGAACAATTCACCAGCAATGAATAAATGAAGCGGTCGTGTGTGGTTGCTAGTTTTAATAAATCGACAAAATCAATTGGAATACGGAGATTATTGCACTTGCGTTGCAGCGAAAACACATCAATTTGGACAGTGCATAAAAAGCGTTTAAAATTTTCTTTCATTATAAAAATGATTTTAATTACGAAATGAAAAATACCAATGACGAGGATAAAACAAAGTTTATACAGACGTCTCACTTTAAATCGGATCGTATTGTTATTTTATTATTTTTATTATCCCGCATCCATAAATCAATTAATTGGATCTTGAATTTTTAATTATTTTTTTATTCTTGATTGAGTGCGTCCTGCTGCTTTGTTTCAAAAAATTTTTAATGATGCCAATCCGAACGTCACAGAATTCCGATTGTAATTTTGCTTATTATTATTATTATTGTTTCATTTCTTCGTGACATTACGAAGCACTCATGAAAATATTATGTCCATGCGTTCATCGTCAAAAGAAAAAAGCAGGCAATTAAAAACGTTGTTTCGGTGTGTACGCGAGCGTTTTTTTTTTTTCTTCTGTTTCTTCTTTTCGTTCCTTTTTTTCCGTTTTGCTTCGTGCATCGTATAAACGACACAATTGTTTGTTCAACTCTTTCCGAGAGTAATGCCATTTGCATTGTGGACTCAAGTGTCGATTCTTCCGAGAAAAAAAAAAACGTTTCGATAATCCCGCCGATTGGCTAGTCTCGTATTATATTTGATCTCGAACGATTTGGTTTTTGATAATCTTCTTGGTGTCCATATCCGGACACAGATATGTGGGGCAATATGGCCCAAAATGAACAATTATTATTATTATTATTATTATTATTATTATTATTATTGTTCAATCAACGACGAGAGACCGCGCGCAGTTCCATTTATTGCTCTTATGACTTGACATTTCGAGAAAAATACAAAGTACAAAAGTTGCTTATTCGATCCTTCGCCGAAGGACAACGGCGCCCAACTTTTGTTTAGTCGGTCACTTGTTTTCGTTTTTTTTTCATATAAAAAAATGTTGAAAAGTGGATAAAAATAAAAAAATTCTCCAATGAGACGGGGTAAATTAAAACAAAATGTTGACCGAGCTCGATAAAGAAATGACTTTGATGTATTGACAGGGATAGATCGAAAGGTACGTACGCGACGAGGAGTACGTCTTGAAAGTGACAGAAAAAAGCATATTATTCGTGGAACGAGACGGATATTGCTTTATATTTGAGGGAGTATGAGCTTTGACCGTGGGAGCGTGAAACGAATTGAATAAACCTCAAGAGTGGATGAGAATGCGCGAGTAAAGTAATATAAAGAAAAAAGTCGAGAAGAAGGAAGTTGAACGTCGGTTGTAATAAACAAAGGGCAAAAGGGACACGTATCACGAAGTTTTCCTCCGCCGTATGCGGAATCTCAAAGAGACGATCTTCCGTTTGTTCCACTGGTATATAAATTCTGTATATACGTTGACAATCGTAAGCGAACCTTGACACTCTTTTTGAGTCTCTTCCCTATTTCAACTCTCGCGCGCGTCCGCCCGCTCCTCGACAGAGTGTACAACGCTCGTGACGTTTCCTCTCCTTTTTTTTAATCCTCTCCGACCCCCTCCCACCTCCTCCTACCCCCCTCTCTCTTTCTCTATATTTTAATTCATTTCTTCTTTTCTCTCCCTCGTGACGGCCGCCCGCGACTCCAATTCTCTCCCTCGACGACGTACCGGACCACCGCGCTTTTTATTTCTTTTTTTCTTCTCTTCTTTTCTCTTTACTTCTTAAAATAGATCGCGCTCCACCGTGTTCTTCTACCAAAATGTATATATTCACCAAAGAGGACGATATATTACGTGCACTTAAATCGCGCAGGGATACACCACGAATATGTGTGTCTGTGTGTCTGTGTTAACCACCTGGGAAGCCTCCATTTTACACCAGTGTCGCATGCCGTCTTATGCGTGTATTTCCCCCCCCCCCCCTCCTCCTCCTCCTCCCCCCGTTGCGGTTTTCCAATGTGAGCTTGCCACGGAGATGAGGTTATCCTGATGTCTTAACCCTTTCACCTCTCGAGCACAACCTCCTTTCTTCAAGATCCCGAACACTTTTTTTTTTTCTTCAACCGTCCTATATTCTCACCAAATATTATTATCTCTTGATCCCTCTCTCTCTCTCTCTCTCTCTCTCTCTCTTTCTCTTTCTCTCTTTAATCTTCCGTGGAATTGTAGTTTGATCGTGAATATATTTATCCATCGGGTCAACTTCGCCGACAGGCCCCAACGTTTTTTCTTTCATTTTATCTCGAATTATCATATTTTTAACGGGGTCAATGATTTTCGCCTCTTTTTGGACGTTGATTATGATAATTTTTCGCGAGGTTTGCATTGAATTTTTAAACGAACGACCAACTCCAACGGTATAGAGATTAAAATAATAAAACTGATGATTTTCAACTTGAACGTTTTTCCTTTTTCCTGGAAATACATAAATCGTATTTTTTCAGAGGTCAGATACTGCGCTAGATTTTTTGGACGTATTTTTTTGTTTCAAAATTTGATTCGAGTAAAGAGAAAGTATAATTTTTCTCTTGGCCAGCATTCCTGGAGGGACATAATTAATTTAAACGTGCGCCGGAAAGGAAAAAAAGGGCCACTGACCACGCGATTTCAAGGCGTTGCGGAGTGGGACAAGGGTTCGAGGGTTAAAAAACAAAAAAATGAAGACCGCGAGGAATTTAATCTTCCTCATATACGTATAACCTGGTGAATGATAATTAGCAAATTTAATGAACGAATCAATTAAACAGGATCGTTGTCAAATTTTGTCGAAATAATGAAAAAAAAGTCTAAATAACCAGCAAAAAATTCAATTGTTTCCCAACTTAGTTACTAATTGCAATAAAATGCATAAAAAAACAATAAATAATAATAATTTTACCAAGAAAATAGTCATGAACTAAACTTGTTTCCGTTCTACTTCAAGGATTCAATGATTATTGGCGATAATAATGAATTGCAATTGTTACGTTCGTTCGTTATTGACTCGTGTATTTATTTTTAAAGGGAGGGCGAGGGAGTTGGTGGCCGCGCCGCGTCCGGGGGCGGGGGTGGAGGTGGTGGCAGAAGAGCACCGAGTCTTCGTCTCGTGAACGGCAGAGCGACTACGGGGGCTGGCCTTCGCACGAGCAGTACCGAATCCGTCCGTTCACCCCATCAACATCTTGGCCATCCGAACAACAATAACAACATCAACAATTGTTATGCCGCGAATAATACAACCGGTAACAATCATCCCAGGCTCAACAAGGATGACAGTATCAAAATCAGCATCGAGAACACCAATACTTGTACGGACAGCCTCGTCACTGCTTTAGACGACGAGACCCTTCTTATCACAGACTTTTTGGGCGATACCGGTAAAACTATTTTAATCTTTTATTTCTCCATGATAATGTGCTAATTAATTAATTTAATCGAATCGACCTGGTCTCTTGAACATTTTGTTTTTTAATTTTTCAGTCGCGAATGCGTTTGAGTCACTTAATGGCTCGATAATTAATTGATTAATTGATCAATAAATAAATTAATTATAAATTTAACATTAATGATTCATAATTATAAGATTAATGAGTGACTTAATGATTTGATGAAATGATTAGAAGCGAGGGGATTCATTTAGTTCTTTCCGGCAGCTCATCGATCGATCATCGACTTGTTTTCTTTTTTTTTTGCATTCAGAATCAATAGTGACTTTGACAGAGGATGAATATCGATGAGAAAAACATTGCTATTAGTAATAACGATAATTTTTTCTTTTTCTGCCTGAAGAAAATTCTTTGTTAGAAAAAAAAAGAGTTGTTTTTCAACTTGTATTATGATTGAGGATGTGTTGATGAAATGAGTGACTCATCGCTGGATGGCGTTGATGATTCTAAGACTGTCACTTTAAGTGCGATTCAGTGGGGAATATGTCTTGCGATAAATCATAATTGATTCCGGATGATGTGGACGTTCTAGCATTCGATAATTATGCAAACCACTAACGTTCACGTATCTTCGTATGTATTGAGCGTTCCGCCTAAAATCGTACTCCGAGGTTTAAGGAGGTTCGATCGTTTCTCATGCGTTTGATAAATTCCAAGTTTAATTGTTTCAAATTCGTACGAATCTTCTCAACAATCATACTCAACTGTGGCTAAAATTTGAGCAAGTTTGACCGTTTAGAAATCGAGTCATTAGTTGTCAAATATCGTTTTTTTTCGTCACTTCCCATAAGACCTCGTGTTAAAGTTGCGATTTTAAACACCGAATATCTCGATTACCAGACGGAGAAATCTTCTCAAATTTTTTCCACATTATAATACGACGCTCAAGAAGATTCACGCAAAATTTCAAAAAATCATCTTGGAATAATCGTATTTGATCATTTTGCCGTTACTTTGTTTATATTATCATGATTATGGCGATCGAACCTCGTTAAGAATCGTTTCCGTTCATTTTAGTTTGTACGATTTCCAAGAGAGCGATGTATATATGAAGAAAAAAATCCTTACGTCCTAAGAATGCGTTGAGAAAAATTAAAAGAACTCTAATGAAAACAAAAAACTCGAAACACCGATGGTCAGTTTGCAGTGGAACGTCTTGCATCGACTTTAACGTGTGAATACAAAATAGCAATGTGTATATAATTAAATATGAATGCATAGAATATTTATGATGATAATGACGATTAAGAATGTTAATATTTGCTCGAAACGCTCAATTTTCAATGTTTCAAGAAAAATTAATCAAACTTTAATTATATGAGAAAAAAAAAGGTTGATGATCGATGTGTCAAATGATTTGAAAAAAAGGAACTGGACTTTTTCTTTTTTTCTTTTTTTTATATCGTATTCGCATAGATTAATTCTGATGGAATTAAAATCGCAGCTTGTTTGAAATTCGTTGCTTAATTTTCTCATCAGCGCACCAAATCGAAAGCGAGCGAATTAGATTATGCTAATTCGACGAAGGTTTTGCACAAATACTTGCCGTGTCATCGATATGACGAGAGAATCGGTTAATACGGTATCGAGAGTACGGTACACAAATCCCCAGGTTATGTCGTATTTCGGTCAGTTATTTCAAACCCCGTATCTTATTTATCCAAATTAATACGTAAATTAACATCGAGCAAATATTGATTGGTGCAATTCTACGATAATTCTCATCGGTAAATACAGATCATAAAAATTAATAAAATCTTCAAATCACTATAAAATTTATACGTACGAAATTTCTTTCCACTTTTTTTTTACTTCAGATTGAATTATTATGAGAAATAAACGACAAATTAAAAATTACAATTCACCATTTTTTTATTCAACAAAATGAATTTTGTTCGTTCAACGAAATGTTTTTTCGTTCCCCTCGTATTTCCAGGTTATGAAAAAACCCCACAAAAAAGTGACTTTTCTGGACATAAAAACGACGACGACGACGATAATAATAATAATAATAATAATAATAATAATATTAATATTATTAATAAAAATAATAAAAATAATAAATTGTATATTTGACAGGCAACGAGATGAATTACAAAGGAAGCGGTAAGGTCCACTTCGGGGTTGACGATGTCTCCCTTTATGGGACCCCGAAGGAGGAATTGGGCCCGGGTTTACCGGGCCAGGAGGTCAAGCAGAGTTTCATCAGGAATCAACTGCAAGCTCTATTTCAACCAACGGACAACAAGCTCGCTATGAAGCTGTTTGGTAGCAAAAAGGCCCTTATGAAAGAACGAATAAGGCAGAAGGCCGCGGGTCACTGGGTCATACATCCTTGCTCCAGTTTTCGGTAAGTCGAAACGTCTCTTTCCCATGGGTTTCATTTTATCCGACAACCTACTCTCGTAGGTTAACTACATCGCAGCGTGAATCGGGGACCAAATTTTATTTGCCAATTGGTATTGAAAAATAAACAAAAAAATAATGCGACGCTGATTAATCTGCAAACCTACATCGTTTATTTAACTTCTCGCTTTCAATCCTCTCGGTTTTATGTTTTGTGACCAGCGCGAAACTTTAAAATATAATGTCCTTTGCAATCTACCTCGTGAAACAAGCTCCTTTTTTTGTATTATTATCCAACGAGTCCACGTTTGAGTTTCATTAAAAATTAGAAGAGCTCCTTCGGTAGCGAAATAAAAGAGGGTGGAAATGTATGCGCGCGGGCCAGTATCTCTATGGCTTAAAAGTATCCGTGAGTCCTGGCCGAACAGAAGGCAGGTGCTTCTCTATGCCTGTGTGTCACGCTATATCGATCCTTTTGCCTCAATGTTGGTCACTCGAGAGACTCCCGGAGATTCCTCCGGATCCTTTAGGCGGGATTTCAAGAAATCGACCCAGCGAGCCTCGGAGACCCGGCAAAGAGACTTGAGATTTTCGCATTTCACCTGCCTCTTCGGTTTAATGTCAATTTCAAGATCCAAAAACTTTATTTTTGATAGAATGTGACATTGGACAGGAAAAACAAGTTTTTTTTTAACAGTGTCTGACCAGGCGGTCAAGACCCTTCTGCCGCGTCTCTGGATTTCCCTCAAAGATGCAAATAGTGTTTAATTTGATTTATAAATGGCCGAAGGAAAATATTCGAACGACGTCATCTTTCTTATTCACTTTTCTTTCTATCTCTCTCTCTCTCTCTCTTTCTCTCTCTCTCTCTCTCTCTCTCTCGCTCTTTTAATTCTCGCAATTCTGAAAAAAAATGTTCCCTCTTCATTTTTTCAATTTATCTCCACTAATGGCGACATTCGTACACTCGGTAATCGCGGCACCGTGCCAATTCTTTTACAACGTTTCCTACTAGCAAATATATCCACGTGCTACTTGGCCATCCCTCTCTCTCTCTCTCTCTCTCTCTCTCTCTCTCTCTCTCTCTCTTCTCTCTCTTTCTCTCTTTCTCCAATTCTGCCCGAACGTTCAATTCCTCCAAGAAAAAAATCTGTATATTTAGTATTAAAGATTCTTCTACAGTTTTTACAAATTCTACAACTTTCTACGGAGATTCACGGGGAACATAATAACAACGATCTGCGAGTTGTCTCATTTTCGAACAATTTGAACAATTTTCAAATATCTCATCCCGTACGTGAATAAAAAAATGCCAAGGTCGCTCGCCGATTCATTCACAGATTTATTTTCAAGCCAAAGAGACTTTATATATATTTTTTTTTTTTGCATAATTCCATTCTGGTTAAAAATCCATGACGTAACAATATGGGCAGAGAATGAAATATCTTTGAATATTTTTTATCACGACATCGCGAATTACGTCACAATGAAAATTTATCAAAAATTTTGAACATGAACGAAAAAACAAAGTTATGAATCGGCGATTAAATATGCACCAGTCAGTCGTATGACGTAGGAAATAATAACGATATAACCGGATTTAGAAAAATACAAGCGGATATCCTTCTTCGTGAATAGCCGAGTCGCGTGAACTGGAGAAAAAAAAAAAAGTTTAATCTACGAGAGTTGAGGGACCTTGCAAAATCAAAACACTTCATACAGACTGAATTCGCCGCTGGGCATTTTCTTCTCCAACAAAGAAAAAACAATCGTTCCCGGACCGAGAAAATAGGAACGAAGCACGCATCTCAGTATTTAACGTTCGGTAAATATCTATAAACATTCCGCGGTGCAGGGAAAAAGGAAAAAAAGGGAAAATTCTTTTGGGATCAAAAGATCACGCGAAGTTGTTCCTTCTCGTATTTTGCCACAATTGAAATCATAGCAAAGTGTTTTTTTTTTTCAAAACCATTGGAAAGGTCGCATTAACGTTCATTATCCATTTAATTTGGCCCCAAATTGTTAAAAATGATTAAATTATTAATTAATGAATATTATTACTTAGTAATTTATTATTATTATTATTAAATTATTATTTATTGTTATTGAAGTGTTATCCAAGACATTTTTTTTCGTACTATTTTGTAGTAACATTTTTTTCTTCCGTCGTAGGTATTCTACATTTTTTTGTTTGTTTTAAAAAAATTCTTTAAGATAGATATGAACGAGTCGATATGAATGAGCTGATTCATTAATTGGCCGGACGAATCGGTCCGTCCGGTCGTTTGGTAAGGGGTCAATGAAACTGCGGCGAGGGCACGCGATTTCGAATGTTTAATTGATGATGCAATTGGGAATATAGTGGGTGTTTTTTATCCGAGAGTCTCACCTGTGGGTCTGTTAGAAAAATGACTCCGTTATAGAGAACTTGGTTGTGAAAACGAGCCAATAAAATGAATCGTCTCTTTTTTGCGAGTTTATTAAAAGAGAATCTTTTTTTTAAATCGAACATTGCCCGATTCGAGATTCTTGTTTCTATTCAACTAATTATTTTAATGTAATTATTGTAATTCCAATTAAAATGTAATCAATCTTTCCAAAGCTCCGAAAACTTGTCAATAGTGTCAACTGACAGGAAAATTTGCTTCACCGCAACAAATGCATTGTTTAATCAATCATAAAATTTTCGTAGTATTCTTCATTGGAATGAATTCGTCGGTCCAATTGATTGACTTTCGACGTGCAACACTCGCGCACACCGCGCAGTCGTTAATGCACATACACATTTATTTCTGGAGATGGATCACGAGTCATGGAAAGTCTTGAATAATTCATTTGTAAAATATCGCCCGGTACATTATACACGCTGCGTTTCAGTTGAAAACCCACGGCCATACACTCTCGTCGTGCGCCTACAGTTGATAATGTGGTGGGGATGTGTCCTCGATCCCGATCGACGTTAACAATTGTTACATATATATGTATATATATGTGCGAATATTTCCCCCATTATTTCCTAGCATCGTCGCGTCGTTTCGTCCGCCACATATTTCCTACATTTAATGTATATCTTCATGTATACGACGATCGAATATGTCAGCATATAATACATCTTCTAAAATCGTGATTCACCAACCGGATTTTTTGCGTCACACTTCATTAACCATGCAATATTATACTCTTTGAACAACACGTTCGCCGAACAACATTGCAGCGAGCTTTACTCGCAGACATTTTAATAATCATTATCGCAGCTCCTCCCGCATCAGGATTCTTTCCGAAAGGACGACAACGTTTGTTTTTTTCTTTTTGTCTAGATTCACGCCGGCTGGGGCTGCAAATTGTTAAATATAAACGTTTTTGATGATGGTTTACAATTTTTTTTCATAATTTCACGTTCCCAATGACGCGCCCACGGCGATAAATATCTGTTCCAGGCGACGACGCTTATTTATACATGTACTTATAATCACGCGAGTGGATATGCATGTTAACATAAGTGTATCTGTACAATCACGTTGGCCCAACGATATAAACACGCGGAATTCTCTCGCCGGGTCAATCGACATACCCGTACTCCATCATCCCCATACCACGCAGCTCACAATTTGCGATGACGGAGTGCTTCGTTATGTTGTGCAACTACGTTTTAAAAAGCCTCGCGACCGTCGTGTCTTATTTAAGTTGTGAGTTTAACATACGGTCGTATCAGAATATGGAGAAAGAAATGTCCAAGAACAATCTTTACACGTCATTTATATTCTGATTAGAATCATTTTTGCAATTAAGTCGAGGACCAAAGTAGCTCTTGAGGACTGACGATCGGTCACCAACTTCTCAGGAGGTTCGATCGTTTCTCATGCGTTCGATAAATTCCAAGCTTAATTGTTCAAAATTCGTACGAATCTTCTCAACAATCATACTCAACTGCGGCTAAAATTTGAGCAAGTTTGACCGTTTAGAAATCGAGTTATTAGTTGGAAAATATCGTCTTTTTTCGTCACTTCCCATGAGACCTCGTGTTAAAGTTGCGATTTTAAACACTGAATATCTCGATTACCAGACGGTGAAACCTTCTCAAATTTTTTCCACATTATAACACGACGCTCAAGAAGATTCGCACAAAATTTCAAAAAATCATCCTGGAATAATTGTACTCGATCATTTTGCCGTTACTTTGTACAAACTATTACGATTATGGCGATCGAACCTCATTGAGCTCTGGTTTAACAATAAAAGTGAATTCCAGTTCATAAAATTCCGTAACGATAATCGTACGACAATTACAATCTCAGTAAACTCAGTAAAATTGTCTAGTTAACCGCGAGAGCCACCGTGAAAACGGGAGTCTTTAGCAGCGTGTACATACAGATCGATCGAAAGTTATCGCAAGTTTCCCGAATCTTTTTTTTTTTCGAAGCTGGTGCACTCGTCGGCCGAACAAACAGACGACTAGGGAAAATTTTGAGTTTTTTCCCACCCAACGACTATTTTTTTCCAAAATTGCTGCCCAGGAAACTGTTGATAAAATGAGTCAATTTTCGTTGCTTTTCCCCCTTATTTTTTTATTTTCCGATTGGTTATTGACTCAGCGGTCAGGATTAGGTCAACGGTGCATTCATTAAAGATGTACAGAATGAGCGTGATTTCGTGAGGCGTTATGTGTGGATATAGATTTGCCGATAAAAGTTATTTTAATGTGGATCTTGAGTAGCGAGGAGGGGGGGGGGGGGAGGGGGGGGGGCTTAAAATATCTCATTGGACTATCCGGACTCGAATTTACTTTTTGTTCAGGGATGCTCTATAAGACTGTGTAGATAGCCACCGGGACTTGGATTATTCAAGGACTTTACCGAAACTTTACCGAGCCAAGGATCCGCGAATGCTCAGCTCTTTCTCTCTCGCGGCGATCCTCGTCTTCCTATTTCTTCGGCACTATCATTTATTCTCTTTCCCCCCCCCCCTTCTTGCGCCTTCTGACTCTCTATCTTGAAACTATTCTCGCAACAGTAGTCTCAAGCCTCGTTTCTTATCCAAGGAAGAACTTTACGCCGGCTGTTGACTGTTGCATTCTTAAAGAACGAAAATTTCGGCTTTTTTAATGCATCGTGAAGTGTACAAAAGAAAACTCGCTGTTCTCAAGAGATTGCTGCATTGTAAGGAGCTTTTATACATAATTTTATTGATCCTTACATTTTGATGGATGCGATGAAAGCACGAAGAATTTTCAACGAGTTCGCAATTGAAATTAAAACGGAGCCTGGAAAAAGTTGCCAACCATCGAGTTCAAATCAATTTTAATGAATTTTTTTTTTTTTTTATATGATACATCGTTGAACTTTACTACTCAATAAATAATAACGATGGCGATTGCAATCTGGAGCTCGGAATATTAGAATGAGGTTTCTGCTAATTAAATCTGACAGCTGGGCCGCGGATGATCGATTTTTGGAGCTGTTGGGACATGAAAGATTTCACGAATTTAACGAGCAATAAGGATTCCGGTGAATTTGCGATATCCAACGTTTCTTAATATTGTTCTACGCGTGTATAGAAACGTACAAAACTTAAACGTTTCGTAAATGCGTGTAGTTGGGTCTGGCGAGCCCAAGCTTTCTCTCGTTTTATGCAGGCCTTTCTCGTGAGAGCTCTCGCGAACTTAAGGACGTTCGATCGTTTCTCACGCGTTCGATTAATTCCAAGTTTAATTGTCTAAAATTCGTACGAATCTTCTCAACAATCATACTCAACTGTAGCTAAAATTTGAGCAAGTTTGACTGTTTAGAAATCGAGTTATTAGTTGCAAAATATCGTCTTTTTTCGTCACTTCCCATAAGACCTCGTGTTAAAGTTGCCATTTTAAACACTCAATATCTCGATCACCAGACGGTGAAACCTTCTCAAATTTTTTACACATTTTAATCCGACGCTCGAGAAGATTCGCGCAAAATTTCAAAAAATTATCTTGGAATAATTGTATTTGATCATTTCCCGTTACTTTGGCGATCGAACCTCGTTAAGATTCATCGAATTATGCTATCATCCAATTATCTCAAAAATTTTTCATAAATCCCGGCCCCGATCCACACACGTCTTCCCTCCCTTCCAGCCCTTCGTTTTATTCGTAATCAACTCAAGACTAATAAAACTCAACCAAAAATCTCAACCCAAACCGAAGCTCCCGCGGAATAAAAGAATCCTGTTCGCAATGCCGGAAATCTAAGAATGCGTGGCAAAAAAAAAAAAAAAGACTAGTAATATGATCAGGGCTGAAGGAAAATGTAGCCACGTGATCGCGTTATCTTAGCGATCGGGCCGCGTTCGTTCCAGATTATATAAACCATGTGTGCCCTATAACCGCTTTAAGCATACTCGTCTCTCTCTCGCTCTTATTCCATCATAATGTGCATTACAAAGGTTCGCGCGTTCGAAGCGCAAGCTTGCCATGCTTGCGGCCGGTCTCGCGTCGGCGGTAGGAAACCATTGTTTAAATTCGCAAACTACGTAATGACAGGGCAGTCCCCAACATTTATAGCACGCCGAGAAGAGAGCCAAGTCCATAAGTACGACACGACATCAAGTCCGGTTTGCTCTTTATCAACGAGGTCCGAGAGCAATTTTCAAAGCGACCGTGTCCGATCATTCCCATAAATACAGATAAACGCTGGATGTATTTGCGCTCTCGTATCGCCCGTGCTTTCTGTTATAAAGTTCTTACTTTGTAATTCAAAGAAATAATTATAATTATTGTCCGAAATTAGATTCCGCGACAATTGAATGGAATTTTCTTTGAGGCTCTTTGAAGTCGATTCTAAAAATTGGTTCACCTCCTCCTCCTTCTCTTCCTCCTTCTCCTGACATTGTACACCGGAAATATTCTCACTCAAAGACTTTGTTATCGTAGTTGAAGTTCACGATCATGATCGCGTCCTCAACCTACATTTCCGTAAAAAACTATATGAGAAAGCGGCAAGAGAGTTCACGCTCCAACTACCGGTTGTTTCAAAATTCAATGTCGTTCGTCGCAGAAAAACCTCGACAAAAGAGGCTGTTTTCCTTTGTCGATTGAATGAAAAGACCGTATAAACTTCTTTTGATAATATATTTATATTTTTATATTCGTGTCAGACCGTAGGAAATTTTATCACTTTTTTATTTATATTGTGGTAGATTCTTAATTGTTTTTGAAATGTACTATGTATGCATAGCAATAAAAAGGGAGTTTTATACCCTCGCGACGAGTAGCGCAACTCGTGGGTATCGGTGCGGAAAGATCACCTGTAAAAAATACAGGTATCGACCGCACGCGTCGTTACATATATTTCTCTCTCTCTCTCTCTCTCTCCCTCTCTTTTCCTTCATTCCTCTTATTTGCTTGAAAAAAAGGCCGACGAGGTCAATATTTTTGTATGGCCTTGATCAGACACCCGGCCTTTCCAACGACAAAAGTAGGTCGATTGCCCTCCTTAAATCCGTTTCAATTAATGATTCTATCCATATTCTTGTCTCTCTCTCTCTCTCTACAATAGAATAGACACAAATATGCCTAGATACAAAGTGTTGGCGGAATGATCTTTATCGCGGTTGATTGAAATCGTGTCACGAGACAATTATTATTGTGAATCGAGGACGACTTTTTTGAACTTATCGCGGCTCGATCTGTAAAGAAATCAAGATCGGGATCGACGAACGCTGGGTTATTCATTGGGGCAAGGTCATTATTTTGTTGCAAAGATGAAGAAGTTTTTTTGCGCGGTGAATGAATATCGATTGATTTTATTTGGAGAAAAAAAAAGTTGATTACAATTGTTTCTCATTTTCCCACGCACCGTTGACGTCAGGTGTCAACAGATAAAAAGTATCTCATGTCGCGTTTCAAGTTTGTTCCCGCGAATAACTTTCAACGGAACGTAACAATCCGCGTCGGACTCTCCGCAATGCGTGCATGCACTCTTTGCTGCGTCCTCCAAAATTGGATCGTGTTGCGGTTTTCGCTGCTTGGCGTAAGATCCCACCAAATTTGCATAATTGCCGAGCGCGAATAACTCGCTACTCGAGGAAAACACGCGAGGCGCGTAAATTGTTTCGGAAATACTATGATCTTACGAGATTCTGGAACGACTTGTCGGGCGTTGCGAATTGTTGAACTTTGTGAACGCGCGCGCTCTTGGAATTCGACATTCCAAATTAATGATTCGCTCGATGAGTGTAATCAGGGCAAAAAAACAGCATAAACGCTGTTAAAAAAAAGTTGAGACAAGTACATTTACTCGCACCAACGACCGCTTCTGTGGAAGTCTCCAAAAGAACCTAATCCCCAAATAAAACTGAAGAAAGCCTGGTCCTCAAAGTACCAGCTCCCAATAATCGTCTTCTCTTCAAATCTTTCCTCGAAGAAGACCTCAAAAAAAATCAGGTCTCAAAAAAGTGAAAGACGGGACCGATCTGAAGAAATTATCAAAAGGAGACAAACCGCACCAAAAAAAGTAGCTCAATCCTGATAAAAAGAAAAGTTCGGGTCGCCAAAAAATTAGTCTGTTGTCAATATCTGGCGCCGTTGGCCATACCAATTTCTCCAGAGGAGTGCAGTACGAATCCATTTTGATCGATTCACTGATGTTGGAATGTCATGTAAACTCAATTTGAATCGCACGACATTCATGTATTCATAGGTGTGCGCGTAGTCTGCAGCATTATCGTAAACTTGGTCGCGATCTATCAAAAACGCATTAAAACTCGTTCCCCCGTTTGAGCGATCGCGGGCGCGCGATCGCGCAGTACTTTGTGAACGGAATTCGTAATAATATTTACCAACGAAAATCAATAAATCACGAATACGTACGTGACTATAGCACACAGTAGATTCGCTTGGGTGAAACGAGTTTTTTAAAATTAGCATATACCGCGGAGTATGTATACCCAGCCGCGTATACGTATGTTAATATCGTATATTTCTTACATATTTATATGCGCCTGTACGATGTATAAATATATAAAGACCGATGCAAACTAGTCAAGTTTCAAAATGATGGCAAAAGAGCCTCGGCCATTTTTTTTCTCTACGATCCGCGATCCACCATGTCAACGAGACAGTAATCAGGCAGCAGCGGTGGCCAATCCGGGACGTTCCGCCAAATACTTCCTCCCGCCGGGCCTTACGTGGCGTTTCATTGGCTATTATCGAATAACCACGTAAAATATTCAAGGATTCCAAGACTTTTCGGAGGGGCCAGTTTCCCAGGAGTCCGTAAACAGTCTGTTGGATTTGTAACGTTTACAAAAATGAATTTGTCCAGCTCCAACTTGAGAATATAAAAATATCATATTGCTATTTATGTTAAGATAAACTACAGTAATTGAAACGAAGAGTTCCAGGGAACAGAAAGAAAGAAACAGAAGAAAGGACTCGATCCAAAGGGTCTAAGGGTTTCCAGACGTTGGGACCAAGAGTCGGTCAGAATTGGTCCGTAAAAGTTGACGGTCTGAGCGTAGAGACCAAAGAGTAAGGAAATCTTCTCGAAGCCTTGAAATCTAAAGAATAAATGTCTATAAAAGATTATTATCGAAACTATAATTCTGCATATTGAATCATTGCAATCCCGAATCACACCAAATCCTAACACAGTCGCAGGTATTTCGCTTGGAACGAATGCAATGCGCTCTCTTCAAATGCCTACCAATGCATTCTCGTAGCACGAGGACCAAGTGAAACTGGAAAAAAAAAAACCCGCCGATAGCGGCGGCCATATTTTTACTGATTTTTGGTTCGATACGAGGCAAGTCAACGGTGCATCCGGACAAGTATGTTGACCTGCTCAACTTTTTATTTGAGGACGAGCGCACGTCGAGTGGAAAAAATAAGTTTATCCCAAGTTACATTTTTATTAACAATATAATCTCTGCTTCTCTCTCTCTCTCTCTTTCTTTCTCTATTTCTTTCTCTCTCGTTAACTGGACAAAGCTGGACCATCGCGGTTGTTTGAAAATACCATATTTTCCGGTTCGGCATCGTTTCATAAATTAAATCCCCTTCTATCTGGTGATAATAATTTGCATTTGAGGCTGGAGGCTTCGCACGGTAACCGTGAATATTGACGCATGCCAGTTGGTCGAAGGGGAGGTGCGATGTTGGCGATGAAGGTGCATTATGCATACATGTATGCGTCTCCATTTACTCCCAATACCATCAACATATAGATCCGGTTTTTTTTTTCTTCAAATTACAACTACAGAGGCGCACGCGCGAACCCTGATAGTTAGGGTGATTCAAATAAATATATGTCCATGGAATTATTCTTCGCATTATTGCAAAAAAGTGTCTAAGGACGAGGCCTGGCTGCTCCTGAGAGCTTCACCCTTTTCCATTTATTTGAATTTCATTCATTTATATTCCATCCATTAGTTGATCCGAATCAGCCGAATATATTCTATATTTGTACACATACATAAACCCGAATTGAAGGTCGAGCATGAGGTAGATATTAAATTTCCTGTCGATCCTGTCCGAATGCCTGCGAGAGCGTAAGGCCTTCGATTTCTACAGTCTCCATCTCTCTTCCTCTCCAATTTGCGAGGTTAATCTCCAGGGTGACGTTGTCGACATGAAATTCGAATAATAAAGCATCCATACTGGAACACGCGAGACTCGAAATTCCTCCCGGTAGTGACGACACACGCAATGCGGTGGCTCTTTTTATCAACGAGTCCGTCAAACTTAACGTCAAATTGATAAAAACATAATTAAATCGTCGATCCAGACCCTTTGGTCTGGGATTGCGGAGCAAAAAAGTTAAAGGTGATCGGGACTTCGACGATCTTGGGGATTTTTGGTTTTTTAATAGACTCCGGTTTTAGCGAATAAGCTCTTGTGGTGATCGAACGTCAATCGGATCGAGTATTTATGTTTTTTTTTTTTTTTTTTATGATCCAGTGTGCCGTCGAGTTTCAAGACTTTAAGTTCCAAGGCTTTAATGCAGAATTTAAAGCATGCAAAGCAAAATTTATATCAACGCACCGTCGAGAGACTCGGTTATATTCGGTTTATGCTCCGAGATAAAATTTGACGTTCACGGTAGTCAAGTATTGGTTCGCTGAGCTCGGCTTTATGCGAAGCCGTTCTCTATCCTGTTGACTCGTCCGTATAACGATAGACTCTTTTGCTATCCGACAATTTTCCGCGTGATATTTTATATGACTGTGTGTACGTACACAAGAATATTAAAGAGGATCGGTCGAGGGCTGTATCGGCCTACGTATCACAAGGAGTATTCGGAAGCTTCCGAAACGTCAAAAGATGTACATTTAACATTTTGAGGATATTTTATAAATACTGATATAAGGCAAATTCTGTAGTAAAAATATTTTCAAGAGTCTGCAACCAATATTCTTGCCCGATTTTTTTTCAGACCGTTTTTTAATCCAAAGTAACGGGGAAATGATGAAATACAATTATTCCGAGATATTTTTTTGAAATTTTGCGCGAATCTTCTTGAGCGTCGGATTATAATGTGTAAAAAATTTGAGAAGGTTTCACCGTCTGGTAATCGAGATATTCGTCGTTTAAAATCGCAACTTTAACGCGAGGTCTTATGGGAAGTGACGAAAAAAGACGATATTTTCCAACTAATAACTCGATTTCTAAACGGTCAAACTTGCTCAAATTTTAGCCACGGTTGAGTATAATTGTTGAGAAGATTCGTACGAATTTGAAAGAATTAAACTTGGAGTTTATCGAACGCGTGAGAAACGATCGAACCTCCTTAACTCAAGGAATAGGGAGAATATCGAGTCGTAAAAAAACTCAGTGCCCCAAGGCTTTTCCTTTAAACATATTGACGCCAAGTATATGCACACGGTACATAATAGCTTCGACTTTTGAGTCCCTCCGTATAGATTGTATGTAGGTTATATCGAACCAACGAGGATATGGGAGCATCGAGTACACCGAGAATACAGTTTATGCAGTTTATATCTTGTGCTCAGTGGGCCACGGCCATTTCTCGGATAACATACCATCTCCCATGCACCAGGAAATGTGCCGCAAATATTTTATTACTTCGCCAAGATTATCGCAAGTCTATCGCCCAGACTTTCGCACTGCGTACAAACCTTGCTCGCGGCACTTATTTTTTTTTTACAATATTACTCTATCCATCGATTTTTCATATCATCGCGAAAG
Source organism: Campoletis sonorensis (assembly GCA_013761285.1). NCBI lineage: Eukaryota > Metazoa > Arthropoda > Insecta > Hymenoptera > Ichneumonidae > Campoletis > Campoletis sonorensis. The sequence continues at coordinate 913,028 of JACEOJ010000071.1, forward strand.
ATATTGTCAAATTTTTTAAGTCCACGAATAAATCGATACCAAACTCAAGTTGAGTCGAGTCTCGATATTCGAACACCTCAAAAAATCGTTGTAATATATTTTCTCAAGATATTCAGATAAATTTCCCTAATTTACCGAATTAATTAATTAATTACACTTTTAATTCTAATGAAGAAGAAAAAAAAAACAAAAATTCTAATCCGCCATTAAACTGTTTCCAAAGTGTTTACAAAAAAGATATGAAAAAACAAAAATATCAGCCCAAAGGCAAATACAAAACAGTGCAACATTACGTTAATAAAACGATAATCTATTCCATGAATGTGTAGAAACCTCTGAGGCAAAACTCGTAAAATATAAATAGACCAAACTGAACCAATAAAAAAAACTTGAAAAAAAAAAAAAAAAAAAAAAAAAAAACAGTTTACAAAATAAATGTAGGAGACCGCCCGGAGCGTTCTTTCTCGAAGACATAAACAAAGGATTCGTCTCGGCAGATAAATCTGATAAAAAATTAGGCGAAAACAAACATGAAAAATTAAAGAACTCGTCCCTTGCTAATAAAAAACCAAAAAAAAACGAAAAATGTAATGAAAATCGTTCGCACGCGCTTTTACAATTTTTCGTTGGACGAACCGCGACCGAAGGACACTGTGGAATGTTGCGGTCGGGATCCAAAAAACGAGAAGAGATATACGGAAGAGCAAATTCGGCGCTAGCCAGGCTGCATGATCGAGTCCCAGGGGAATCGTACCGCGTCAGCACAATGGACCAATGCAAAACTTTTTTTTTCATCGATTTTCGTACAATAGAAACGTTTTTACAGCTGTTGACGAGATTTTTCAAAACCAACAATTGTGCTTGGATGATGTCGGCAATTTAACACGTGGGAATATCCAAATAGCTGTATTTTTTTTTTTTTTTCATTTTTCTGTATATCGTATTGCAAAACCGAAAGGTTGACCCAATTTTCCATTCGCCATGTAAAGAATAAATTGAAGAAAAAAAAAAAAGATCGATAAGGGAAGCAAAATAATCGTAAAGCGATCTCCAGTGGTTCGGGGGGAGGGGGGGGGGGGGGTATGCACAACGAGATTAATGACAAACGTTGATGAGATTGAGGAATATAAAGACATGACGTTTCGTGGATTAAAAGTATCGTGGGTTCTATTTCAAATGGCAATTAAGAGAAAAGACACGAAATGACGAGGCGGAATCTTGACGACAGCTCTGCTCACTGCTCGTCCGATATAAATCCGACTTATAGAGGGTGCAATTAAGATGACTCGATTAATTAATTCGTGTCTTCTCGAAGATGCCGTCAGAAGCTATTGAAATACTTCTACAGGGTGTTTTAAATCGTAATGGGATGAATTTATATTTTCTATTCAACTCGTTGCATCGCGTGGCTTAATTTTTTTTGGATCTGGTGTTCATTTATTTTCGAATTGCTAGTGAAGATCGTCGTAGAGACCGATTTGCAGGGCATCACAATTTTCGGGAATATTGAATATAAAATTGACCATAATTATCATTTCAACACCCTGTAGACCATTTGAAGAAAGAGAGAGAGAGAGAGAGAGAGAGATAGACGGACGGGAAGATAATTAGTGTCGGTTTAAGAAGATTTGCCAGTGTCTATCGTCAGCGATGCCTTCCCACTGTCCGTGTTAGTACCGTCCGTGACCTACGCCCACGCAACAACACTCCACCAAAGCTAATAAATACTTGTACATATTGTTGTACATCGTCAGCTAGACTCGAGCGTCAACAATGAGAGATCTCATCTGCCCCCGCCGACCGCCTCCGTATATACTATTTCAAGTATCCAAGTGTTTTTTTTTATATTTTTTACACGAATATTCCAATGATGAATGCTTTATGCACGCCGGAGAAAACGAATAGGTTCCCCCCAAGTAAAATTTAAAGTATTATTTTGACATATCCTTTAAATTTTGAACCTAACATAAGAATTTCGGTGAAATTCACTACGAGGCAGAAAAAATAATTTAAATATTAATTAACGAAACGGATCAGTTTTCGACGACAATGGCTGGCGTCGTAACATTTAAGGAAACCATTTTTCCTGACAAGTATAACCAAAGGATCTGCTCGTTGTTTAGCCAAATTATTAAAAGCCAAACCGCATTTTTGATTAAAGCCCGAACAACAAATCATGACAAGGGCCAAAATTTCTCAATAGTCTCAATCGAGGTGGCGCAGGGGAGGGACGTTGAAAAAAATGATTTTCTGGATCGTATGTAAAATAAGTTTCGTTCTGCATGTACCAACGTTGGAGAGCAGACAGAGCCAGCATCAGAATTTGCGCGCGCGAGCTCGTCGAGCTACTTTGGTTCTAATAGATGGAAAATGGATGGATGAGCGCACTCTGCTTCTGCTGCGGTTATGTCAGCATCCTCTGGACAGACAATAGACGACCCCGCTCGTTATTGTCTACCGCTCGCATTCGCTCTTACACGTGTTACATGTATAGGCTTGAATGTGTGTGTTTGTGTGTGTGTGTGTGTGTCCGGGTGTGTGTTATTTTCTATCTGTCGGCGGCGTCATCGCGCTGCTGGCTTGGCAGCAATCTCGACAATCCGCATCTCGCCTCGTTGGTACACAATTTACCGGCGCTCCAAACTACGATGCTCATCTTCCTGACCGCGCGTCTAACCTTATCCTACCCGAAAATGTCCACGCCAGGGGTTTCTTGCTTTTAGATATTCAGGTTGATTAGAAAAATAAGATCCAACGTCTTGGTGGGCAAGTTTTGAAAGCGCACGCGACCAGGCAAGACTAAAAAGCGCGATCAATAACTTTGAGAATTTCACGAACACCTCTTAGATTTTGAAGGTTACGCGAGTACTTGATGCTTCGGTGGATATGAAATGCGTGCAGGTGGATAACAGCCTGTCGAAAGCGTCGGTCAAAAGCACGCGGGATGGACATGAACAATGTTTGCTTCGCCGTCGTCAGGTTTACTGAGGATTGTGTTTGACCGATCGATCTGTATATTAACGATCAGCTTATTTCGCGAGGTTGCGCCCAAAGAGACCGGAGATTTGAATAGACTCGACGGAACGTCGAAGCTTAAGGCCCTAACCCGATCATCGCTTCGGGCATGAAAAATGCTTGGCTTTTCTCCTCGCATTTCTTTTTGAACGGGACGGACGGTCAATGGACTGTGAAAATTTAATTTTTCAATTTCTCTCGTGCAAGCCATTTATCCGATTATTATTGAATTTTCTTCAATATTTGAAACTAAAGAATGAGTGGCGAAGATACATTTTTCAAAAAAATGAAATCTCATTTCTATATTTCTGTATGAAACCCTCGTCTTTTTTGGTTGTCCTAATTTTTGTTATTCTCATGTATTGCGAGTTCTTTCTCCGACCCTAAAAAAAAAATGTTGTACCGTTTACAAAAATGTCGCAATAGTGTCGTAAATGAAAAATGGCGGATTTGATAAGCCAGAGAACTTTGATCGCAGCAAAATATTTAAAAATAAAAGAGAGTAAATGAAGATCGTTAGGGAATGACCTCAGAAAGTGCTGGAGCAGTACACTTTAAAACAAACTATTTGCACGTGTGATGTTTGAAATAGCGAGTGGGTGAAAGGTTAAGTGTAAATATACGATCAAAGCCGCGTATCTCGTTGGCTCCTTTTTCATTGATTCCAGTTTTATTTATTTCTGAAACCGTACTGCTTGGGCGACTGGGCGAGGTTGAAACAATAGCGACGTTTATCGACGAATTCGATGAGAGAAAATTAAAGTAGCCCGCAATGTTTGTTCGGCTGGTGTGCGTTCCTCAAAAACAAACGAATAGATATCCGTGTGCGGTCGTTTAGCGAGGGTTGAAAAGTTGCATCGGTACGAATGAAACAGCGATGCAGCAGCAGCGTGTTACTTCGATTGGATGGAAATGTGGGCGAATTCTCAGGTCGGCCCTTTTTCGAAATTGGCAAAAAATCAAGGAGTCTCGGTCGGTCGAGTCCAGTTAATAAATTAGATTTCAAGGAGAGAGGATTTTTCACCAGTTTCCACTTTTGTTTTTATGCTCGCGCGAGTTTCGAGGGAGAAAAAATCAAGATGTATTTGGACCTGGCAGCGATATATACACGCCGTTTTGTCGAAACGCTCAACTAATTCGGTCTAATCCAATTATCGGCGCTTCTAGTTCGTTTCGTTCAAAGAAAATTTCCGCTGCTCCTTCTGTTTGTTCGGCAAAAGCGAAGCGCGCGGCAATGCTGAAATATTGCTCGGACCAATTTAAGGTTTCGCAGTCGTCGTCTGCCCTCGTCTCCGAAAACTTGTAAATATTTGTCAATTCTTATTCCTCCGTTTCCCATTTCCCAATTGCATCGCAGCTCTTTCTTGAGGACATTCGCGCGTCCGGTTGGTGCGCATTTATTTTTCCATTCGAAGCAAAAAATAAAATGAATATGAAAAGGTTTTTTCGAATGATAAAAAAACTTTGGAGACTCGACGCGGCCGGTGGAAAGGAAAAAACTTGAAAAATAAACGCTGAAAGAGCCGGAAATCTTGAGGGCAAGCGAGAGCCCAGAAAAGCAGAAAAGAATAAAGAACTTTCGGATAAGATCTTCTTCTAAATCGGGATTGAAGAATAAAATAGAAATGTGTCTCTCGCGCCCGCGACACGCTTGCCGCATCGACGAATCCTAAATCTCGAATGGAAAAAGTAGCCGGAGGCTGCTGCTGCTGCTGCACTCGTCGCTCCTGTCCTTGACGCGGCCCGCTATCGACTTTTCCTGTTGACGATGCTCCGCGTCAGGACGAAGAATGCGAGAATAAGTGAAAAATATATAAAGACGCACATATTATTTGGAACAGCAAAAAAATCGATTCGGCGACCCTTAACCGCAATTTTTACACGGACCTATCGATTTATCTCTTAAATTTTCATTTTAATGAATAAATTTCCAAAAAGGGCCAATTTTCAGCCAGATTTCGATTAGTGATTTTTATGCTTCATTTCGTATCGGTGTAACCAAAAGTAGCGGCTTTTCGACAAACAGCTTTTGCTGCTGGACACCAAAGTCACGAGCTATTAGGGATCAGGGGAGCGGAAACGTGGGCGGAATGGAGTTTAGAAGCAGATGAGGAAGAGGCGGTGACCCGAGGAGCGTTAAAACGTGAAACCGCAGAGCGCACTCGTGCCAAACAGTGTCCTCAAATTCTAGAGGGACTAACCGGGAATTCCAAGCAAGAAACCCGCGCGTCGGTGTTTCCGAGTCTGGATCTCGTGATAGTGACAATGTTTGGGCTTTTTTCTTAGTTATTCCGCTGGAATGACGTATATTTAGAGTTTGCTTTGATCCCCGCGGACGGGGAAAAGGGACTGACCAGCGCCACGAGCCTCAAATTTATCGGCCCCCAAGCCGCCGGGCGGGAATAATGGGAGAGTCGAGGAACCACCTCGCCGCCGTCTTCCTCCAGAAAAGGGGCTAAAAGTAACGTCTCCCTATTGACCGTTTAACCATGCACCATTGCGATCGCGTGGCGCCCAACGATGCGGAGCGCACATTTATTTTATATATACATATATATACGTTTACGTAGGTACTTGCTTTCCGCCTGGGCCGCCGGGCTTTCAGTTTTTCACCGACCATTACATGCCCGCGCTATTGTGAAATTCGTTCGCGTGTCTTTTCGGTATAACTCCTATCTTTGCTCGTTTCACTATTCACGTTTCGTTCAGATTTCTATCTTTTTGTTTTATTCCTCCACCCCCTCCTCCTCCCCACGTACGTGTCTTTCGTCCTCGCCGTATATTTCACCTTTTTTTCATTATTTCGGACTACAGATATCCTCCATTCGTCCATGTCATGCTTAATTAACTTTTGCGTTAGGCGCAAGATTTTCAAAACCAGTTTATCATATCGAGCAGCAAGGTTTTAGTTTAAAAAATTACACGGTCGCTGGGTTTAAAGGGAAGGACTGGCTCTTCAGTCATTTGGGCAAAATTTATCCAGTTTATCTGTACAAAGTTTTTTCTCAGCAAATACGCAATTAATCGTGTTGTATTTAGGGTCAAAAGAAGGCCAGTTTCGTCATTTGTCTCCAGTTCAATTTTCAAATCATCACATGTCTCCGGAGTTCCGTAATTCAAGAAAATGACTTTCAGTTTTGACGCCACCACCGAAAACTGCTTCATTCAGAGACATCGAGAAGAGAAAATGGTCAAATAAATAAATTCAGTTGCCTTCAAATTGGTTGACTCAACCCTGACGTAGTCTGAGTAACTAAATGTCCAGTTTATTATATTTATATTATATTTAATTCAGTAAATAAGCAGTTTACTCTGCTGCTCGCTCTTTTGACAGCTCCTTGACTCAACAAAATTTTCAATGATGCATTTTTTTTTCAATTTTTTCAATGAGCCTCCGGCCAGCAGACGACAGAGCTGTCAAATGTACTTGTCCCTCGACTCCAGCGAGTTTCTTGGTTTAATATGATTTTCCATCGATCTTAATGGAAAAAGGGATTTTTATAGCAAACTATAGTTTACGATAATAAAAGCTCTTCGCGATTGAGAACGCGGTGGTGCGTTTGTGGTGGAAGTTGAGGATCGTATAAGTAAATGGCGGGAGTCTTAAGAGTCACAAAGGTAGAATGATAATGGCGAGTCGTTGGACATGGGTAGCAGGCAATAACCGGGAGGTTATTAGGTCGGAAAGTGGATGACGAGGGCGAGGGGGTTGCAGGGCTGAGGCTGACTAGCGCAGATGGAGCCAGTGGTCCATTAAAACGCTCAGAAATTGCCTTTAACAGCTCGCCCTCTTTTTTTTCAATTCTTTGTTGCCTTTTTCAATTTTTTCACCATCGTCTCTCGAGCTCGATCATTTAGTTCGCCAGCTCGGCCACTTTTCGCGTTTTCGTATGAATTTTTCATCTCTTTCACACGGCTTCGCTTTTCCGCGGCCTTCCGGGGGAGCCGGAGCACTCACGTTCGCTAAAGAACTCTGTAGGACCACCTGTTGTGCGAATAAAAGCTCTGCGCCATTGCAACGAGCCCGAGAACGAGCCCGGCTGTGCGTGACTCGAAGAGGAGAATAAAAATACTGCGCAATTCCCTATTGCGCATGTTTTTTTATTTTTCTTATATTTATTATTATTTTTATTAGCCCCCTTTTTTACTACCGCACGCTTTGGACATCAATTAAGCTGACTTTTTTTTAGTGACCATAAAGAATCGTAATTAGCACGTGGAGCGTTAGGAAAAATGCATTCAACATATATACATCGTTGTGGCCCTTGTGTATCTCGCGTTTAAGCGGCTGGAATGAAATTCCGAATCAAGTCGACGAGCACCGTCTCAATTTTATTGAAAGAACAAAAAAAAACCAAATAAATCGAGAAAAATATGACAAAACGTATAAATATTACGATTAATACCCAGACCCAAACAAATCCAAACAAAAAATACCAAATAAATTGAGAAAAAGATGCCGGAACGTGTGTAAATATTATGATTAATACGATTTGTTTGAAATTTTTTGACAGATTTTATTGGGATCTCTGTATGCTGTTACTTCTCGTGGCGAATCTAATTATCCTGCCAGTCGCCATTAGTTTTTTCAATGACGATCTGAGCACTCGATGGATAGCCTTCAACTGCCTTTCGGACACGATATTCCTCATAGACATTGTCGTCAACTTCAGAACGGGTGAGTTATTTATTTATTTATTTATTTTCCTTCAAATAATCATGCAAATTGAATGCGAGCTGTTGGTTCGAATATTGCTGCTGGTACGTGTAACCGTTTTGAGTAGTAATCCAGCAACAGCCACAACGGTGGTCGTTCTCTTGGCGAACCACATCGAACATTACCTGCGAGACGTATACCTCGCACATAGGTACATCACTAAATAACACGTGTAGTTGTGGTCGTACGCGTGCGGTGAACTTGCGTATTTCAATTAACGAGGTTCTATCGCCATAATCATAATAATATAAGCAAAGTAATGGCAAAATCATCGAATACAATTTTTCCAAGATGATTTTTTGAAATTTTGCGCGGATCTTCTTGAGCGTCGCATTATAATGTGTCAAAAATTTGAGAAGGTTTCACCGTCTGGTAATCGAGATATTCGGTGTTTAAAATCGCAACTTTAACACGAGGTCTTATGGGAAGTGACGAAAAAAGACGATATTTTCCAACTAATAACTCGATTTCTAAACGGTCAAACTTGCTCAAATTTTAGCCGCAGTTGAGTATGATTGTTGAGAAGATTCGTACGAATTTTAAACAATTAAACTTGGAATTTATCGAACGCATGAGAAACGATCGAACCTCCTAACATTTGAAATTTATGGATGAATTTGGCGGTGGCATAACTTCCACAGCTCGTCGAGCCTGTCCCGAGGGAATCAATAAACGGAAAGCCGCGCATGCAACTTTTTCCAAGCGATTTCTTTTATTACTCGCGCGCCTATTGTCTCAACAGCGGGAGGAAAAATATGCGTTGACTGATGTTCCATATTTAATGATAATTTTTATTGTTATTCCAACTTGTGTAATACCCGATGAATAGTAATAATTTCAACAAATTAACATTTTCTAATTGTCGTTTTTAATTGATGTTATTGTCAGGCATAATGCAACAAGACAACGCGGAACAGGTTATACTGGATCCAAAGTTGATAGCAAAACACTACCTCAGGACTTGGTTCTTTCTTGACCTCATCTCCTCCATACCGCTAGACTACATTTTCCTCATATTTAATCAAGTGAGTATGAGAAAGTGACATTAAGTGGGTCATCTAGTGTGAAGGACTTTTTTGGGAATTTTTTTTTGACAAATCCGAAATCAAAAAACCAAACTTCATTTCAATTCTGAGACTTGAGGCTCTGCATGGAACTAAAATGAAGTCAGAATCTCAAAAAATAATTCTTTTCTACGCTTCAGAAGAAAAAATTCAACTTCTCGCACTTTTTTTGGGGTCTATTTAGCTGGTAAAAAGAAAACTAACAAAGCAATCTTAATTATTTTAGTTCAACTTGTAGTTTCATATGTACTAACGATGCTGTATAAATTTGAGCAGAATCAATCAACTAGTTTTTGAGATACGATGGCAGCAGTTTGAAAAAATCGTGTTTTGAGAAAAACGTGTTCGAAAGTTATTGTTTATAATTCATAATAAATAAATAAATGCTCTCACCATCAATCTGCTTTGCCTGGACCACAGAGTACACCTTCCATGTCTTCTACTCGTGTTTCAGATGTGATTACTGAAAAAAAAAATCGATTTTTTTAATCTGACACACCAGCAGACGACCCTTTCAATGATTCTCACGTTTTTGTAAGAGTCGAGTGGAAAATGCGTTTTAATAATGATGAAATTTGGGGTTGTTAGTTTCAGGACTTTAGCGAGTCTTTCCAAATATTGCACGCTGGTCGTGCTCTAAGGATTCTCAGGCTCGCTAAGCTACTGTCACTCGTAAGGCTGCTACGACTCTCGAGACTGGTGCGATACGTATCGCAATGGGAAGAAGTCTATGTGAGTATCAATTCCCTCTTTTTAACTCTATTATACTTCTATATTTATATTTATATTTACCCTATATTTTATTATATGGATCTCTATCTCTCTCTCTTTAATATTTTATACTATTTCCCTCCCTAATACATATATACGATTTAAACATATATTTATCTTCGTATATTTACGCGCGATGATAAATCGTACGACGAAATTCTGATAAGCGACAGCAATCGACGCGGGATCAATTTTTGATAAAAGAAATATTTATTTAAATCTCAAATTCCATCAAAATTTATAACTAAATTCACATTCAACGCCAATCCTCTGATGGATTTTTTTCTTCTTTTTCTTTTCGCGTGAAAAAATATCCATTTCGTCCGCACATCGGTCGATTAACTTTATTTCCTGTGATTATTGTTCAACCCTTGCAACATTTTTTTTTCATTTTCCAAAATATAATAATTACTTTGAAAGATATGAAATTACTTTTTCCTACGAGCATCGAAATCAACGATACTTGGATCCAATTTGGAGTCTTCTGTTCAACTACGAATTTTTCGAAAATCAATTAAACGTCATTTTTCGCGCGATTAATAATAAATCATTCGTTTAAATAACAAATGAAAAAAAAAAAAAAAAAAAAACAATAGCTGACTAATATTGCGATGTCCGAGCCCCCCCACCCCCCTGAATGACACAAAGCTTAGATGCTCGCTTTGTTTATCGACGAATTAATCAGACGAAACGTCAACCCGCGATCAAGACATTCGGGGCAGGATCAGGAAATAAAAATAATTAAAAAAAAAAAACAAAAAAAAACATCATTCATTTTGACGGTTTTTTTTCGTAATGAAAAATGTTTCGAACAGAGTATTACACAGAACGAGAGTAAAAATAAAAAGCGATGATAATATATAATGAGATAAAAATAGCATTAGTTACTTAGGCTAGAAAGAAAAGTCGAAGAAAGCCGAGGATTTCGAGAGAGAAGAAATCAATTGATAAAAGTTGATCGAAAACATATGGAAAAAGATGTCGAGGTGTTCGAGAGGCACTCACACATAAAAGCACACGCACAAACACACATATTTTTCTTTTCTTCGAATGGTGTTCCTTGAAATCGATTAAACTTGGGAATGACAACGATTAACGATGGTGAGGATCGATCCTCCGGGGATTCTTCGGAGGAACTCGGTTGGAAAAAGAGAAACATGAATATCGTTCAATTTTTTTGAAAAAAAATGTTGAGAAAATGATTTTATTTGACAAAATAAATTTTGTTGGACGAAAATGAGATCAATTAAATTTTTTTGTTGAATCAAACGATCCAGATCCGCGATTCAACATAAAAATTGTTGAATTGATCATTTTTTATCCAACGAAATGAATTTTTTTGCGTTCCACGAAATTTTTTTTCTCAGTTTTTCATACCGAGGCATTATCGCTCAAAGAGTAGCAGTCCGCGGCTTCGCGACAAAAGCTTTCGCGTTATTTTTCCGGGTACAAACAACGGCAGAAAAGATGAGAGAAATGTGCTGCTTCTGGGCTCGCTTTTATACCACGAGGAAGCCGAAACTCGCGGACGCATCGCGTCGCTCGCGACAATGTACCATTTCGCCGCCACTTTCCAGCCCATTAATCAAAGAAACCGACATTTTTCTTTTTATAACTATATACGTTTCGGTACAAAAAGTATATCCACGTCCATATATTTGTTCGACTATGATTTCCTCGATGAAAAAACAAAAATGAATCACAAAATCCATATTTTTTTGTCAACAATTCACCGAGTGGTTAATAATCAAAATTAAATTGTGGCGAATTCTCCTACAAACGAATTCGCCTAAAAAAAAAAAACATACGTTCCCGAAGAATTCGAAAGAACCGGATAAAAAAATATTTGATAAAAAAATAGTCTCTCTTTTTAGCATTTTTCAATTTTCCAATTGCCAGGGAGACAGTTGCAATTATTTTAAATTGAATATTTTTGACACGCGGTGTTGCTAAATAAAAAAAACCACCTGTCAACATGTTTTTGCCATCGTCCCGATTCCGCTGACAGATCCCTTTCGTATAATTAGTCAAACGACATCGAAATATTTTCATTTGAAAATTTCGACTCGAGGCTCCATGACTGATCACCTTAACGGACTTAATTCTCAGCGAATCCTCCTCCGGGCGATTAATCATCCTCCGAATCGTTGTCATTCTTGTTCCACGAAGGAACAAACTCGCGAGTTTATCTCCTTGCGAATAAACTCACCTGTCAAAAGGCGGCTAATTATATATTCAGTCAAATTACACTGACACCCCTTGAACAAGAGTTAATTTTCTTTTATTTCTTTTTTTTTCATTTAATCCGAATCAAATGATGCAACGCGTGTGCATAAAATCGTAGGTACACGCTCGTATGGAACGAAAAAAAAAAAATACGAGCACACACTTATTTTTTTCGTTTTGCCATTCACCTCGCAATTTTTTAGCTGAAGCAAGCCTGATACAAATTTTTTCCATCTTCGTAGAAAATGCGTTCCATATAAAAATATTCTGTACACATTTTTTTTTTCTTCTATATTTTGTTTGGATTTCTTTCCTAATCACATTATTCTTCATAAATCGATAAATAATTTTGCACCGTTCGCAACCAACACAATAAATATAGCAATTGAATATAACTTGAGTGTAAATTTCGATGGTCCGAGCACACACCGATTCACCCCTGTCCGTTCGCCCATTACGTCGACGTCTCATTGTTATTATTATTATTATTATTACTATTATCGTTTCAATTATAATTTATATTATCATCACCATTATTATTATCGTTGTTATTGTTATTGTTATTGTTATTATTATTATTAACATCGAATTGTACATCACGCTGCTACCGCAAAGTTCGCAGCTTCGTTTTTACATCCTCCCCCCCCCCCCTGATCTCCTTCCTCGACCCCTCGCCCTTAGAAATTCCCAAGTGCGCTCTCTCCAAAATAGACAAAAAAATGAATCAAACAATAATTTTGTGCTATTCGAGAATCGCATTCTGTGTTTTTATAAGTTTTTCAACGAAATCAGAAGAGACTTTGGGGAAAGAGATTTATTTTTAATGAGAAAAGAATAAAGAGTAATTAGGAAGAAAAAAAAATGAAAAAAAATGAAAAAAAAAAACACAAAAAAGTAATATTACAAAGTTGAATAATAATAAAGACCGATTGTAATGGATTGCATTGTGGGCATTGCGAACACGTTTGGAATGGGTTTGCAGATCCCCCTTTATCAACAGCCGGAGAGGCACTACGAGCGACGGGCTACACCGCCCCAACCAGACCGAACGAGCAAGGTGTGCCTGCCTAGTAAACCCAGAACAAAATCAAGGCCAATTATCTCATTATTCTTGATCAGAGCGTTCGTTTACTTACAAATTTAATGTCTCTACGTTTTTTCGTTTTTTCGATTTTTTTTTTTCGATTTTTCTTTTCGTTTCTTTAATTTTAATTGGTCGTTTGATTTTATCCTTTTAACGCCTTAAATATGTTGGTTTTTTTTTCTTCTGTTTCGTACGGTGTTACTCGATCAATTTTAACCTTTTTATTTTCGTTCATTTTATTTTTCCTATAGCTCGTAATATTTACAATGAGTCCGTTTGTACTTTTGGGTTGATTTTTCGATTATTTTACTTTTTTTGTTTGTTTTGTTTTTATTTTTTTTATTAATCTAGATGATTTTTTTTGCATAGCTCTTTTTGGTCGTCCGAGTTTCGGCAACAAGACGATCTCACGAGAGTCGTTTTTAGTCTCCCAGGATTATTAATTGATCGACGATACGCGATCAAGAGCTACGATTTGTTTGTTTTTCTTTTTGATTTTATTTCTTGTGTCGCAACAGAGCCGAGGTTTTGTTTGTTTTTTTTTTTTTCGAATAGAAAACTTGTTCGTGAGGTTATTTTGGTCTGTTAAACTTTTTTCAATGATCGGTGGTTATCATGGCAACGAGAAATTCCGAGCTCTTGATCGTTTTCGCTTTTGACAACCCCGTAGTCGAGGTCATTATTATTATAACTAGAGTGTGCACCGTGCATCGTGACAAAAAGATATTTATTTATTAATGGAAAAAAAAAAAAATAATAATAATAAATATCAACGGTACTAATGAAGAGAGCATAGAAAAGGAACCAAAAAAAAGACACACGTAAGAGTTGATTGTTTTTTTGTTTTTGTTTTCATCACTAGACACGTTCGCATCCTTAAAATAAAAATATATTTATTGAAAATGCCAATGCGGAACGATTTGTTGATTGTTTATTTATTGCCGCAACTGTTCGTACGTCATCGGGTTTTTATATTTTTATTTAGACTTAAAAAAAAAATCGTCGAAACGTGTGTAGGTTTAATTTACCATGTTATATATTTATAACATAGATTTTTGGTTTTTTTTCTCGAAATATTCGTGTCGAAAGCCAAAAATTAATAAACAAATAATTAGTGCCACTAAAATAATGGAAAAAAAATGAAATAACGTAAAAATTAAGGGCAAATGGTATTCGACACGAATGCATTTCGATTTGAGAAGCAGAAGATTGGTTTTTGTTCCAATCGTAGGTCTGCCTGTGGGTGTTAGGTGTGAAAAAAGTTTTGTTTGCCCGAAATTTTGTTGGCAATGTGGCCCGTTGTCGGCATTTATGTGTGTGTTCCCCAAATATTTGTCAATCCTTTTCATACATTTATTTTTCATTTTATTTCCATAATGTCCAACTTGTCGATCGAGTTGTTATCGTTTTTATTTTTTGTTTTCATGGTTCCCGCATCCCATTGTTTCTTCAGGTTCCTTTTTTTTTTGTTTTTGTTTTTTTTTCGCCCTACCAGCTCAATTTTTTGCTTGTTGCCTCGTGTCATTCTGCTTTGCTCTTCCCAAAAAAACGAAAAATAAATGAAACGATAAGATAATATCAAATCTACGCTCATACCCCATGCTTTTGAGACTAACAACAATATTGTTTTGTTTTTGCACCAACAACAATTGCAACAATTGCACTAAGGAAAGGCCGAACGTGGGTCGCTCAACTTTCGGTTAACAGGGCGTCAGCTTCTTTCCATCTTTTCGTTCGTATCAAATGAGTTTTAATTGGAGTTTACAAACTTATCATCCAATTAGCATCGTACAAGCACGCAGAGCACCGTGAGCCATTTTATATTGTTTTTTTTTTTTTTTTCTATCAATTCTCCTTCCCCTTTTTTGTTAAATTTGCAACGACGTCGTATCGCGTTCGATAACATCGCGCATACCAATTATCCTCTTATTCTTACACAATATTTTTATTCATTCGCCTTTTACAAAGTATTTTAACGCCGTATAACGAACAAACAAAAAAGAAATAATCGATAGAAACGCGCACACGTTCTTCAAGTTAAGGAGGTTCGATCGTTTCTCATGCCTTCGATAAATTCCAAGTTTATTTGTTTAAAATTCGTACGAATCTTCTCAACAATCATACTCAACTGTGGCTAAAATTTGAGCAAGTTTGACCGTTTACAAATCAAGTTATTAGTTGCAAAATATCGTCTTTTTTCGTCACTTCCCATAAGACCTCGTGTTAAAGTTGCCATTTTAAACACCGAATATCTCGATTACCAGACGGTGAAACCTTCTCAAATTTTTAACACATTATAATACGACGCTCAAGAAGATTTGCGCAAAATTTCAAAAAATCATCTTGGAAATATTGTTATTGATGATTTTGCCGTTACTTTGTACGTAATTTACGATTATGGCGATCGAGCCTCGTTAAACGATCGGATAGATGTGAAAATATCAGTTTAAAATATATCAGTAAGTTTAGTTGGCACGAGTCATTTTGTGAGATTACAATTTTGCAAATAAAAAAATAAAAATAATACGTAGAGGAATATGAGAAGCGCGAATTAACGCACATAAAGCGCGCATAAATGACCATCAATTACAATCATTAGAACGCAATATATATATTGGCGACGATGCGCGTGGGTTGCTAACTCGAACGTTAAAAACGAAAGTCGTTCCGCGACGAAAAAGATTAAAAAACGTGGAATAAAATGAACGATGGGGTTTTCGAGTCTCCGAGGGCCATGACTAATGACCGAATGGTCACTGTGGAACTAATCATACAGGCGACGCCAACGCACTCTTTTTTTTTTTCAACCACGTATTTTCAACTCGTTTCGTTCGATGTTATCCATGAGCCTTTTTATTTGCATTGAATATTATTTTTCATACACTCGTCGATATATTTTACGAAGATTATCACGGTAACAGGAAAGAAGGAAAAAAAATCAAAACGAAATGAGATTAAATTGGACGTTGTCCATTTTTTATTTTTCGCATTCGATGGCTTTTAAATGGCGCGGGTGTAAACGTTTCGCGAGTGAACGAGTTAAACGTTGCACCGAATGCGGAGGAGGAATGAAAAACACGTGTAATTAAAAAAAAAAAAAGAAACGAATCTTCATCGCGAACAAAGTCAATGAAAAAACATGAAGCAGCAGGGGGAGAAGGAAAAACATTCTCGTGAATCGTCGTTCAATGAATACGAAATGATTCTCCTTTAAGGAGTTTCGGTACGAGTAACGAAATGTAAAAATTTTATTCAAATTTCTACAGTACGTTCTTTGACTTATTCTCAAGAAGTCCTCCAACGATTGTCTACACCGTTTCCACAAAATTCTCAAATGAAAAGTCACTTTTTAACACAGAGACATTCCTACGCTATCCCTAAACTTCAGTTGTGTGCATGAAACAATACGAAAAAATGTAAAAAACGGTTATAAAAAACTGCCAAACCAGTCAAAATATCATGACAATTATGCCACCAGAAAATGAAATAATTCGTCTACATCGTTTATTAATTATTCATTTTTTTGTCAATGAAAACGATCAATTTTTCAGTAATCATGTAATTTTAATACGAATTTTTGTCGTGTCAAGTTAGCGCTTTGCTTGAGAACAATAGAATTTTCCCCTCGGATTTTCCCTAAAGATAAGCTGAACCATAAGATCGTATGACTTGTACCGAAACCTCTTAAAAAACGTCGCTTCAAAGAGGAAAGAAAGCGTAGTTTTTGACCAAACGTTCACATATAAATAAACGGGAAATATTGGAAAAATAATGTTTTCGTCGAAGGGAAATGACGTCAGGATCGAGAATTTAATCGGCGCGGTACTCGAAAGCTGCCTGAGAGAGTGAATCTATTTTTGAAAGAAGCCGCGAGAAGGCGATGTGCGAATAAATATTTATACGAATCGCGAAAAACTTGGCGTCGTCGCGTCTCGAAACGGATCCTCCGCGCAGCAACTCTTATTATTATTATTTTAATTTTTTAGAGCGATCAGAATTTGTTTCCAGTGGAAAAATTCGTACCCATGAAACGTACAGACGAAAACACCCACATTTTTGGTGTTTATTCGACCATACAAATATTTTCCCATGCACCACCCACTATATTCGTAAAGCCAAGTTTTGCATGACTCGTTTATATACTGAATTATCAATTGATGTCAAGTGATACGTATTTATACCGTTTATAAATAAATATATCCTACCGATCGCGTTTTATAGATCTTTGTTGTTGATATAAACACACATGTGTGCGTTTTTACATAGAAAATTCGTCGATATGCGGCGGCGAATCTTTATTAACGAGATTGATCTCCTCCAACGTTTATTCTAATACACGAGAGACAAAAGCCTCTCTTCGTCTGTATTCGCCAACATAAATCGTGACTAATGACCAATTGCGGCCACACACTCGACAATGACCCGCGTCAATCCGCATATATTATTATATCCACTTCCCGACATATTTTTTATATACGCGTCTCTTCGGCTCCAAACATCCACACTTTCCAACCACTATTCACTCTTTCAAACTTACATTCTTTTATTCCAGTCTTTTCCTCGCCAAAAATTTCTTACGAGCTCTATCTGACGTTTACGAGGAGATTAAAATCTCATATGTTTCAAAAATTTTGTGCAAATAATTACCGGGCTTCCCGATAAATCACATGAGAACTGTCGGTTTTGGAAAAATTATCAAAAGGTTTCAAAATAATAATAATGATTTATTATAATTTACGGTAATATTTACATTTTTATTTACTTATCATTTTTTTTCAATTAAATCATTATTTAATAATTAATGAAAATACGTCAATGAGGTCAATTAATTAAGCAGACATATTTTTTTGCAACTTTACTTTTCTTTCATCATTTTGTTGAACGCGAGTCGTCCGATAAATTATATTCTTTCGATACTTTTTTTTTCAACAATGTATTTGATTTTCTCGTCTCGTATATTTTGTATCAACGATTCGAGGACCTTCCTCCTTCCCACAAATTCGTCCACCACACAAAAAAATTCAATTGCCGCAAAATTCTCGTCGATTTGGATAAAAATTACCTTTGTACATGTATTTTATATAGTTGTGTTTTTTTTTTCAATTTTCTTCTCAAGATAATCGCATTTCGAGACTCGTTGTTTCTAGTCGATTATTGAGCGGTGAATTTTTTTTTTTTTTCTTTTTTTTTTTTTAAATTCCTTCTCCGTAGACAATAGAAATTCGATGTTTGTAGAAATGTTTTAAAAGCGAGTTTAATTATAGGTAGATCGATATAATTATTGGTGCAGGTAGTAATTGTTATTATTCAATATGTAAATACATTTAAAATATAAATTAATACAAACACATACACGCGCACGAAAAAACGAACACGTGTATGTGTATGTATACAAAATTAACACGAATTAAAAGGGAAAAGGGACCTGAATTTTGCGGAACATCCGCGAATACCCGAAAAAAATAAAATAAAAAAATAACAAAAACAACTAACGCTTCGAGTGATAAACATATTTCGACGTTTCTTAAATCCCCATCATTTTTTTTAATTTTTTATAACAACACTACACCCTAATAACTAAATAACTATTTTCAGTCGTTCGCAAACTCGTCTCGAAATGAGCCTCAAAATATTGAGCATTTAATCACTTCGTCCTGGTCTCTATCTCTTTTTCTCTCTCTCTCTCTCTCTTTTCTCTGTTCTCTACCTCTTTCTCTCTCTCTCTCCCTCGATGAGCGCAATTTCACAGGTACTCGCACACTTGACTTCTTGACATTTGACTTCTCCAAGAAAAAATTACAAAAAAAAATAATAAAAAAGAAAGAAAATCGATTGTAAGCAGCACTAATAAGATTCTGTTGACGTTAAATTCGCACATTTTTCCGCAATTATTAACATGTGCCAATTATTTATAACCGTTTGCAGCGCCTGCATATATTTATACCGATTATTTATTTTCGTCAATTGTAAATAACGCGGATAAAAGCAAATTGCGCTTTGTTGCTTGAGCGATTGCCGGTGTATTGACCGCGGGCTTTGAATAATTAATTGTGATTATTGTCAGAATGCAGCTTGATCAAATTACAATAATTTTTTTTTGTTTTTTAATAAATAATTATCCAGTGGATCGCGTACGTCACTCGTGACGTCGCACTTGTTTTTTTTTTTTTTTTTTTTTCAAATTTCTTTTTCTTTCTGTATTTTTAATCATTACACCTGTATTTCTCACACACCGAACACAAGTAAAAAATTATAATGAAAAGAGAAGGGGTGCATGATTCTCAATAAATGGATGGACGTAGAAGCGTCGAAAAATGTTGGTCACGCGACACAACGAGGATACACCAATTTTTTGATTCGCTAATATTACCGAGAAACACGAATTTTATTTTCGTACTACGAAAATTATTAACTTGTCAAAAAAAAGAAAAAAAATCAAAGCAAAACGAAGAGCAAAACAACGGTATAGAAAGAGAGAACGATTTTTGAGAGATGCAGGTACGAGAAGAAAATTTTGTTCGAAAGCAAAACATAAACAACAAAATTATAAAAGACCCTGACGAATTATTTCGTTTCCAAAGTCGCACTGACTTTTGATTGATCCGTTCTCCCAAATTTTATTTCTCCCAACAGATCAAAATACGACCGGAAATCTACTCCTACTTCAAGGCCTAAGAATTATTTTTTCTTTTCTTCGTCTTATCCCCTTTCTCTCTCTCTCTCTCTCTCTCTCTTTCTCTCTCTCTCTCTCTCTTTCTACACAAGTTTCTCTGTAATCTGTTTCCTTCTTACTATGTCTCGCTATGTCCCGGCTTTCTTTTGTTTCTAGATATTGCAGAACCTACAAAAAAAACGCACTGAGCGGAGGGGGCGCCTAAGCTCTGACAATATGAATAAAAAGAAGTCCGGTTTCAGCAAAAGCGACCTTATTTTTAAGGTAACCCGCCCTAACGAGCGCGCGATAAAACTCTCGTATCCCATGCGTCAATGGATTTTGTTACCTTTGCCACGACCTTTTTTTCGTTTTTCATTTTTTTCGAAAGCAAAAAAGAAAAAAAAAACATCAAAAGCAGCCCCAAAAATGCCATTTTCAAGGAACCAAAAAAAACACACAGACTCGATGAAAATGGCAATTTGTGCGGTTCGAATTTTTCAATCAAATTTCGACACTGGACGGTTATTGATTTTTTTGGTTCCGAGGGGTGGATTGTGGGAAATTTTTTAATTTTTCTTTCAAATCTTTGAACGAAAAGTAAACAATGAATTTTGGTAGTCGAGGGAAGGAAAAATAAGAGCTGCACGCTGTGATTGGCTCGTTCGTTTTTATCATTTACAAAACATTCGCTTTCTCCTTTCGCCGCATTATATAAACATATACTTATAAGTATATGAATATATAAAATGTATTTTTGCGTATGTGTATATACATTTAATATGTACACCTGCAGCAGCGATAGGCTATGCTTAAGAACAAAAAAAAAAAAAAAAATCAATCAATCAATCATTGGACACCAATTAATTGTCGTCGTATCTGCCTAGCGATGACAAGTATTACGCGGTCAATCCCGATCCCATTAGAGATGAGGAATTTTCTCGTTGTTGCACTATTCCAATCGTCAAGGTAGTTCTATCGTGACACTCGTATCGAAAAATTGTTTTTCAGTTTTTCTCACGTACAAAATGGTTTGCGGGCATAAGTTAATGAAGAAAAGTTGTTGTAAATTGACTGAAGAACAACATACTCCAAATTCAAGGTCATCCAAGGTAATATGTACTTGCTGTGAAATTACAAAAATTGCGAACATTTTTTTCTTTAGATTTTTTTGAAAAACTCAATGTAGCTTCTTCGATGTTGCATTAAAATGTATGCAAAGTTTTAGAAGGCTTCACCATGTAAGAGCCAAAATATTTATTGATGAAAATATGACTTTTGACACGAGCTCTTACGAGAGACTGCCGAAAATTGTGATTTTTACCAATAAATATGTGAACGTTCCACTTGGAGAAACCTCCTAAAATTGATTACACACGTGGACACGACATTAAAGAAGATTTATCCAAATTTTCAACAAAATCTTAAGAAAACGATAAAACTATCTTAACATGCGAAAAACAAGAAAAGTTCCAAGTCCAATTATGAGAAACAACGAAAAATTGCTCATCTCTAGTCCGCACCGCTGTCTCTCTTTTTTTCCAAAATAAAAAAAGAACGAATTGTACGACCGTGACTGAAGATAAAATTATATCGAGAGTCGATTAATTGCATGTACGAAAAAAGAGTTTATTTCCAATCGAGGAAAAAAAAAACGTTGACATCCCCTAAATCCACATTTCCAAACTGTTTTTTTTTTCTCGCCCATTCCCAATTATGGCTTTCGAAGAAAAGTGCTTTTTATCGCTAGACGGTGCACCATTGATTATAAGCGCACGTGAGTGGGCGTCCAGTTTATCTGTCGCTTTATCGTAAATCGCACAATTTTATATAAAAATCAACTATATATACTACATTCCATAAATAGATAGTTTTCGTTGCAGTAAAAAGTTGTAATGTTAAAAAGATAATTATAATCACTAATCACGAATCACGCATTAATTTAGTAATCAGTAAAATATAAACGTCATCATAGAAAGGTAGAAATTTCCTTGCGTGTATGTTTAAAGCGCTCGAAATAGTTGGAAAACATTAATCGACGAGAGAGATTGAAAGAAAAATAATTCGAGCATAAGAGCAAATAGAAGCCGGGCCTTTTCGAAGTTCCTCAAAGCAAAATGTCCTTCGAGCGGTACAAATTTGTCGTTTATTTCAGTTTTATTTCTCCCTCTCTCATTCTCTACTTTTTCGCTCTGAATTTAGGTTGCCTGTGTGTCCGCGCGCCTGTGTGTTGCATTTGCATTAACCTCAAATCGCTATTTTCGCCTGGCTTTTATCATCTTTATCATTCATATCATTAAATAGATATCAATTAGTCTGAATTTGAGAGAATTTACATTTATCACTTAATCGTTATTTAATCCGTGGAAAAATTGTTGTGGTTGAAAGTGTGTGCACATGTGCGTGCGTGAAACTCACTCTTTATCTCACACATCGAACATTTTCGCCATCTCTCTCTTTCTCTTTCTCTCTCTCTCTCTCTCTCTCTCACTTTCCCTCTGTCTCTTACTTCATTTCTCGACTTTCTCGCAGCCCCCGATCAATTTTTATCTTCATAATTGTCAAAATACTTATTCCTCCTCTTTTTTAAATCGTCATTGATCATTCGATGATAAACCATCTGATCCATTTAATCCACAAAGTGATTAAATAATTAATATGCAATATAAAATTTGTACGTACCAATATGTATAGTAAGGAGGGTGGCTACGTACGAAAATATGATAAAAAGTTCATCAAATTTGGTGATAACGTACTCCAGCATCGATTAATGCAGACACTTTTTTTCGATTTTTTTTTTCTACATTGTTATCGAGTGAACTTTAGTATTTAATTACTCGAGAATCACGTAGAAAAAAAATCTTGAAAAAATTGTATTTTTATATTTAATACCAAAGAATACGTTCACCAAATTTGATTAAATTCTTTTTGAAATTTCCAATGCTTTCAACATGGACATCATCGTGATTATGAACGTGAACTTTAGTTTTTAATTACTCGAGAATTATTTAGAAAAAAAATCTTGAAAAAATCGTGTTTTCATATTTAATACCAAAGAAGATGTTCAACAAATTTTATTAAATCCTAAGCTCTTTGAAACGTCCCGGACTTTTAACATAGACATCGTCGCTGAGTGTAGCCAACCTCCTCAATACTTGTTGTCAGAGATTTCCAAACCTCGATACAAAAGGATCGCGCTAATATCGAAAATATGGTTTCGAAAATAATATCAAAAATAACTGTGGCATGATAATTTCGTGGTAACTCGTCCGTCTGTGGATTCCTACCAAAAACATCGCAATTTTTCATTCGAATCCTACAGTAAAATTGACGAAAACATTGAAAATTTTTTTGTTCTATTCCGGATGATAAATTCCTAGGTTTTTGCTTTTGGAGCAATGAAGCCATAGCAATTTTTGATATTATCCTGACGTGATAAGAGTTTCCAGAGGTTTCCAGATTCTGACTCTGAGGATCCCTGGATCGAGTCCCACTTAGTCCACTTTTTTATTCGCTCATTATTGCCGAACCGGGCCTCGTCGCATTTTATTCTTTTCGTGACACTTTTGTATCGAGTAACGAGTAACGGTCGTTACAAATTTTGGACATCTACGATAATTGTGAAACCTGAAAAAAATTCGCTGCATACATACATTCAAGCGATTATGTATGTTCGTAAAAATCTCGCTAATAAATATACGAATTGTCAGGTAATGTATCAAAATGTTTTTTTGCTGAACCCTGTTGTCACCCCCACCTCCAATAAATGCCAAGACGTCAAAAAAGATAAAGATAAAGAATTTTTGAAAAAATCGCGTACAAATAAAATTGTGAGTGATTGATTGTAGCATTTCGATTAATCATCCGCATCGTCTTGTAATTGTAGTTCGAGATCGATGTCTTCACCAATCATGCGAATATTCAATTTATGTTCTCAGCGTTTATTGACCAACGGAAAAATGACTATTTTCGATAGTTTGACAAAAGTGTTGGTTCGAAGAAGAAATTAGTAAATAGCAATAAAATGCTTAATATGCTTCAAAGAATTGACAACCGTTGTACATTTTTCGTAAATACCTGAAAGAATGACGAAAAACAATTTGTCGTCGCTGTCATTTTTCCATGGAGCCATAAATTTCGATTGAGCTCTCGAAAAATCTTTGGGATTTTTCATCCACGTATTTTTTCATTTCGTCATTTCAGCCCTCATTCTTTCTCTCTCTCTCTCTCTCTCTTTCTCTCTCAAGAGAAGCAATCTGTCGTAGTCGATGCACGAGTTGTCCGAGGAAAGCTCGTGCGGAATACCGACACTGCAAATTTGCGTAAATTTGTGTTGAAGCATCGTAGTTAATGTTAATTTCATTTGGTAATAATTTCGGCGTGATTGTCATTGAGAATCTTTGGTATTTTGTTTTTTCTTTGTCCTTATCGTCGTTATTGTTTATTTTGTTTGTTAAAAAATGTGATACCGTAATGTTTTAATGAAAAATCAACAGTGTGAGTATATCGCAAGGTCGCATGCTTGAATTTATGTTTGAAGCCGAAATAATTATTGGAATAAAAGGGTGAACAAAAAATCCAGCGCCACCGAGCGATGGGCAGAGAATTTTTTTTCCACTCTTCGATAAACTTGTGTTATTTGAATTGAATATTATTTATTATTTCGCAGTTTTTAGCTTGGAATTATAAATTGCCCACATTTGAAATATCGAAAGCGTTTCGATCGTCGTATTATTTTGCCTCGATTATCGCTTATTTTATGTTGTGTGTTGTTTGTTTTATTGTTTCGTTTGTTGTTTATAGTCGAGGTCACGTGTGTTTATATGCGGCGAGTAGCAAGATGGGAAATAAAAATCGAAGGGGTTGGGAAGGGCGTGGGGGCAGAGAGGACTCCTCGGGCTTTTCGGAGAACTCTTGGTAGTAGTTCGCGCATTATTTCTCTTCGCGTTTGACCTTGACAATGCCCGCTTATTTGCTGTACACAAAGCGCAATTAATACCGGACGCTTCGAGCCAAAGGTCACCTTGACGGAGGCTCGAAGCAGCCTCGAAATATTCCCCAAGCTCTCAACATCGCCGGATATACCAGATTATCATATACATATATATATAAATATATATATTTATATAAATACGAGAGTCAATCGGTTCTTTCGTACTAACAAACGAACATACCGAATGACCCACGTGTTATCGTGCATCGATTTAAACATTTGTTTTTCTTGTTGACAGTTCCTCAATATGGCGTCGGTTTTTATGCGGATCTTTAATTTGATCTGCATGATGCTGCTCATTGGCCACTGGAGCGGCTGTCTTCAATTTCTTGTCCCTATGCTCCAAGGCTTTCCCAGCAATTCCTGGGTCGCCATCAACGAATTGCAGGTTAGCTACTTTTTTATCGATTTTTTTATTTACGTATTGGCGGGACAATTTTTTCGTTGGGTATGGAAAAAAAACGAGGGTTCTTTTTTTCTTCGCAGGACTCGTTTTGGCTGGAGCAATATTCTTGGGCACTTTTTAAAGCGATGTCTCACATGTTGTGCATCGGTTACGGAAGGTTTCCACCACAATCTTTAACGGATATGTGGTTAACGATGCTCAGTATGATCAGCGGGGCAACCTGTTATGCTCTGTTTCTTGGTCATGCTACCAATTTGATTCAGTCCCTCGATTCCTCGAGAAGACAGTATCGCGAAAAGGTCAGTTTTTTCCCTAACCCTCGAATCAGGTTTTATAGTTTACTACGAGTACGATAGCTTTTTTTTCTCGGAATTTTGCTGTTGAGAGTTCTATATACATATGAGCAATGACAAAAAAAAATTGAAATCTGGAAAATTTGAACAAATTCACGAAAATTACTGTAACTTTTTTTCCATTCGAAACTGGGGCTCCAGCCACCGCTCATTCTCTTCGTTGAGGAATTATCTTCAAATTTGTCATTAGTGTTTTTCATTTATAGTCTTTTTTTAATAACATGAGAAACTTTGAAGTCAAAAAAATGATGAAAAATTGAATTTTTCGCTTGGCTTTCCCTGAATAAATAATTTATCGAAATGTAATGCGGCCTAAAACCTTTTCTGATTCATTGGCTTCATTCCTGTGAAGGATTTATCAAAATTGGTTCAGTAGTTTTCGCGTGAAAAGCGGCCAAACACAATTTTGCAGTTGTGCAAAGATTATAACAAGGATGAAAAGTGGTGAATAAAAAAAAAATGTTGTTGTCGGGGGGTTGTAGGTGAAGCAAGTGGAGGAATACATGGCCTACCGAAAATTACCGAGGGAGATGCGACAACGAATCACTGAATATTTCGAGCATCGTTACCAGGGCAAATTCTTCGACGAGGAACTGATCCTCGGGGAACTTTCGGAAAAGCTCAGAGAGGTACGAGGTTCCGGGTCTACAAAAATGACGAAATTTTTTACGTTTTCCTTTTTTCAACACGCTCTTTTTCCCCTTTGATCCAGGATGTGATAAATTACAACTGTAGATCGCTCGTCGCCTCGGTTCCCTTCTTCGCCAACGCCGATTCCAACTTTGTTTCCGACGTCGTCACGAAATTACGATACGAAGTCTTCCAGCCAGGTAATCAACGCGCGCGGGCGCAACCCTCAATAGACTATCATTTTCAATGTATTTCAATGTAACAATATTTTCACGTTGCTCAACTAAAGTTTGGTAAGTTCGTGGTAAGTAAGTGGTAAACGTCAAGAGAGCGAGAAAAAACAATATTTAGGTATTTTATTTAAGGAGGTTCGATCGTTTCTCATGCGTTCGATAAATTCCAAGTTTAATTGTTCAAAATTCGTAGGAATCTTCTCAACAATCATACTCAACCGTGGCTAAAATTTGAGCAAGTTTGACCGTTTAGAAATCGAGTAGTTGTTAAATGTCGTCTTTTATCGTCACTTCCCATAAGACCTCGTGTTAAAGTTGCGATTTTAAATACCGAATATCTCGATCACCAGACGGTGAAACCTTCTCACATTTTTTACACATTATAATCCGACGCTCAAGAAAATTCGCGCAAAATTTCAAAAAACTATCTCAGAAAAATGGTATTTGATCATTTAATCGAACCTCGTTAAAAAAATGAAGAAAATAAGAAGGGACAGCGTTGAAAGGAGATGAAATATTCGAGTCCCGGACTAATGTGTGTGTTTTTTTTTGTTTTTTTTTTTTCCAATCTGGCCGTGACAGGTGACATAATAATAAAAGAAGGCACGATCGGCTCGAAAATGTACTTTATCCAGGAGGGTATCGTGGACATTGTAATGGCGAATGGAGAGGTCGCGACCTCGTTGTCGGACGGCTCTTACTTCGGTGAGATCTGTCTTCTGACGAACGCGCGTCGCGTCGCGTCCGTCAGGGCGGAGACTTACTGTAATCTCTTCAGCCTCTCGGTCGATCATTTCAACGCGGTTCTCGACCAATATCCGCTGATGCGCCGTACCATGGAGAGCGTTGCCGCCGAGAGGTATAAACTTTGGTTAGGTTTGTTCTATCGAGTTGGTGTGCTAATAGATGTCTCGAATCATCAAATCCCCGTCCCGCCATACCGAAAGGAACTCGACCTAAATATTCATTTGTTATTTTTATACTTGTATCTATTTTTTTTTTTTTTCTATTTTCGACAAGTTGTTTTGTTTGACAAGTACGATAAATTGGGGTTGATTTATATTCACTCAAACGTAAATTTATCGGACGACTGTGCGCGGCTGACGTTTTTAATTTATTGATTTATTGATTTATCGATCCACCGCCAGTCCGTCATTATCGAAATCTTTGGCAGCACGTTTCGAGCGACGTAAATATACATAAATATGTTTTATTTTTTTTTTTTTTTTTTTTTTTTAAAACCTTTTTAAACCTGAAGCATAAAAATATAAATAAACGAATACGTGCCGCGAATGATTTCACGGTCAATACGTGAATAATCATTGGTTGTTTTTAGTGTGACATTCCCTACGCTTAATCGTATTCGTTATCGCAGGTTGAACAAAATTGGCAAAAATCCTAATCTGGTTGCCCATCGGGAGGAAGATCTCGGCAGTGAATCTAAAACGATAAGCGCCGTTGTCAACGCCCTTGCTGAACAGGCCGCGCACGCCAGTGCCAGCGAAGAATCGGTAACGCATCAACAATTTTATTATCCCCCCCCCCCCCCCCCCCCCCTTTATATTAAGAAGGATCGATCGTTTCTCATGCGTTCGATAAATTCCAAGTTTAATTGTTTAAAATTCGTACGAATCTTCTCAACAATCATACTCAACTGTGGCTAAAATTTGAGCAAGTTTGACCGTTTAAAAATCGAATTATTAGTTGCAAAATATTGTCTTTTTTCGTCACTTCCCATAAGACCTCGTGTTAAAGTTGCGATTTTAAACACCGAATATCTCGATTACCAGACGGTGAAACCTTCTCAAATTTTTTACACATTTCAATACGACGCTCAAGAAGATTAACGCAAAAATTCAAAAAATTATCTTGGAAAAATAGTATTTGATGATTTAGAATGAAAAGGCTAAGACAATGGAACGTTCGCAGGTGCACAGTATGGAGCTGAGGGCGTTACCGACGGGTCTCTTGCCAAGGCCAAAGTCCGAAAACAACTTTGCCAGTCAGGAGCTTACGAGAGAAGGACGAAGGATCTTTCACAAGAGCGACACCTTTCACAAGGACTCGTATCAATGACGACACTCGTCCTACTAGCACACGCAGAGATATTGAACGTGCTCCCCCCGACCCCCCGAACTCTCGTCCTGGCAGAACTTTCTTTTGAGGTCAAATGACTTGTAGGGGGAAAAAAGGAAGAAAAAGAAAAAAGCAGTGAGAAAGGAGCAACCATGTTTTTTCGTGGTATTCCGGTGAAGAATGTAAACAAAAGAAGAAGAGAGAGAGAGAAAGAGAGCAGCGACGAGAGTTGGGAGCCGTTTTCTTCTGCGAGACGCTAAAAGCGAAGAAAAATATCGTGCTTTGACAATTTGGCTGGGGCTACAAGAAGATTCGTGGAAGGGAATTACGAATAAGAATCGAACTTGAAGCTTTTTGGGCTCTTTGACGATAAAAAAAAAAAAAGAACAAGAAGAAAAAACGGTTGTCGAAACCGTCGATAAAGCTTGGAAAAAGATAAACTCTTGGCCCATTCCGAGTGTCAAAGTCTCGCACCAGACGCGTCGTTGTCTTCCCCAGCTCCGAGGATCTCGAGTCTGAAATCATGAGAGGATGGCATTTCGGCTCGGAGTGGGTCAGCAGGTTTAGCCTCGCGATAAACGGCCTTCCTTAGTTAATAATACTAATAATAAATCGTAAGCTCGCTGTGTAAAAAACAAAACACGTACGAAATACGAGATAAAAACACAAAAACCCAAAAAACACACACAAACACACACACAATCGGCCAAGAGCTCAAAAAAACTTCGAAGCAGAAGCAGCAGCGGGATCACGAGGAAGATAAAAATTCTTAATTCATCATAATCGACGAATCCGATGGTAAAAACAAAATGAAAGCCGGCCGCCGTCGGGAGATTTCCACGGTGAAGATTGTCGACGAGGACAACGCAGTGTTGAAAAAAAAAAAAAATAAACAAAAAACAAAAAAAACTATGAAAATGATGCGTGTGTGATGGCCACAGAATCGGCGGCATATAAAAGCGTATAAAAACGTATATATTAATATATTACCGTAAAAATGAGAGAGAGAAAGAGAGCGATCGAGAGTGGAGGGAGAGAAAAAAGTAGAGGGGCGATTATATAGAAATATTTCGGGCCCATGGGCCGTGTTAACTTGTTGAGAGTTCCATGGGCCCGCGAGACGAAGGGATTCGCGTCTACGTATATAAAAATAGGTGAAATAAAACAAAAAGAAGAAGAATTGAAGTGACGCGTCGGAAGAAGCCGTGAAAAGGGATGAGATAAGCAAAAAAATAAACAAGCCACAAAAAAGTAAAAAAAATTGACGCAAGTAAAAGAGAGAAAAAGGCGGCGCGTGCGCGTGCGCAAAGGAGGCATCTTTTTACGAGATTATCAAAAGAAAACAAACAAAAAAACAACAACAACAACAACAAAGAAGAATAAACACAAAGAAACAAAGAAACAAACAAACGCGATGTACTATAAAGAACTATAAATATTACCATATAAATATATACATATGAGTATACAACAGACGCGCGCACACACACGCGCCTGCGCAAACGTCACCACGTGTTTGTGAGAACGCGTGTGTATGCGCCTGTGTGTATGTTTGTATATAAAAATTAATTATTATTGTTATAATTATTACTGCAATGATTATTACCACTACCGCGCATTATTAGGGCCAGACTATAAATCATATTATTGATGAAATTACGAGAAACAAAATAATCATGAGAAATGAGATTAACAAAATGACAAAAAATAACAAAACAAACAAAAAAACAAGCGTAGATAGCGAGCGATGTTAATATGAGTCGTGCGGATTAGTGTCGCAAATATATTAGTTGTTGACGTGTGTGTGTGTGTGTGAGAGAGAAAGAGAGAGAGAGAGAGAGAGAAAAATGATATTTATGCGAACGAAGACCGGAGAATGATAAACAATTTCTACCAATGTCGATTATTATTGATATTATTATTATTATTATTATTATTATTACGTTTGCAGCAAGATTTTTATTTTGAAAAAGAGGGCCGTTGAAAATGTTGAACGAAAGCAGAAGAACTAGATTTTTGTTTTAATCTTGAAATGTTGCTTGAAAAATGTTGTAATGGTGTAAATTTTAAAATGATGTTTTTATTATTAAATTTATGAAATGTAGAATATTTAAATGGGAAAGTGGAAAAAGTTGGGCGTTTAGCGAAGAGAAATGGAGGCTCTCTTTAAGGTAGTTCTATCGTTAGATCGTTTTCTTGAGATTTTGTTGGAAATTTGGATAAATCTTCTTTAGTGTCATACGCACGTGTGTAATGAATTTTAGAAGGTTTCACGAGGCGGAACGGTCAGATATTTATTGGTAAAAATCACAATTTTCGGTAGTCTCTCGTAAGAGCTCGTGTTAAAAGTTACATTTTCGTCAATAAATATTTTGGCTTCTACATGGTGAAGCCTTCTAAAACTTTGCAGACATTTTTATGCAACATCGAAGAAGCTACATTTAGTTTTTCAAAAAAATCTAAAGAAAAAAATGTTCACAATTTTTGTAATTATACAGCGAGTACACATTACCTTGGATGACCTTGAATTTGGAGTATGTTGTTCTTTAGTCAATGTACAACAATTTTTCTTCATTAACTTATGCCCGCAAACCATTTTGTACGTGAGAAAAACTGAAAAACAATTTTCCGATATGAATGTCACGATGGAACTACCTTAATCGAGGTAACGATCTCTCGCGGACCTACTTGAACGGTTTGAACTATTTTTATTTAGGCTTGTATCTGTCGCGCGCGACTTTGATTCTGGGTAAACGCGATTGTACTCTCGTGTACATAAAAACTCGTACGACTTTATAGTGAAATAAAAAAAATACAAATATGCGGGGAAACGCATTGGAAATAAGAAGAAGAAGAAGAAGAAAAAGAATAAATGAAAAAAATCCACACAGACTCAAATTCAGAATGATGAATGGTGGGGCGTAGAGCGACGATAAGAATGTGAGAAGAGTGTGCACCACGTATAGGAATTAGAAGAAAAAACAATAAAGATATAGAAGAATAAGTATATTTTTTCGTGACAAGAGGAAGATTAAAGAGATTATTGAAATTGATAGTTTTATCGGGGTTTACATTTTTTATTTTAGTCATACCGCGATGATACTAACTTTTGCAGAACGTACGCGTTCCTAAGCGCCAATAAAAACCGTTTTTCTTGATCAATTATGACGAGAGCGAGTAGCGACATCGATTTATTATTATCGATCGACCGACATCTATTTTCCTTTATTTTGACTAAAAAAAAAAAAACAGGGGAGTTTAAGGTGATTTGACAGTTGCACGGAGTCTTCGATGTTTCGAGAAAAAATAAAAATTCCACATTGTTTTCTGACGAAAAGGGAACAACGTGCAACTCTTATTTTCCCCGAAAAAATCGAGCTTCACTGAGAAAACCATACAATTTTTACCGACCGAGCGACTGGCAAATCTGTCAGTCCCGCGGTCGGTAACAAAGTAAATCCACGTTGTTCTCGGACCCGCTTGACATTTTGAGAAAAAGAAAAGTTCCACGTCGTTCTGTCATTAAAACAAAACAACGTGAAACTCTTGTTTTTCTCAAAATATCAATCGTCTCCGAGAACAACGAGTTTCTACTTTTCAGTTACCGACCCCCCACTCCTGCGACTGATAAATCGCCTTAAAAGCGTCAATATTGCCGGTCAATACTCGCTGCCCGAAAACATTACTAAAGATCGATTGAATATAGAAGAAAAAAAAGAAGAAACAAGAAAAAAATACACACACACACAACGAGATTGCAATCTCCGAGTAAAATTGCTACTATATAGAGAAAGTTGGATATTTCACCGATATATACATAAACATATGTACCGCTGATTCAGGAGAACAACTTTCGAAAAGTAAAATAAAAATTTAACAAAGCACACAAACCGAGAGAGAGAGAGGGAGAGAGAGAGAGAGAGAGAGAGAGAGAGAGAGAGAGAATAATAATAATAAAATTAATGATAAAAATAATTAGAAGCGTCAATGAGACGGAAGAAAAAAGTAGAAATAAATATATGCGGGGAAGCCGCGCGGAACTTGTGCGAGTGCCGTGTATTATTATTTTGTTGAGCTCTGTTGGTGAAATTGCGATTGAAAAATGATGGGGAGAGGTAAAGTTGATAATTTGGGAAATTTGTGGGATGAAAATAAAAAGGGTCGATGCTGAGGTCGCGCCAGTGACGATACGGAGAAATAATAAAATCTCGGAACTGAGTATAAAGATGAGTTGATAACGGAGGATAACAATTATTTATATACGATAGAAAAATCCAACTATTTTTTCATTCAATCGTGACCCAAGCATATCGCTGATTGCGTGCAACATTCAATTTTTTTTCGGTTCGGTTCATCGCGAAATAAATTCTTGCAAAATTAAGTAAAAAATTCATTTGGTCGGATAATTATTCGTTCGTCGAGTAGCTAATTTTAAACCAAAGGATTATGATTTATAAAAAAAAATTATAAAATTAAACTCGCGCGGGAATGAACGTAAAAGAATCGACGAGAAAAGTGAGAAAAGTTAATGGTAATGAAAATAGGGAGAGAAGAAAAAAAATAGCGCGTACTCAAATCAATAGTCGCCCAATCGTCAATCAATCAAACAAATATATCAATTGAATAAAAACAAACAAAAAAAAACAAAAAGTTTTGGGGGCAGAAAGAAAATGTTGATTGAACGCGAGTAGGTTCGACTTTTAATTAAATAATCCAGTCAATATTTCCCATATCTATTTATCAAGAGACGCGAAGAAAATTCATTTTTTTTTTGTTTTTCTAAAAAAAAAATTCATTTCCGTGAAAAAATAATAGATTCAAAAAAAAAAGGTTGAAAGCAGAAGAGGGAGGGAAAATGACGAAAACGAATGTTGGTAATTTGCGTTGCGAGTATTAACGAAGGAATACTTTGAATACAAAGAAGAAAATCATAAATCCGCAAACCGTTGCGTTTGATTTTGTTTTTGTTCTAATAAATTCTCAATATCAAGCTGTCAATTAAGCCAAAAAAAAAAACAAAAGAAGCGACGAGAGAAGTTGAAAGCACGAATCTGCAAGAGGAGGAAATAAGCATTGTAAAAGGACGAACCTGACAAAAAAAAACGATAAACAATAACCATCGGGAATGAGACTA
>JACEOJ010000071.1:946545-1096689 GCA_013761285.1 Campoletis sonorensis
TTTGACCGTCGATTATTTTGATATTTCGAGATTCTCGTGGATAAATACACACGCGTCGAGATACGCGTGTACATAAATAGGATGGACAAATAAATTGAGGCGATCGAGTGGGGAATTAAAAAAAAAAAAAAATAATAGGATATACGATGAAAATTAAAAAACAAAAAAAAACAAAAAAAAACGTGTCACAAAGTCGCGTGTTACAAAAAGCTCGCAGCCAATTCTCCCGAGAGTTTCGCGCACACAATGTAGAATAGTAAGAAGAAAAAAAAAACAAGTAATGATAAATAAAAAGGTGCAGAGATTAACTGCGATCGGACGCGAAAAAAAAATTGAAAAAAAATAAAAAATAAAAAACAAAAAACAACGCCAAGTTTATATAGAAGAGAAAAAAAGCTGTAGGTGCTAAGGGCGAGAATGAGAAAGTACAGTAGTTTCTAAGATTGGCCGTGAAATATCGCGAGCTTGAAATTTCTCATGTCCATATACACACACAAAGAGAAGAACGCGCGATCGTGTGCATGTGAGTTGGTAAAAGGAATATAAACAAAAATACTCGAAATAATGCGTCGCAACGGCCGATGAAATGCCTCTTTTTAAAGTAAAATGACAAAACAAAAGAAAAGAAAAGAAAAGAAAAGAAAAACAAAAACATTGAAAAACATATAACAATGTCGAACTAGATCCCTTCGTCCAGACCCCGCGCGCACAAGGCCTCTCTTTCAATCCATTTTCGTAAGAATTTCCGCTTTGTTTACTTCCAACGTATTATCATTATTATTATTATTTGCGAGAAATACGAACGATCGATGTTTTTTGTTTCGTTTGTTTTCTTTTTTTCTCCAATTCACTAAACAGCAGCGGTTCGTAAAGATAAATAAACATGATTTTCCGAACAAATAATAATAAAGGAAGAAACGAGGGAGACGAAATGTATGAAAAAGTTTTGAGGCGTGTCGTCGTCTGGACACACCAGCCGCAGTGGTAGTTTTGCTTTTGTGTGATGGGGCTAAGGCGACGACGAAGTAAGGCCGCGCGAAGTAAGACTGGCGAAAATTCAATTCGATAAATTCATTTGAAGAAAATTGGCAATAAAGAAGAAAAATAAATATTAATTTCGTTCGTAATTGATGAAATCTTGGTGGTTCGAGATTCGATAAATGCTTTGTGCGAAGACAGATTTCCTATGTATTTTCTACGATTTATTTTTCTACGCGTAAAGCATTGTCTCGAACCGCGAAGAAATCTCCAATAAATTCTCGATGTTGAATAAGAAATGGAAGAAAAAAAAAACAACAACAACAAAAAAATACAAAAAAAAAATCCTTACGATATTAGTTTATCAACAAACAAGTCCCATCCTACCTCGTTCATTGTTATTAGAACGCTGCGGATCAACATTCGTCGCGAGAATCGTTTCGAGGCATAACTGTAAAAAAATAATCGCAAATCGCTTGAGCTTCGGCGCACGTTCTAGAAATCGTTACTGTTGAAAGAAAAGAGACGAGGATGATGATGACGATAATGATGATTATGATGAGGCGGGCTGACGATTAGAGGATAATAATTATATTTTAGGGTGAGAGTGTAAGAGTGAAAACGAGTGTCTACGTTATATAAAAGAGCGAGCGAGTGCCCCCCCACACCACCGCCCGAGTCCGCTTGTGCCGAGAATCGAAAGATAAACAAACACGAAAACACACACAGACACACTAATGTATATACATAGAAATTGATTAATATAAACACGTATATGTTTATTTTTTGTTTTGTTTTTTTTTTTTAGAAAGCACTCGAATTAGATAAGCGCGTTCTCCGAGGCGTGTTGTGAAAGTGGTAACGGGAAAATTCGACCACGAAAAATTCGTCTCCGCTGAGAGAAAGGCAAGACCTTTTATTTACGCGGGGGAGATCGAAGCCGATTGACCAGTAACAGAATGTTTAAAAGAATTTTATATTCACGTTGAATCGTCCGGGGACGAATTTTCCTACACTCTGTTAATGTTGCGGGATCGACAAAGTAGAAGAAATTAAGGAGTTTCGGTACAAGTTTAATAATGGAATGGTTCAGCTTATCTTCAGGGAGAATGAGGGCAGGAAATTCTATTGTTTTCAAGCAAAGCGCTAACTTGACACAACAAAATTTCGTATTTAAATTACATGATTACTGAAAAATTGATCGTTTTCGTTGACAAAAAAATGAATAATTGATAAACGATGTAGACGAATTATTTCATTTTCTGGTGGCATAATTGTCATGATATTTTGACTGGTTTGACAGTTTTTTGTAACCGTTTTTTATATTTTTTCGTATTGTTTCGTGCACATAACTGAAGTTTAGGGACGGCGTAGGCATGTCTCTGTGTTAAAAAGTGATTTTTCATTTGAGAATTTTGTGGAAACGGTGTAGACAATCGTTTTGGAACTTGGAGGACATATTGAGGATAAATCAAAGAACGTACAGTAGAAATTAGAATAAAATTGCTACAATTCGTCCTTGTACCGAGGCTCCTTAAAGAGGGAGAAGCGTTCGTGAGGCCTAAGATAAAGACAAAAGAAATGAAAATCATTCGTACGTACACGACGAGGGGAAGAATAAGAGTTGTAACAATACTGCGAAACAGAGTGAAGAAGAAAAAAAAATGTTAACTGAACGGAGAGTGAAAAAAGAAGAATTGAGAGGTAGCAAACATTAATGTTAATTCACACGCAGCGTTCATTTCAGTTTATCGATTTCGAGAAACAAAAAGAAAAAAGTCAACAACTAAACAAAACAGATAAACCAAAGATATTATCGAGATAGCTGAACAGTTACAAAACCTTTATTATAAACAGAAGGAAAACAAAGAAAAAAAAAAAACAGAAAAAAAATATGACAAAAAGAATTGCAATTATTATTGTTAAATTATGTAAAGACTCGTGATATCTCGTGAGTGAAAATAAAAATGAGGAATTAAAATACAAATATAACGATAACAAACCTAATTGTAAATGAATAACCGCGACTCGTCATTCTCGCTAAGGACTACTATTAGAAAATATCGAAGTAATAGTTTTACCGAATTCGACACACACACACAAACTCAAACACACAATAATCCATCATCACACACACAAACACAAACACAAATACAAACACACATACCATGTACGAGAACCGCGAATCTTTTCGACCGAATTATATATTTAAAATAATGAGAAGCAGAAAAAAATAATAATATTAATTCAACCAAACACCACCATTGAACCGTTTATTATTATTTTTTTTTTAAATTATGATTACTACACGAAGCTGGAAAGACGGGAGAATAGATTGAAGAAAAAAACATAAAATTGACTCGTGCGATGGAAATTATTCGCAATTCTAGTTTCGTATGTCCTTAATTTTTATTATTTTATCGCTTCTTTTTTCTTGAAACTTCTTACGATGACTCGTTTTTTTGTCAATTTTTTCTTTAAAAACACGATTTTTATGCTATTTTTAGAACATAATGAAAAATCGTAGCCAAAAGAAATATGAAGGGAAAAACTTTTTCTAACGATTGGTCGAAAATTTTCATTTTTGTAATTAAATAAAAGGAGGTAATGCAAAAGCGAAAAAATCAATAAATCGAAGCGACGATAGAAATCGAGAGGGGATAAATGGAGCGAGAGAAAAAAAACGTCGAGAAAACAAGTTAAAAATTGAAAAAAAAAAAAATTAAAAAATTAAAAAAAACTTGCCGCATACCGCAGTTGTAATGAATTAGTGATATTCGCGATTCTAGATAGACTGAGCCATTTAATAAACGATAGGCTAGATTAAAACACTTGTGTATGTCGCCCTGCGCGAGAGTCAGAGCGAAAAAGAGATGAATGATGTAAAAAAAGTGGAGGAATCAGCGAAACAAGTTGTTGTACATTGCTGCGAGGTGGTCGGTGTTGCGGCACAATTGTTTTGTTTTTATCGGTAAATAACCGAAACTGCACGAGACTCTGGAGGATGAGAAAGCTTAAAAAACATAGTTTCAAAATGTTCTCAATAAAAGCAACACCGTGACCTCCGAAAAATTCGCTTCACGACCAAGACTCACAAAAAAAACACAAAAGGAATGGTAAAAAAATTGGAGACAAAGACCGAGCATCATTCTTTATATTTTTATTATTAGATTCGTCATTTTGTTCATCCCCCTTCCTCGTCGACGATTGTTCTCGCGTCTTTGAGCTGGAAATTCATTTTTTTTTTTCCAATTACAAATTATATAATTATTGAAATGATTTATTTATGAAAATATAAAATATAGGGACTCTCAATTGATTTATTTCTTCGACACAATCAATTGTCACATGAGGACAAGATTTTTTTAATCATTGGCCAATAAATCGAATGTTAATATTCTCCAAATGTTTGATGGATTTTTAAAATTATTATTATTTCATTTTATTCTTACGATTAATAGCAATGAGTCGTGTATGTTTGTGAAAAATTTGTTAATTAAATGAATTGAGGAATAAAAAATAATTCGGCAAGTGCAGGTAAAGACGAATGTTCGTAAAATCATTGGAAAATAAAAAGAAAGAAAACAATTGAGAAGAAAGAGCAATATAGGTGATAGTACACCGTGTGTAAGGTGTAAAAAAAAAAAAATATATATATATATACATATATATATATGATCTCAAATGTGAGGAAAAAAATAGGCGAGGTGCGTCCCCGATTGTAAGGACAATTAGACTCGATCGATCAAAAGTGCTCATACGCGAAAAAAAAAAAAAGAAAAAAAAACACTCGCACACTCACTCACCCTCCCCCTACCCCCTCACTTACTCACGCGCAACATCTATAAACAAAATATGTGCTTTATATAGTTTAACAAAATAAATCATTGAAAAAATCTATTGGCTGTGACGTCTTGTTGCTGTTGTTTTTTTTATTCCCTCAATTTGTCGCTGTGCTGCGTACTAGTCTAAGTTCTAAATTTTCAAAACGCTTTCAGACCAAATTTAAGGTAAAAAACATATTTTTAGTGATTTTATATAACAGAGTGTCTTATTATTGCGGAAAAATATAAAAAACGATTTATTTTTGCAAAAATTCGTACGGAATCAGTCGAGCAACAAAATGAGCCGTGGAGCATTAAAAATCGGTTGAAAAATACAGATAAGTCTTTGAAAAATCCCGGTGAAATTGAGTCGTCATGGAAATTTGCATTTGTCAGTTGACGGTTTTGCAAAAATATCGTTTTTTACATTTTTCCTCGTTAATAAGACACGTTGCAATGTAAATCCACTAAAACGTTTAATTGATACGTTAAACTTGGTCTAAAAGGTTGTTGAAAACTTGGCATTTTTTTGACTAGTTTGCAGTACAGTAGTTAACTTAATGGGATGACTTCAAGGGATGAGAAGATCCGTGACGAATCGAGCCATGTGCAAAGCTCGCGAATCGGTGGATTCGACCAGTTCCAGCTCCAATTCGTGCTCCAAGGCTCTTGCAGCTTCCAACAATCGGTGGCCCACGTCCTCGAGAACAAGGTCGGAAAACTTGGCCCGAAGAAGACGAACGATTACTTCCAGTTGACTGGGCGTTCTGCAATTAAATAAATAATGATTAAAAAGAAGCAATAAACAGCGAAGAGCAAGATAATCGGAGGATTGAAGGATTGAACTTGACTTACCGGGCCGATATCCGGACGGGAGCTCCGGTCTCATTGATCGCAAGGACTTCGAAGATGCAGTGTCGATAAAAGTCGTTACCCTTGGCGACGAAAACGTCGCACATATCGCCGCCGATTTCTTTGAATCCGTTATCATCGAGAAAATCATCGAGTCGAGCACCGATGTCTTTATTTTCGAGAGGGATTATGATTTCGCGTTCGACGGAAATGGATTTCAAGGCGAGGACGGTATTTTCAGTGTCGATGGAAAATTTGGGTGCGAATTTTTTGTCTATTACGTCATTGGAGGTTAAACGAACAAGGGGTGCGGGTGTTTGCAAATATTTGTCACCGAGGCTGTAACATATCGTAACGAATGCTTCGAAACATGATTTGTCTGCGAAATTCGGAAGATCGAGAACCACGGTCGCTATTGTTTCATTGACCTCTGCCGATTCAATGTGATCGGTTCTCTCCGAAATCGAATCGTTCATCTCCCAGAATGACGATGAGCCTCGAATCTCCATTTCATCCTTCAACATTGCGTAGGCTCGTGGATTCGTTAGATTTCTGAAATATAGGCCGCATTTGGTATTCATTCGATGGCGAAACTTTGATGTTTCGTGGTTTTGAGGGGGTTGTCTTGTGGTTCAGGTAAAAAAAAATCGCTTTTTTTTCATGAATCACATCGAAAACACGTGTAGAAGACGTGGAAAGTGTACTCTATGGTCCAGGCACAGCAGATTTATGGTGAGACCATTTATTTATTTATTATGAATTATATACAATAACTTTCGAACGCGTTTTTCTCAAAACACGATTTTTTCAAACTGCTGCCATCGTATCTCAAAAACTAGTTGATTGATGCTGCTCGAATTCATACAGCATCTTTAGGACATAAGTAACTACAAGTTGAACTAAAATAATTAAGATTGCTTCATTAGTTTTCTTTTTACCAGCTAAACAGACCCCAAAAAAGTGCGAGAAGTTGAATTTTCTCTTCTAAAGCGTAGAAAAAAAATATTTTTCGAAATTCTGACTTTATTTTAGTTCCATGTGGAGCCTCGAGTCTCAGAATTGAAATGGCGTTTGGTTTTTTGATTTCGGATAAGCAGAACAGCCGGAATCATGGCAGCAGTGGAGCACCTTTTTTTCACGTGTGTTCCTATTGCACGGTGTACCTTCGATTGTGTTAAATATATGAACTTCAAAAAATTCACAAAGTTTGTTCAAATGTTAATAAAAATGGCATACAATTTAGAATTTTTTTTATTTTGACGGTTTGTCAAAAAAAAAATCGCCAAAAAAGCATGAAAAAAATAGCCTTCACACTAGACGACCCCCTTGAATCGTGCGACGACGCTCCGAGAGCATCTGCGTTAAAACCATCATTTTTTCGTTGTACCAAGCGGGTAAAACGGACGTGGGAGGATAACGAGATAGTGACAACACTGATGCATGACCGCTAAAAGACCGTTTGTGTTTCGACTAGTCTTTGGTGCTTGCACTGTACAAAAGTCCTCGCGACATCACACAGAATGCCGGAAGTTCTCATGCAGATAAGGATAATGCACGAATCTCGTCTTTTTTTCTGGATCAACGGAAACGTATCTTTCTTTTTTCTTTTTCATTTACAAAAATTACCCGAGGATAAGAGAAGCAGCAGGCAAAGAAAAAAAAATACGATTGTTTCAAACGTGAGTATCGATACAAAAAATCTCGTCGACGTAACAAATAACAAAAAATATAAGAAATCAACATTATTAGAGAATGAAAAAAAAATGTATTAAGAAAATAAAAGAAAATAGGTTATCATTCAATGGAGATAAAAAAACGAGTGAAATGCGACGCCCGTCGAATGTCAAAGGTAAATGAAGACGAGAATAGGCCGATGGTCTTCCGCGCGAGATAATCACGTGGCAGAATCAACACTCGTAAGCATCAACCAAATGGACCACTGGTGCACGCATGTTTCAAGAGGCTAATCTCTGTATGCGCTATTCTCTCTCTCTCTCTCTCTCTCTCTCTCTCTCTCTCTCTCTCTTTCTCTCTCTCTCTCTTTCTCACACACACACATACGTTCTCCGAACGAAATGAATCACGCGTGTATTTATATACGAAGCGACGAGTTGCGTGAATTTTTTTTTTTTTTTTCTTAACTGAGAATCCCAAATCCTAAGACTGCTGCAGCAGTGCCAGGAGATCTAATTTGGTCATTACGAATTTCGTTCGAACCAAGAATTTTGAAGAAATTTTCATGTAGCTCGAGGCTCTACTCGATCTTCCAAATGAAGATGATCGTCAGTGGGTTTTGAAAAAAATGATGACTGAAATCAGCGAATTCTTTCTTTGTTAAATGCACAAAAATTGTACTGTCATCATCAAAGAGCGAGTGAGAGAGAGAGAGGGACGACAGGCGGAGTAGTATAATCATGCGAGAACGATTAAAGAGCCTATCCGCCATATCCGGGCGGATGCGACAAGTCGCAGAACGCGAACCGAGACGGAACAAATTACTATCGGATAACTGTTGCCATAAACATTGGACAGTTTATGACAGAGGACCGAAATTATAACGTTAGCCATGGAAGCGTAATTATTTTAATGAGTGATGATGATTTTTTTCTGGAATCTTGCAAAATGTTTCCATTGTAATAAAAAGATTGTGGGCGCGATTTTAAATTGACGCCTCGTGGTTCGGGGTCGGTTTGGAAGTCGCTGATATTTTCATTTTAGAAAGCAAATTGTATCAAGAAATTTAAATTCAATAAAAGCTCATAAGGGATTCGTCAAGTTTCCGAAAATCCGGAAACCCAAAAATCATATTTCCGATCATCCAGTTTGCGGAAACCCAAAAATCATATTTCCGATCATCCAGTTTGCGGAAACTCAAGTTCAGATAGTGTAAGATTCCGATTTAAAACTTTTAGAACGATAAAAAAAAAAATAAGTGAGCCTAACCCCTTTAGATGGCAGCACCACTGCTGCGTATCGCATGGGATCCATGTTTCCTCGAGTCAAGTTCAATGGAAGTTTCAAAACTTCCTCAGCTGATTAATTTGACCGTGTCCAGATTGTCGGACTTCTGATCTTTCTCGGTATAATTTTTTCAGACTATTATTTTCATTTAATTCCGTAGTAGACTTTTATTTTCGGTTAAACAATAATTCTGTTCACAAAATTCCGGAATTTTGAGCGTTTTGATTTTTTGAGTTCGGAATTCAACCCCTTCTTGAGGTTTTGTGATTGAATGAGGTCTGGCCTTAACCCTTTGTGTAAAAAAGGTTTGAAAATTCGATCGAAATTGCTCAGGAAATGGCTATAAAACAGGTACGCGGCACTCAGCGTGCCACCATATGGCACGGCGGGATCGGATGAAAAGATAATAAATGCAAAAATGAATGCTCAGCGGACACGAGACTACGAGGTGTGTCAGCAAATAAATTGCAATGATAGGTTAAAACGAGCATACTTGTTAATGAAATCGAAGACGTTCTATTTTATTCTGCCGCGCTATTATTTTTTAATCAACGCATTAATTATCGTACGAATGTATTTCGCGTTTCAATTTCGATTTTTCGAAGGATTTTTCTCGACTTTCATGAGAAAAAGATTTTTTTTTCACTCTCTCTTTCTCTCGCGCCCAATTTTAGGTGAAAAAAATTGAAAAACGGGACAACTCAACGAAAAACAAAACTTCTATGAAGAATATTCGACTTTGCTATCGATTATTTGGAAAATTATGTTAAATTGCAGCAATCGTTGGAATTCCTGAAACTTGTGCTTTTTTTCGCATGTTTGTCACTACTAAAACGTTGAATGACGAAAATGAAAAAGAGGAAAATATATGAAGACAGGAGCGAAAGAGGAAGAGAGAGAGAGAGAAAGAGAGAAAAAACGGAGAAACGAGGATTTGGCGCTTGCGCTTGGGCAGAGCCAGCGATAGATCGACCGACGAAAAGGTTCGCGAATCCGGCGCGCACGCCTCTATTGCAGAATGTCTGTAATCTCTCCCTCTCTCCCGCTCTCTTTCTCTTGGGCTGGGTAGGGGTTGAAGAAAGGATGAATTGTCGAGACGAGTCCTCGAAAATGGCACAGTGATTGTCACGTATCGAGGTAACCAAACAATATGAAGGAGTAACCGTCAATATTTAGTCGTCGGCAGGATGGCGAAATTTGTGCGGAAACGCCAAGGGGGAATGTCGAGTATGTACCAAAGGCGAGGCCGTGCATCGATGCGCGCGCGATTCCCCCGGACACTTTTGTCAGATAAAAAAAACTCGTCAAAAGAATATTAATCCTTGAGAAAAATATCTCGTGATGATTAAAAAGACGAGAAAAGTCGTCGGGCGCTTAATGAACATCGTTTCATCGCCGTATCAAAAGTCCTTTGAGTAATCCTTCCACCGAAACAACGTATTGTTGTTGTTTTGTCATTTGACGTTTTTCATTGTTCGCTAGCTTCGTTTGTCGTCAGCGAGGCTCGAGTTACAAAAAGCAAACAGTTCGTCGGCGAGGAACGAGGACGAAGGAGGACGAGGCGAGGGAAGGGATAAATTTTTGAGAAAGGATTACATAGAATTTGGCGAATAGGAGAGTCGCGAGATGAGCTGAAAAAGGGGGGCGCGCGGACTACCGTGCCAGAAAAAGTGAGAGGCACCCGTAACGCGTGAACGGCACACACGAGGGGACCTCCCGCGACGCCAAACACACTTCGACGCCCGGCGTCGTCAATCCGCATAGTCAGTGTTTTGGACGATGCCGCCGTGAACGGCCGCGGCTGCTCTCTCCCGCATTCTACGCTTCGACTCTAATTACTAAACCTTTCAATTTTTTTCCTCTTTCCATTCTTCGCACCGCTATTTCGGCTCTACGCGGACTACGAGTTATCGCGCTTCGTTCTAATCCTTATAAAATACAACATTTTAGTGATTTTAAACTGCACGCTATTGAATTGGGATAAAAAAAACGAA
This sequence comes from Campoletis sonorensis, assembly GCA_013761285.1. Taxonomy (NCBI): domain Eukaryota; kingdom Metazoa; phylum Arthropoda; class Insecta; order Hymenoptera; family Ichneumonidae; genus Campoletis; species Campoletis sonorensis. The sequence goes on from JACEOJ010000071.1 coordinate 957,155, forward strand.
TTCTGTGATTTTGGCCGGTGGATGTGCCACTGATTTCAACTCCACGAGCGTGTATGACCACGGAAGGTACGATTGCTATTTTATTTTTATTTTTATTCTTGACGTTTTATAATTTCTCTACATTTTTGTCGATTTAATTGATTTTGTCAAATCGCTGCAATCATAAGTGTTACTCAAACTCGCGGCGGCGGCAACGTCAAGAATCATCGATTGGTTTTTATATAAAGGGATCTGTGCGTTTGAAAGCAGGGCGAGTGGCGGTCGAGGGTGGTCACGAGAAAATCCTCGTTGTGAAACACACCCTTTGCGGGCCGTACTTGAATGTTGTAAAAATGCAAGTAATTCTATTGTAATTCCGCATTAAATCGCATCGAACAGCGAAAATACGAGGATGATGAGTTTCGCGGAGGGAAGAGCGTCGACTAATTCGATGATTAGATCCGGTGCAATTTGAGAGCGAAGAGATGCGATACTTTTAGCATAATAACGAATTGTGACTAATCCTGTTGTCGTAATCCATGCACACGAGAGGTCGGGGACGATGTATAGGAACTGGACAAAACAGAGTGATCCTCGAGTGCACGATATACGAAGAACAGCTACGTATTTTCAACTCGATTCACCACACACACACGAGTTACGCAATTGAAAATAAGGCAAGAAATTACGCGTTACGCGCCGCTCTCAGCACGAATAATATGCAACGTTTTTCTTCGTATATCATCAGAGGAATTCTACGGTCAGGGCGATCCAACAAATCCACATTCGTAACCGCGATAATCGCGTTTGTATCTACCTATACACTTATTTTCTACGAGATACTCTGAGGCTAAGAGAAATATTGTTTTTTTCAATTTAAGTTGAGACGGAAACTCTGGCAATTCTTTTTTTTTTCAATTCAATTTTTTCAAATGAAGTTCTTGTGTATTGATTTTTTTTTTAATCAAAAAAGAGGTGAAAGGATAGAAAAATATTTGAGAACCAGGGAAAGAGAAATGGGGCAAAGATTATTCAAAGAATGAGAAGGATTTACAGACAAAATGAGAGAGACTGACAAAGTGATCACATTACAACTGAGGCATGACTTTTTGTGCTGGGCGTACTTTTTTAACTTTTTCAAAAAGTCATTCACGATAAATAGTGAAAGAGGAGAATGAATATTTAATAAAAAGCTGAATCACGTGCGATAAAAGAAGCACGTGGGTTGTAAAATAATATAAGCGTGTGTTACAACACCTAAGGCCGCGAGTCCGCGAGACCGCGAGTCGTGGGACGAGCATGCACGAATGATCGATCGGGCGGCGGGGGTCGGACCTAATTGCAATGCTCGTGCTCTATTCTGTATTGTGTACTCAACGCCCGGAATCATATCAAGTGGTATATAGTTATAGTTGACCGAGGGAACGTGACATTTTATACCAATTAGCATAATTTTCATGCGCGTTCGTGGGCTTTCGTTGGAGCGCGATGAGAACCGGTGCACGGGGATTATATATCGCAACCGAGCGATTAATTATCAAATTACGACACACTGCAATTTGTTTATTCACGGGATGAGAATAATGGAATTTAAAAATTCACCGGTTCGGTTGATTGTTGCCCGCGCCATCCGCGGCGAAAATAAATTAGTTGAATCATTGAAAATTTTGTCAAGTCGACTAAATATAAATTAAGTCAACTGAATGTTTAGTTACTCGGACTACATCAGGCTTGAGTCAACCAATTTGAAGTCAAGTGAATTTATTCATTCGATTTGACCATTTTCTTTTCTCAGTTTTGGACGTCAACCAATCGAGCAATTGTATAGATTTTTTTTTCTTCCCGCAGGGATCCTATTTCACTGAAATAATTATCATTTTTTTTTTTTTAATGCTTCACAGTTCGTTATGAGTATAGAAGGAAGCACGTTCACCGGGAAAAGATGACAACGCGACGTCACGTCCTCGCAGGATTACGGAGGACGATCGTCGCGGCAGGTGTCCTTGTTCTCATCATACTCGCCCTATCTAGCCAGGACAATGGGAATAGCGTTCAGCAAACGCCGCCGTCGGAGGTTAATATTATTCCTTTTTTCTGCACCATTTATCTACCTGATCAGTTCAGAAGCTAATTCATATTAATTCATTATGAACACATTTTTTTTTCGGCTCGCTTTTAATATATACTCGAATAACCTCGTGCGTACGCGCTGATCAATTGACGCTCGTAAACAGCCAAAAAAAACGCACATGGTCCGATTTTACTTTTCTTTTTCTTCATTTTTCTCATTTTCCGCAAATTTTTTCTTGCGCCCGATCATTTATTTTCGTTTTATTTCAATATTTTCTTTCATTCCAACTTTTTGCCCAATTCGCTGGTTACATCGTCCCAATGTCGCTGGGGAATCGTTTTTTTTTATGCTCAATTTTTTGTATGCTTGCGAAAATGAAAAATTTTCCCGCAAGATGGCGCTTTGTACGCGTCGTCCAACCAGGAAAGCTATAAAATATGAAAGGGCTTTTTCACTGTGGAATGAGCGAAGCTTCATATTGGTACTTGCCTCTCGCTCCTCTTTCTTCACTTGTCATTCATTAATTTATCATTCGTTTCGTATAATTATTATCGTTTCCGTTAATATAGTCGATCAAAAGTATAAAATACGCTTTACGTTTGTGTAATCGCGTGTAGAGAGGCGGAACTTATAAAATATGTAATACTTATGACGAGGAATAAGTCGAATGGTCTCGGGTTAGTCGTAACTTTATATCGATGTAGCAAAAGACTGGCGAATCGACCCAAGTTACGCCGCAGCAGCAAAAAAAATTATATATGTCGGAGAACATGGGGCAAAATGGGCCCCATAAGAAATATTAAGCTCGATGTATCGGTTTACACATGATCTTGATACTACTTTTGTCTCCAAGAATTGATTTGTCGGGCTTATTTTCGATATCGTATAAAAAGAAAATTTATGGGGGAATATGAGCACCTCTTAAAAAATAAAAAATGCTTTTTTGACAATGTAAAATTTAGACATTGTAAATTCTTGTGAAAATGTGATCTTGATTCATTTTCGGGAGAGCCCACTTTGCCGTTGGCTAGTCCGTCTCGTCTCAGGAGTCCATTTTGCCCCATGTTTCCGTTCAATTATTTTTTGTAGACCCATTTTGTATTTTTTTAAAGACTTTTTCACAATTCCAAACGAAAGTGTATTCTCGTTTGGGTGTACAAATGAAAAATAATTTGATGTGAAGATAATTCAATGCTTCGTTTCGATAAATTATAAAAAGTTGCAGTAAAAAATGTAAAATACGAATGGGAAACTAGAGATTAAAAGAAAATAGAAAACTGGCATATATAGTGAACCGAGGAGGTGGATTGGTTGATGTTTGTAATGAAAAGATAGACAAACTGTTAGAAAGGGTCGTGGTGCATAGTCAGTCTGGCAAATTTCCAGCCGCATTGCGGCAGGTGGTGGTGGTTTGCCAACCTTTGAATATCGCCCCTTCAATTTTACCGAACTCCGAGTAAAATCAAATTTTCCGCACTCGAACGTTCGAAGGCGAGTGAACGAAGAGCTTTAAACGGAGGAGGAAAATGACTCGGCGAGGACAAGAGTAAAATGATGATTGTAAACAAATCGTCGGTTGATTCTTGTTTTTTACTGTGTTTTGATTTATGGAGGTTTCCTCGTAAATGTCAACCGTTGGAAATCGTCGTTGCAGGAAGCAATAAATATTCGAACGATGACAATGTAATTGCTCGCAAGATAAATCGTAGAATCGCACCTTTCGCATACTCGACGCCTCGGGATGCTCGCGGAAGATCGGAACCGCGGATGGATCGATCCGCGCGATTACTTCGAGTGAAAAAGTCAAAGAAACAAAATTATAGCGCGAGCGTAGATCGAGCGATACAAAAAGGGAAACGCGTTCGTCAGCCTCGCTCCATATTAACTTTCGTTTATTTCCATTTTCCCTATGCTTTTTGAAGCTCGATTTATTCTTGGGAGAAGAGAAAAATATTCCATCAAACATAGGGTTGCAATCTGAAGCAACGATTGTAATCTTTGATCGATAATTTAACAAGGCACTTTCTACCGAACGCTCAGCTCTACCGGATACCAAAGTCACTGGAAGCAAAAAAAAATGATTGATTGATCAATATCTCGAACCGTAATGCGGTATTGTTGCTTGAATGCCACAAAAAGCAATTTATCGCCGAGGCAAACCTTTTTTTTTCACTCCCTCGTCATATCTGCATTTTTATTCGGTCAAACAACAGTCCCAAAAGTTCAAATCCTGACGTTTGTTGCAAAAAAAAAGGAACATTGTGTTCGAGAGAAAAAAGAGAGCGTTATTAGCCATTTGGTGGATGGACTGGATGAGAAAAATTTGCGAGACCCAAGTGACGTGGAACAGAAAAAAGAAAACCAGTAGCGAGATCAGAATTAATACGGACTTTAGGCTTCAGATGGCTTTAGACTCTGGTCTTTAGTTCGAAAACGTCAAAAATTTTGGTGAATTAAATTTCGGTCTAGCCGCGCGTGGTTCAAGAACATTTTGACTTGATTATCGAGGACTTTTCACTTTTCTTCGTTAATATTTATCATGTAGGGGGAAAATCGATTGACGATTCGTTCAACCGATAATCGATCGAAAATGACGACCGACACGGAGAGAAAACCGAACGACCATTTTGTCGTTGCACCATTGCACGTAACGGCAAAAAGAGAGAAAAAGAGAGAGAGAGAGAGAGAGAGAGAGAGAGAGAGAGAGAAAATATATAGATGTCTAGGTCGGATGGCCCACATTCGGTCTTGGCGAAGCGGGTCGTAGAAAATCAATAAACGGAATGTACAGCGACCACTACTGCATTCGGAATTCCGTGCACGTTAGCCCGTCGTTCGAATCACGAAAAAGAAAAATAAACAAACAAAACAAAAGAAAATATAGGAAGAAATTTAATATTTTTTTTCGCGCATTAATACGAAAACCTTATCAAATTGATTTAGACTCTTGTGAATATTTCTACTTCTTCTTATAATTCTTCATTTTTTTTCTTTCGCACCGAAGTACGATTGGGTTTAAAAAAAAAATAAATAAAAAAAAAACTTGAATCGGGTTTCCTAAAGGACTATTGTCATGGAATATGGTGAATTTCTCTAAGATAAGAACGCGGGAACGACCTTATGTAACCGCGTTCGATTTAATACGACGCAGTAAAAGGCGTAAAGGCTCTTTATAGAAGCGCGCGAGTCTCGGAGATCGCGGTACCTCTATCCGCGAAGCAAGTTCACCGTTGTGAACTCTCGAGTATCCGAAGGGAATATCGCTCTGTGTATATACAGGTCGTATCAAAAATAACATTGTACAGTTTCAATGGTTGGAATCTCTGCGGCATAGTTACTTCTTAAATAGTCATTTTGGAAGATTCGGAACGGTACTTGGCCTTTCAACGCGATTTCCAACTTCTGAGGTTGATCGTTGTATCGTTTTCTTAAGATTTTGTTGGAAATTTGGATAAATCTTCTTTAATGTCATACGCACATGTGTAATAAATTTTAGAAGGTTTCACCGAGCGGAACGTTCAGATATTTATTGGTAAAAATCACAATTTTCGGTAGTCTCTCGTAAGAGCTCGTGTTAAAATTTACATTTTCATCAATAAATATTTTGGCTCCTACATGGTGAAGCCTTCGAAAACTTTGCATACATTTTTACGCAACATCAAAGAAGCTACATTGAGTTTTTCAAAAAAATCTAAAGAAAAAAATGTTCGCAATTTTTGTAATTGTACAGCAAGTACATATTACCTTGGATGACCTTGAATTTGGAGTATGTTGTTCTTTAGTCAATTTACAACAACTTTTCTCCATTAACTTATGCCCGCAGACGATTTTGTATGTGAGAAAAACTGAAAACCAATTTTTCGATATGAATGTTTCGATAAAACCACCTCAAATATATTCCTTTAAATATGGTATCTTTCGATTGATGTTTTGTTATGCACGAGCGATCGATAAATAGCTATTCAGGAGGACGGTTCTCATCTTGGCTTATCTAAGCCGAGGCTTGTTGGTGCTCGAGCTTAATGGCTCGAGTAACGGCTAGAATTTCAGCATTTGCCTTATTGACTCTCGGCAAATACGAGATATCCGCACTTGTTTGGATAAAAGTCAGAAGAAAATGACTTTTAAGCTCCTCCAAGAGTTCGATACAAAAATGTGAAACGTTTTTCTCGATTCAGGAAGAGCCAGGACTGACACCGGAAGAAAAATTGATGGAACGGACGACGGCAGCTGAGACGGAAATCCGTCTGGCAACGAGGCGCAAGTATCTTACGGAAAAATGTTCCCAGGAGGGTCTCGATCGTCCTGGCAACGATTCGCTCCATCGACCAAATGCGTGGGAGTTTCTGGTCAATAGAGAATATCATTTGATATGGTGCAACGTATTCAAAGCTGCTTCCACGTCTTGGATGTACAATTTCAATTTGCTCGCTGGGTAAGCATTCATCGAAATGTTTGAATGGAAGAAAAATCGCGTGAGAATAAAGTAGCGAAGTACTAAAATTAGCACAAAACGCCTCATACGCGCTCTCGTCCATTGGACGTACGAGCGGAATAATCTCCCCGCGATCGTCCTTGACCTCGTGCACAGTAAAGTTGCAATGCGGTGGCATGATGATCGTTCAAACGAGTCTGCAATTGACAACGTTTTGTTGCAATAACGATACTCTCCTCCTCCTCCTCTTCCCCCTTCTTCTCCAATCATTTCAATATTCCAAATGCGCATCTATGAACGAAACAACAAAAAAGTATTATTATACGTTGCAAGCGTTCGAGCTCGCGTTCGAGAGCGAACAATGATTAATGGAAAAATGTCAATTTTTAATTCAACACTTTTCAATTATAATTCTCTCTGCCCCTCAACGAACGTAGGTACAGTCCGCAGTTTTTGAAGGCCTCGAAAGCAGTGCCGGTGTCTCTGGCGAGACAGCGGTATCCAAGGCCGACCGCGGACGAGCTTGCGAGATATTTGAACGACAGCGTAAGCTTTCTCATTGTGAGACATCCCTTCGAGCGTTTGCTCAGCGCTTATCGGGACAAACTCGAGCAAAGTTTGCCTCACACTTTTCACAGCAAACTCGGTACTCACATCGTCTCTCAATACAGGCGCAAGGTCAGTCGACGATGAAAACGATTCATTGAGCATTCAATACTCTTCGCCGATACCATTGTCTGTACTTTCGATCATTTTGTTATCGCAGGACCCGAAAAAAGGCATGAGACAGGGTCCGAGGTATCCTTACTTCGAGGAATTCGTCAGATGGCTCTTGTGCGAATGGCGAGCCGGTTACGAACTCGATATGCATTGGACACCGGTCGTTAATTTTTGTACACCGTGTCAGGTCCGATTCGACGTTATTGCCAAGTTCGAGACGCTTCACGTGAGTTATTGCACCCGGTGAAAAAGGGAAATAATATGTGAACAGAGGAGGGGACGCGATTTGACCATGAATTGAGTAACGAATAAGCCTATTTGCGAGCATCGAACAAAATCTGGCGGAAAGCTTACAAGTGTACAATTTAACGAAGTTTTATCGCCATAATCGTGATAGTATATAAAAAGAAACGATAAAATGATCAAATACAATTTTTCCAAGATGGTTTTTTGAAACTTTGCGCGAATCTCCTTGAGCGTCGTATTATAATGTGTAAAAAATTTGAGAAGGCTTCACCGTCTGGTAATCGAGATATTCGGTGTTTAAAATCGCAACTTTAACACGAGGTCTTATGGGAAGTGACGAAAAAAGACGATATTTTCCAACTAATAACTCGATTTCTAAACGGTCAAACTTGCTCAAATTTTAGCCACAGTTGAGTATGATTGTTGAGAAGATTCGTACGAATTTCAAACAATTAAACTTGGAATTTGTCAAACGCATGAGAAACGATCGAACCTCCTCAATAAAACCTGTGCATCCGTCGATTCGACTCGGCGCCTCGTGATTTTAAAGATTTTTCTTTCTCTCTATTTTCACAGGATGATCAAAATTATCTGATAAAACAGGCTCACGTGGGACACATTATAAAGCCGGAATGGAAGAACCCGACTCGAGGAGTCCAGACGAAGGACGTGATTAAAAATTATTTTGCTCAACTAGCAAAAAGTCAGATCGCTGATCTTTACGAAATGTTCAGGTTCGTTTCCGTTCGATTTTTTTCATCAATACGAAACCACCCATTTTTTTTATCTCCCATTCAAATGCTTCATCTTGTGCGTTTCTCGTCGCAGATACGACTTTGTTCTATTCGGCTATTCACCGGATGATTATTTGGCGATCGGGAGCGACGACATAGCCCCGCTCGTTTGTAGAAAATAATGAATTTTGGATTATTGCGAAGGCTCAGCAGCCCAATCACAAATTGGCAATCATTGTAATATTCTCACTCGAAGACAAAATCGACGAACAACGAATACTAAACTTTGTGTGTATGTGTGCGTGCGTGCGTGCGAGTATTTTTTAAAATACACATTTTTTTTACGCCATTTATGAGATGGCTACTTTGGGAATGTTCGCCCGAACACTAATTCCTATTTCTCTTCAATGTTGGAAGACAAATTAAAAAAAAAACACCAAAAAAACAACCCGCAATAGGATCCAAGTGCCCACCGAGAAGTGCTCGAAGAACGAGAGCCTCGCTCGTCCCAGCGCGGTCGCAGACTACAAAAAACATAATTAACGAATTAGCAGAACGAATAATGTGGAAAATATTTATGTGGACCCTCGACTTCGTGATAATAATTAATCAATTAATTATTTTGAGCGTAAAAAACACTTTTTCCGAGCTCCTCGATTGAAAAAGCTCGTTTTTCAAACTGAAAAAAGATTCCCAAGTGTTTTTATTGTTTCACCATTTCCCAAAAATGATTCGAAAACAAAAAAGTATCATAAGTTTCATGGAGTCGAAGCGCGTAATAAAAACTGGCAATCAAGTCACGGTAATTATTCGTTTTTGGCTATTTTATGTTAAACTCGATCATACAATTTTGCTCGAACTTATTTTTTAAGGCGACGCGACGCGAGTAAACTTTTGGCCTAAGTAGGCAAAGGGCCTTGCGCACAAGGACGCGTACGAGTGAAATTTTTTGTTTTTCATGCAAAAAAGAGAAATTTTGAGCTCGATCGAAGGCTTCTACGATTGTTCCTCCGCGATAATCCTCTAAATAATTGATGGGTTAACGGCGCGCGGTGGAAGCGCGTTATTCGGTTGTAAATATGTAAATGTATAAGATAATAGTTTGAAATATAAATATATATGTTTTGCATTAGAAAAAACACTGGTCGTCCATCGCGACGATTCTTGTTATTGTTATATTATTATTAATTTCCATTAATTCATAGCGCAATGTATCGATAAATGTTTTTCTATAGATAGAAATAAATAATTGACATTAAATTGATAGCGTAATTGATGGAGATGGAAATTATCGACGAAAATAATAAAAGTTTTCATCGGAATCGGACGCCGATCGAAAAAACTTTAATAATCGATAGCGATCGACGGAATATAACGAATGTTGTTTATTTTTTTTTGGTTTTTCACTCACCGATTGGTTGTGTTCTTCAAACGGATGCCGATGATCCATTTGTCGTCGACGACCCTTTGCCAAACATCGGAAATTTCGAGCAACGGCGAGACTCGTTTCTCCCGAAAGCGTTTTTTTTTTATCACCGGCTCCCCCGTTACCTGGTAAGACTGAAAAATTCCGAGCAAAATTTACTCAATGATTTATTCTGTGGAAAAGGATGCTCTTGACATGAAAATAAAAAAGGCATAAGTACTTCGCTCTCAGAGTCCGAATCGCTGCTGGCAGCGCAAGTTTCGCGAACGTTCAATTTTTTGCGGATTTTCTCGGTCAGAGCCCTCACACGATCGACGTTGCTCTTTACTTTTTCCACTCTCTCCGTCGTGTCGTGCATCTGCCTGAGCAAATGCTCTTCCACTGGATTACCAGCAATTACAGCCGATGATGTATTCACAACCTGCTCCTCGTCGCTCACCGGAAACAAATCCTCGTCGGAAAGATCCATCGATGCCTTCTTCTTATTTTTTATTTATTTGTTTGTGGTTGGCTCTGGTCTACGCTCTGAATGGAATTTCGAATCCTTATCATCCTTACAACACTCGCAATAATTCTTCATTTCCTAAATCACGATTTACAGATTCCCGGGGACAACACTCGGCAACGCGCGCCAAAGAGAAACTGCCGAACCGCGCTTGCGCCATCGCAGGCTCCAAGTTTATTAATTATTGTTATTATACTCTACAAACAATATTTTTACTGTTTCCTCACTTCCGGTTCCACCGTGCGGATGTTTATCGCGTAAACGTACGTTACAGTTGATAAAACTTGGAACAACTAAATATTTCAGGTTCAATATTTAGGCGAAAAATAATAAAATTATATACGATTAATAGTTTAAGTACATGCGTCCGTTGAGCGTGTGGGTTTCCCCGTGTTAATTCCATACCACGATCACAATATAAGCGGGAAATTCGAATGTGAAAACGCAAGGTAAACATAAGAAAACGTGAAAGATCATAACGCGCGGTTAACGATTATGATGGCGACGAGAAATCGTCTTTATCTCCCAATCGCGCCAGAATTTACCGCGTAAACTCGCGTCGCGATAACAATCGCTGTGATTACGTCGAGGGTGAATGTTATTGTTTTTGTACTCACCGAACGAAAGACTTGCTGGATGATCTACGAGACGAAATTCTTCCCACAGCCTCGAAACCTCGGAACAATGAGATGACAAAGAAGGAGGATCAGGAGGAATACGAAGACCGGCGGCGACCGCGACAACGAACGGCGACGAGAACGAGACAAAAAACAAAAAATAGTTGTAAATCATGTCACGGGTGAGCGTTGCGAGACCACGACACGGCTCTTCTCCTCTCTGGCGCAGGCGCAACCTAGCCTAACGCAAATTCAAGATGGCCGTATCGTGTAGAGATGGGCGATATTAAAAAAAAAATCGATTTTCAAATAATCGATTATACCAACAATCGATAACTGAAAATCGATTTTTCAAGAAAAAAATCGAAAAATAATCGATTAATCGATTTTTTCAAAAAGGCTTGATTATACACAAAAAAATGAATTTGATCCACAACTTTTTCACCTAAAGTTAAAAAAAACGCCGCAAGATATATTTTTTAATCCAAAATTGATATATTTAATCGATTTTTCAATAATTAACAAAGTTCCTGAAAAATTTGGAAAAAAATCCAGTTGCTCATCCAGCAGGGCACCAGAAGTTATAAATCGTTATCTGCAATATAAATTTGAACGTTATTTTTTGAATTAGTTTTAATGATGCGGTGACACAAAAAATAATTAATTTATAAGCACAGCATATCACCAGAGGATTTTATTAATTAAAAAGTATAACAGAATAAGAAAAAAGGTACAATAATTACATACATGCATTCATTTTTTATTTTCCTTTCTGAACAACGAGTCGGTACCGCGACTCTGGATAAAAAACTTCCAATCTCATAAAAAAAAAACAAAAATTAAAATATATAACGGCAAAAAACAACCATGAGGTTTATTCTTACATATTTGAGTTCATACCAAATAAAAATATCTTACTTTTCTCCATTGTCACTAGTAGGAAACAAATAGCCACCGAGAGTAAAGTTCGTTTCGTTGAGACTTCTCACTTTTCACTGAGGTTATGTTCTTTCTTTGTTTTTTTCTTTTGTTCTTTTTGATTTCACTAACCGGCACCAACAAGAATAATCGCAATTTCAAATCTGGAATATATATATTCTCTCCGATCAGTTCCGATATCATCCGATGGCGGCCATAATCGATATCGTGGCCAAAATATATCGAAAAATCGATTAATCGGGAAACCAACAATCGCTGAAAATAATCGATTTTTACTATGAAAATAATCGATTATATGAAAATCGATTATTATCGCCCATCTCTAGTATCGTGTTGAATCGACTCTCCAAGTTGGACGTTTCCGATTGTAAGCGCAGGCAAAAAAACAATTAATATCGATATAAATACTCGTCATCGACAAATTAACATAAAAAATAACGTTAAATTATCCATTTTTTTTACAAATTGCCAAAACTTTAAAGTTTCTCAAAGTTTTCTATCGATAAGCTCGTAGTATTTCGTCGGTGGCCTAACCTCAAATTTCTCCGAAACACGGTGTACTATCGTAGTAAAATCTTGTCGCAGCGGCGGCCGTTTAGTTCACGAGCTCTATTTCTCCATTAATCATGAATCAACAATCAAATAAATCGACAGTAGTATTGATGACACGGTTTCCGTTGATTCAAATATCAAGAACTTCGGGTTGTTTGAAAAAAAAAAAGAAAAAACAATTCTCACGAAGCCTATGATATAATTTTCGTTGATATCGTAGAATTTTTCAAGAAAAGACGAAATAATTGAGGTTATGGATCGACGAATTATGAAAAAAAGTAAATATTTCCTTTTTCCTGTTTGTTGTTGCACAGGTCGAGGTTGGGTCCGGCCGTCTCGCGCGTTATGGCGGAGGAACGTATGCCGAAAGTGAATTTGAGCAAAGACTCTTTGAAACTAACGATATCGGATTTGCATTACATGCGACAAGTGGAGGAGGTGAACAAGGAGCGAGTGACTCGTTTGAAAAAAGTGCGTTTCAACAACCGCATCCTGGGCGGTTGTCTGGCGGCGTTTGCTTTTGGAATTTATTCGTACACGATATTTGCCGTGCGGCAAGAAAAGTTTTTGGACGACTTTGACGAACCGGAGAAGATATCGGACGCGGAATAGCGAGTCAAATTTTTTTCGATTTCATTAGAAGGGCGGTGAGTACGGTTGAAAATTTAATTTTTGGTGGTGAAAATGGCGTCGGGCGTGTTGAGGCTGCCGCCTCTGCCGACGATCCGGGACCTCCTCAAGCTGTACAGAATAAACGCGAGGAAGCAGCTATCGCAAAATTTCCTAATGGACGAGAATTTAACGGCGAGAATAATAAAGCAGGCTGGTAATATAAACGGGGGGACGACAATCGAGGTGGGGCCGGGACCGGGAGGTTTGACTCGTTCCATCATAAGAAAAATGCCCAAAAAGCTTATACTCGTAGAAAAAGACAAAAGATTTTCTCCCACGTTACAAATGCTGGGCGAAGCCTATTCCAACGCCGGCGGACAAATGGATATCATTTACGACGATATACTACGCACTAATTTTGACAAAATGATTGACGCCGATGAGAAAGCCGAGTGGGAAGCGAGATGTCCCAACATAACGGTCATCGGTAACTTGCCGTTCAGCGTCTCCACCCACTTGATCATCGAGTGGCTACGATCCATCTCCGAGAGACGGGGTCTCTGGTCCTTTGGCAGAACCCGATTGCTTCTCACTTTCCAAAAAGAAGTCGCCGAACGATTGGTCGCTCCTGTTCGAGATTCTCAACGGTGCAGACTCTCCGTCATGGCCCAAGCCTGGACCGAACCCAGACTCAGATTTCTCATACCGGGCAATGCCTTCGTACCTAAACCCAAAGTCGACGTCGGGGTCGTCTCCTTCGTGCCTCTCATCTCACCTCGTACTTCGCATCCTTTTAAACTCTTCGAAAAGGTCACTCGTCACATTTTCAGCTTTCGTCGCAAGTATTCCATCAAAGGCGTCGCGTAAGTTTCATCCTCGCCTTCAATCACCTTAAGGAGGGTGGCTACACACGTCGATATGATGAAAAGTTCGCAAAATTTCACACATTTTTCCTATTTTTTTTTCTACATTTTTTTTACTCGTACACGTGAACTTTAGGATTTAATTCCTCGAGAACTATGCAGAAGAAAAATCTTGAAAAAATTGTATCTTCGTATTTAATACTAAAGAATGTGTTCACCAAATTTTATTAAATTCCAAGCTCTTTTTCAAATTTTCTATACTTTTAACGCAGGCATCATCGCTGAGTGTAGCCAACCTCCTTAATTCTCTTTCACCTTTTTCTTCACATTCTTAAATACCTCCAAAAATATTGAATTTTATTTAACTTCCAGAACGCTCTTTCCACCGGAATGTCGGGAGGAATTATCGCTAGTGATATTCAAATTTGCGGACGTCGATCCACAAGCGCGACCGTACGAATTGACCGTGGAGGATGTTCACCGTTTATGTTCGGCTTACAAGTATCTGCTGGAGAAACATCCGGAAATTCGTGACTACGAATATCGGGCATCAAAGAAAATAATAAGCAGCCAGAAGTATCTTCGAAACGTGGAGGTCTCGGAAATCGACGATATCGATGAAATGGATGATTGCGGGGAGGGCGAAGAGTCGAGCGAGGAAAACATTCTGTCGAGCGAGGAGAATATTCCGTCGAGCGAATCGTGCGCGGCGGTTTTACGTTAAAATTTCCATCGACGTCTGACCTCGAACATAATCGTAAGAAGAAAAAGGCGTTACTTGTAAATACATCGACCACCGGTTCGCTCATATTTATTTCGTCGACATTTTGTGTTTTTTTCACTTCTAGCCCGATTCAAACGTTCGATCACCGAGGAATCAGTGTCTAGAATATTTTTCATATTCACAGTGGCTTTTAAAACGCTCCAACGAGATTACACCGACTAATTAATAAGTAGTTAGACTTTTCTCGGTCAAGCTTGAGCCTTTGGTTGGCGAAATAGCGAAATAGTCGTCGACCCCGACGACCTGTTATTATCCTTTGGGAATAAAGCGACATTTATCTTTCGTTCGAAGACGTCTTTTTTCCTCAAACCCGCAAAATCACAATAACGGACGACGAGAGTGGGAGGAAAAAGCGAGTTTTCTCGCGATGCGCCAGAACACGTAATATGTCAATTTTTATTATTATTATATTATATACCATTATACATAAATGAATTACTATTCTTAGAGAAATACCACATTAATTTGAAACAAGCTCAATCTCTCATCGGCATACAATTTTAGTCCATATTTTAAATCGACCGATTGAAGAAACGAAAAAAATGGATCGAATCGTGTTTACTTGTGGTTCGAGACCGAATTCGAGTGGAATGATTATTCGTTAATTTAAATAAATCACAATTCATTGCGATACACCAATTCGCCGTTGCATCGATGTCGCCGCCGGTTTATTCATGATTCTTTTTTCTCTCTTTTTTGTTTTCTTTGCAGCCACGTAAGAACTTTCAACCGCCGCGTGTTCGAGGGAGAAAATATTATTTGGTTAAGCGTGTCGGTATCGACTCCGACCCTTTGCGCCGTATTTTCTCGTTTCTTTCGTGCATTATCTCGGAAAAAAGAAGAAGAAAAACAAATAAGCAATTAAAACGCCGTCTATTCTCAACTTCTCGCCACTCCGCATATCATTATGTTCGGAAGCGCTCCGCGACGACGACGCCATGCTCCAAGAGATTGCGCATGAGCTTGAAGAGTCCTGCACCATCTCTTCGTTCTTGCTCCATCCTCGGCCTGAAAAAGCAAAAAAATTGAAGGTTGTCATGACACATGACGTTATCACGTTCTAATAATTAAGTTTCACCTTTTGCAGTGGAGCAAAAATGAGATTTTCGTGCCATTTTTGTGCTGGAAATTTTTTTTCATCGATTTACTGGCCCTGTACGTGTCAGGAGACAAAAATGGCACGACTTTTTTTGCCCCCGTGCGTGTCACTCACAGTAAAAGGGTTAAAAACCTTACCTTGAAGATGAAGGTCTCTTTGGAGGAAAGCTCTTGAATTTCAAAGTAATCCTCGAGATCCGTCTCGCAGCATACGATGCACTTGTCCAAGTACAATGGCTCCTGCGCATATTTCGATCGATATTTCATTAATTAAAAATGAAAAATTCTCAAAAACTTGGGCAAAGGGCGATTTTCGTTGGTAAAAAATGAGTGAAATTTAAACTCACGCGCAACAGAGAGTATCGACCGATTTTTTCTTTGACCAAAAGAAGCGTGGCCTCTTTTATTCCGATGATCTGCCTTGGAAAAAGGGAGTCGTCGTTTGAATCCATAAATTCGGTGCTCGGCTGCAATTAAATGAGGGAAAAAATATAAGAATCGATAAAAAGTTTAAAAAAAATGTTTTTTATTCATAAAATGACGAGAGTTTGAAATACCTTTCCATTGGTAACGAGCATGGCAGTAACGGGAGCAAGTTTTACTGTTCTCCCGCGTCTCCAATTATTGTCAGTCGGTTGAGCCACGAGGAGACGACCTTCGAGGACGAATCTCGCTTCCTCGTGAGCCCATTCCAATACTTCGACCGCCATCTGTTCAACAAGTACAGCCATCAGTTTAAATTTTTTCGTGTATGGATTTCAATACAGTTTTCAACAGTTCCGGGATAAAGACTGACCTTTCGCAACTTAATGTTTACCATGTCCTGCTCGCCGTTCGACCTCCTGCCGCCGTTTTGCTGAATTATAGAAATTCGACGCCAGAGCTTCGTTGACGTCACGTCTTTGGCTTCCTGTTTATATAAAACAATCGTTGAATTAAGTTGCTCACGTCATAATTCAACTTTAACGAGGTTCTACCGCCGTAATCATAATAATTTATCCAAAGTAATGGCAAAATGATCAAATACAATTATTACAAGATAATTTTTTGAAATTCTGCGCGAATCTTCTTGAGCGTCGTATTATAATGTGTAAAAAATTTGAGAAGGCTTCACCGTCTGGTGATCGAGATATTCAGTGTTTAAAATCGCAACTTTAACTCGAGGTCTTATGGGAAGTGACGAAAAAAGATGATATTTTCCAACTAATAACTCGATTTCTAAACGGTCAAACTTGCTCAAATTTTAGCCACAGTTGAGTATGATTGTTGAGAAGATTCGTACGAATTTTAAACAATTAAACTTGGAATTTAACGATCGCATGAGAAACGATGGAACCTTCTTGAAGCTGAGAATAGTGTGAAAAACTCACGGCATTCATGTGCTCGAGATGCAGCTCGATGTTGGCTCGAGCCTGCTCGAGTCTTTTTCTCGCTTCGTGAACGTCGATTCTGACGGCGGGTGTTGCCTTTAGTAAACGCGCCAGGAGCAATGGATATTTCGTGACCCTCTGAACCGGTACCATCAGAAACGAATTTAAATTCATTCGTCTGAGTACCGTGTTCTCCATTTGCGATACTTTTAAAAAAATTCTCAACAACTCTTTCTCCTTCTCAAGATTTTGCAGCAACAGGCTCGCTCCTCCTTGTCTCGTACAATAACTCTCAAACGCGTGGAGCATCCTCTCCGATTCGAGAAATATTTTTCCAACGTCCACCGTAACCAGATCCTCGTCACCCGACACCTGCTTTACAAACGATCCATCAAACATTTCATAACAAAGACATTTTTTATCTTCCAGGTGTGAGCATCGCCCGGAACTATTCGTCGATCTTACCTGACTCGATTCCACGGCATCTTTCAACTTCTCAGCCAGGATGTGATTGTGCTCGAGGAGTTCCTCGACGTTGAGAAATATAGCGGCGAGTTGTTCCTGCGTCAAGAGTCCCGCTCGCAACATCGGACGATGAAACTCCTCCAGGATTATTTGCAAATCTCTACCGTACTTTTGTTCGGTCTCGACGATCTCGGTGATTATTTCTTTTCGCTCAGCTCGCTTCTTCGAACACTTTCGACAAACGAACGGTGCATAAACCACTCCGCTGAAAAATATTCCATAAATTTCAAACAACCAAACATTTAAATCGCTGAGAATTTATTCGGGGCGCGATGCCAACTAAACTTTCTCTCCGCAACGATATTGAATCCCATTTGGCAGTGGGAAAGAGCGAAAGTGCTCTCGTAAACGCGTTATCGAACGAGAACGAGATATTCGTTTCCTTTCGGGCCCCAACGCACGAATTACGCTTGGTGTCTAGTCTAGCGAGCGATCTTTAATTAAAAAATCGTACAAAGTTACATCAGAATTGATCTGGCGGCCGCAGAGATTGTTTGTCCGCCATGGAACTACTTTTTTTTTTAACACTCGACTTTGGCGCTCTCTGCAAATTCGAAAAAAAATGTTGGCCGCAGTTAACAATTTTTTAAATATTCTACAAGGATAACACTACGTCCTGGAAAAAGTTTTATCTTAATACCTAATAAAAAAGCTGAGAAAAACATTTTTGCAAATGAGGCTTTTTTCTCGCTCTCTAGACTAGACACGCGTCTGAACGCAACTTGTCGTCGCAGCAAAAGCTTTGAAAATCATTTTGTTTTCATCTCATCTACTTTTTCAATACTTTTCCGACGCTCGATTGACGATATGAAACTACCTTTCGGTCACAAGAGGCTCCAAACGTTGCTCACAATCCTCGCACAGTTTGGTGTCGCCCGAAACAACCTGAGGTATCTCGCTAAGTAGACTCGTCGCTCCCGAACATACATTTCCGTTTCTCCAGCGTCTGGCCATTCCTCGGCCGCTGCTCGCTTGACTACTTTCCGATCCGACTCCGCTGTCAGTTCGTTCGATATCGACCGTTCGGCTCTGGAAAATAAATATTCGTATAAAATTTTCCCGACAAATAATTATTTGCGAGTCACACACTGAGAAAAAAATTCGTTGAACAAAGAAAATTGATTTCGTGGCACGAAAAATGGTTAATTCAATTATTTTTTTTGTTGAATCGCGGATCTACGTCATTTGATTCAACAAAAAAATTAGTTGCAGTGACCATTTTTCGTTTAACAAAATGGATTTTGTTGGTTCAACAGAATTTTTTTTCCCAGGACATTTGGTCTGAGATTTTGTGTTCTTTTAAAAACTCACTTTGAGGGCTTCCGGTGTGGCGGTCAAAATAATATTACATTCTTCGCTACTGTCTGAAATGTTTGAGATTTGGGAGCTTTTTGAGCTCAAATCTCCCATGCTGGTTTCTTTTTGTTCATAAAGGGCTTCGAGATCGCCCTCGGTATCTTCCTCTTCCTCGTCGTCGTCGTCATCGTCGTCGTCGTCGTCCTCGTCCTCGGTCTCATCCTCGCCGATAGCGACGGATCGATTTTTCGAGTCCATAAGGAAATTGAGGATTTCAAATTTTTTCGTGAAGTTGGGATCATCGGTACTGGTTGGAATATTTTTGAAAAACTCTTCAGGACTTTTGGAGAGGTACGAATCATCGTCGTCGTCGTCGTTGTCGTTGACGTCGTCGTCGTCGTCGTCGACGTCGACATCGTCGTGCTTAAAATTATTGGTTTTTTTAAAACTATCGTCCGACAGGTAGGAACGAAGAAATTGTCCGGCGTTGACTTTTTTGTAGTAAGCTTCCTTGTACCGTTGCACGAAATAAATTCTATCCTTGACGTAATCTTCGGTAGGAGGTGGTGAGAGCGGTAACGGAGGTGGTTCGTCAGGAATTTCTTCGTAAATCGGTTCCTTGATGACCTCGTAGGGATTTTCCTCGAGAAATAAATTGGTCGAGACGAAATCAGTGTCGGAATTTAAGCTGGGTGATCGGGACGAATAGGAAGGTGGTTCGGGCTCGATGGTCGATTCTGAGCTCTCGTAATCTTTGCTCTTGAGCAAGCTTTGCTTGAGTATCCTTAAAATAGCTTCTCCGCTGCTGACATCAAGAATTTCTCCATTTTCACGAGCTTTTCTCAGGGAATCCTCGAGGAGTTTAGAAATTAGAGAT
The DNA here is from genome assembly GCA_013761285.1 of Campoletis sonorensis. Classification (NCBI taxonomy): domain Eukaryota; kingdom Metazoa; phylum Arthropoda; class Insecta; order Hymenoptera; family Ichneumonidae; genus Campoletis; species Campoletis sonorensis. Next base: position 976,804 of record JACEOJ010000071.1, read on the forward strand.
TCCTTGGAGAGGCTCGACCATCGGGCGTTGGAATCGTCATCGCGAAGCCTCGATTTTTCATCCTCGTTCTTGCAAGCAACGGCGTTTCGCTCTTCGTCGCTTCCTTTCAGAAACTTCACGCCGCTCTCGTTCTTCTTCTTCTTCTTCTGCTTCTGCTTCTGCTTTTTATTATCGTGTCTCTTTTTCACAGCCAAATTCCGATCGGATGACGCCGAATCCTCGCGGAGATGATCCGACGAGCACGAGTCCCTCGATCGCTCGTCTCGCGGCGGTGGCGGCGGCGGCGGAGGCGGTGTCGACGTCGTCGACGATTCGAGGACGATGTTCGATCGATAATTTTCCAGAATCACGAGGGTTCGATTCTCTGGGGAACTTTGAATTTTTGGCGGATTTGAGGAATTTACCGATATTACCGTTGGATTGCAAACGCTGTCTTCCCCGCCCACGCTTATCGTTACTTTGTTGTCGTTGCTGCTGCTGCTGTTTCTTGTATCCGTGGTCGGATTCTGGTCGCCGTTTATCATGACCGACGTTCTCCGAGCTCCTTTCGACGACGCTGCAGCAGCAGCAGCCTCGTTTCCATTTATTCTCAAACGATGAATCATCGGCGAAGCTCTGGGGCTGACAGTGATTTTACACACGTTCGTTTCCGGCCTCGGATTTATAATCTCGATCCTAGAGGGAGAAGCCTTCGTTTCGAAAGAGCAACTTCTCCAACGAGCATTCTTCATGTTCGATTCACTTTCTCGCCAATTTTCCAAACAACCTTCCAAGCAATTGTCCTCCTGCTGCTGCTGCTGCCGCCGCCACCTTCGCTCGACGCTTCCCGCCGGCTCCGATGATCCAGGATCACCCGCGCGATCCCTATACTTCGATTTACCCGGAGGCGGCGACCAACTCGTTGGCCTCATTCGACGAAAATTCTCCTCCTTCCTTCTCGTCGTTGACCCATCCTCTAATCTCAACAAACTCCCTTCTTCACCCTCTTTTTTTATCAATTCCTCTTCCTGCTTCACCTGTTGCCGCTCCTCCCCCCGTTTCTCCTCCGCTTCCGAGCATTTTTTTATCACCGGCTCCGTTTTCCCCGGCGTTGACGAACATAAATCCGAAGCTACTTCCGCTAATTCGGTCCTCTGCTCATCCACTTCCGGTATCGCTCGCGACTCCTCGTTTCCCAAGCATCCCGTCGGCCTCCTCGTCACTCCATTTTCTTCCTTCGATCTTCGTCCAAGACTCAATCGCATCGTGTCCAAATAATTGACACTTCCAGCCGTCACCGATCCTGGCCGGATACTCGTACGGTCGCTCTGACTTCTCGACAAACATCCTCGACGACCATTCTCATCTTATCGTTTCGAGACAATCAATCAAAAATATAAACAAAAGCAATTAGCAACATTTTTGAAACGAAATCTGTCTTTCTTATTTTTTCTATATAAACATAAAACAAAATCGTGTTAATTACACCATTTATAACTCAAGAACGGCTGGTCGATTCGACGTTTTTTTTTTTTTGGACCAATTGAACAATCGAATTGGATCATTGACTTTTTGGCGGAACGAAGTTCCCCGGATCAGCTAGTCAATCATTTTTACCTAAATGATGAAAATGTTGCCTAAATAATTGGGCCACCGTACTGCGAGCTAGACGCTGGCGCAGCAGCAGGGATTAATGGAATTAATGTATACGAGCTCATGGAGGCATAAAGGTGTGCGCGCGGCTACGCGAGAATGGTGAAAGTGCCAGCTCTCGCTCGTACCTTGTATCAAGACTAAATGTATATATTTTTAACCGTCGTGGAATTTCTTGAGGCGTGTAATGGAAAACTCGGTTGGAACGGTGGGCAGGACGAAATAATCCGCAATATGTATACAACAGTTTTTCCTGCACTTGCTCTCTCTCTCTCTCTCTCTTTCTCTTCGCATCGCTCGATTCCCGTTCCACTTTGCCGTCACAGCAAAAGTCGACAGCGAACTTATCATCTGGAATTTCTGGAACGCGCGTACAAAAATATTCCTCTCTCTCTCGAGAAAGAGAGGGAGAGAAGAAATTTTTCTTTTTGCCATCTTGTGGCAAGAAAAAAAATCAATTACATAAAATCTGACGCGGCGTGATTTCGCAGTCACGGGTATTTAGGATTTCATGTGATGGTAGAACTTGAAGTTATTTTCCAAACGATAGTCCTGATTAAACATTATTTTCCCATCAATTCGAGAACCAGATGGAAATTAATCGAGCTACGGAGCAACTGTGATATTGCACTATTCTCATTTCATCTGTTGCGATGGGCTCCGGTCGTGTACCTCGTAGAACAAGAAGACGCGGGCTCAGCAAGCCGTGCATACGGTTGGCACAAAGGAGTCGTAAGATATACAGATAAATATACTATTCTACAGAATGACCGAGGCTCGTCCGCCCACGCGAGATTTGTCATCGTATCCCGCTGCTGGACGCTCTTGGACGCTCTTTCAACTATTCGAGGCAGCAGTGAGCCCTTGAAAACGAGTATGTCGCAAAAAAATACGAGAAAAAGAAAGAGTAAATAAAAATCTCTATATACATAAAACTCAACTGCAAAATTCTGTTTGGCCGCTTTTCACGCGAAAACCACTAAACCAATTTTGATAAATCTTTCACAGGAATGAAGCCCATGAATCAGAATAGGTTTTCGGCCGTATTACATCCCGATAAAATATTTATTCAGGGGAGGCCAAGCGAAAAATTCAATTTTTCATCATTTTTTTTACTTTAAAGTTTCTCATGTCATTAAAAAAAGACTATAAATGAAAAACACTAATTACAAATTTGAAGATAATTCCACAATGAAGAGAATGAGCGGTGGCTGGGGTCCCAGCTTAGGATGGAAAAAAAGTTACAGTAATTTTCGTGAATTTGTTCAAATTTTGTAGATTTCAATTTTGTTGTGAAACCTTAACTGTAAAAATCCGAGAAAAAAAAGCTAGCGTTCTCCTTAGCGCTGGCCCGCTGGCACAGCTAGTTTAAAATAAGAAAAAAAAAATATGATGAAATAGTGACCTTTGGTCTGTGCGTCGACGAGAAAAAGAGATTAATAAATAAGAATATACACGAGTAAAAAATTGAGAGAGAAGTGTATTGAAATCGAAGCGGAAATCCTGTGGAGAGTTGGCAAAGGAATAAGGTTCGCCGGAAGTTATTCGAAATTCACAGCGTGCACCGCGAATATGTATGCGCAACTCGACCGATGGGCATTATCGTGTGCAATCGATTCCGTATTTTATCATCGCGACATTCTCCGCGACATTCTGGCATTTGAATGGAATATTTGTTCAGCTCGGACGAGATAGAAAGAAAATAGGCGCCGGGGGAGAGTAAGGTCGAAGAAACAAAAACGAAATGCTATTGAGAGCCGAATAAAGGGAGAGAGCTAAATATACGGATGATGGCCCGACCGTCCCTGACCTTATCTACCGGCGACGAGTAGCCGCGGCGTCAGACTGGACCAGTAAACCAACGTATACGACGATAAGTTTGTTTTATATATTTAAACATGGTGCGAGATCGTGCAATGCCTTATATTTTATATCTTCGAGCACACGCATTCATTGCCCGGAGGACACGGCTCACGGTCGTCAGGATCCGCTACAACCTTTCTCTCCTTTTTCTCCTCGCCACATTTAACCCCACCACCTTATTCCTCGTTTCTCACTTAAACTTTAAACCGGGATTATAATGACTCTGCTCGATTCGCCAGTCGATCCCCCCTTCCCCCTCCCTTTTCAGCCTTTTTTCTCTCTCAAAGTCTCGAGATCATGTTTATTTACCTGAAAAACGAGGCGGTGGGTTGAGGGCCATCTTCTACACGTTTTACGGATTTTCATTTATTCCTATTCATATAAAGTGGGAAAAAATAGCTGACGTAGGCCGTCGCGGCCGAATTGAGATTGTTACGAAAGCTGTTGAAACTATGTGTGTTTCTTTTTTTTCAACATAATTATAACGACGTCAAGGACGTTGATTCTCTAGTCAATAGATCATTTGAGTAGAAGTTTGTATTCTCAGTGAGCGGCCCAAGCCGTGCTAGCGCCTCGAACACGTCTTTTGGTTTGTTTTATTGAAAATCTTACCTCCAGATTTGCGAATAAGTTGTTCATCTTCGTTATCGATTGGAGATGATTTGTGCTCGAGCTCCTCAATCTCAATCTCGAATTCGGTCTCGTCTTCCGGTCGAATGGTATCCAACGAAGTTTCGCTGCTGGAAACTCTGTCACTTTTCTCACTCGCGTTATTCCCTAGATTCGGTAGATTTTGTATTTCACTATTGCTCGATGAGACACCGACACCAACAACACCCTGGAGTTCGATGGCGATTGAATCCAACGGCTCTTGCGTTGTTTCCTCGGTCAAACAAGCACTACTTCCGCTATTAACCGGTATTGTTTTACTGTTCTTCACCAAGTTATGATCTTTTCTGCTGGAATTTCTAACGGGCACCTGGGGTCGTCTCGCGATCCTCGCTTCTTCTTTTTTTGTCCGTTCTACATCCGAATTTATTTGAACTTCGGGTATGGCAGGTTTACGCTCTTGTGGAACGCGCGTTCTTCCGTTAGGATCTCGGATGTTCGGTATCGTTATGAATTTAGGTCTTTCGGGTTGGTGGTTCGGCGGAGGCACGACGGGCGCTTTGAATAATTCCAGTTTCTCCGGCGTCGCTGCACAAAAATGGCCGTCCTTCGATAAAGAGTCGTTGTTGCTGGCGTTCGTGGCAACTCGAGCGGTGGATCTTCGAACATTTGCAAAGCTCGATTCCGCTGGTTTCTCCGGAGCGAAAATCACGTTGTTGACATTGAACAAAACGTTCTTTCTTTTGCCATCGGCTTTGCTCCTGCTCTTCAGGATACTTTTGAGGGTTGTCCGCGATTCTTTCAACCTTCGCGGCGGTCTCTTCGGCGATATTTTCGGTATAGGAATTCTCGTTACCGTCCCAACGCACCCTCCTCCCGTACTTCCATCGGTTCCCTCCACTTCCTCGGCCTCCTCGTCCGAAATTTCACGAGGTTCGTTGAATACCCTTATCCTCTGACCCCCGATCGCGGCGACCGCGCTCATTCTGTTCGCCACGCGCTCTATCGATTTCACTTTCGAAGGGTCGAACAAACTCGAGGACGATACTTTTTCCTCCAGCTCAAGGGCATTGTCCGAGAGATCGTCGCTAAGGTCATCCTCGTCGGTCATTTGTTTCTTCACTAGCAAATAAGGATTAACGTCGCATTCTAGGATACTTTTTCTCGAATCGCTCGCGCTGCTCGGAGGACCTTTGTTGTTATTGTTGTTGTTGTTGTCATTGTGGTTGTTGTTGCTATTTTTATTGTTGTTCAACGTTTGCACTTCGTTCCAATGGTCCTCGGTCTTGTTACGCCGGACGTTGTCTTGACGGTTCATCGGCAAGTTCGAATCCTGCTGCCAGTTTCGTCCCTTTTTGTTAACAACTCTGACCACCTTCCCGCGACTGGCCTCCTCTTCCGACGAAGCTTTTGTTTCTTCCAGCCAATCGTCCCTCGAGGCACCCGCGATACTTGCTTTCTCGTCGTAACCGGTCGTCGTGTCGTTGTCGAACCATTCCGTCCTCGAAACTGCCACTTCCGTTGGTGCTCCTACTTTACGATCTTTGCCACCCCGGACCACGCTCTGACTTCGCGAATCCCGCTGACTCGTTTGCCGATGAGGTGAAATACTCCGGGCCCGCGATCTCGGCTCCACCAGACGACTACGTCGCATCACGTCGTACGGATCGTCCACCGATGATCTCAGGATTCCTTTGACAAATCATTGACACATGAAAACCAACAATAAATTTACAATGAAGACCTCAATAACCGTAAGAGAATATCTTCCGCCAACTTTTCAACGTTCTTTGTACCATGAGGGACAAAATGAACTACAAAAAACAACAACCATTGCTTCTGCCCAAAAATAACAACCCTACCCGAAGAGTTAGGAAAAAAATGCTTTGTATTTTTGTTGCGGTTGTTCGTACCAGCCAAGCTCGGGCGACTCCTCGAGGAAGTTGTTGCTATCCGACACGTACCCCCTAGCGGTACACCGGCGAGACGATGACCACCACATTTTCGACAGTTTCCAAGCTTCCTCGTCGTCCCGATGAGAAACTCCGGACAGGAACATACTATGAGTATCGGAGCACCCGGTGGTGGCGGTGGTGGAAGATTCAAATAACCTCGCGAAGATCTTACCGTACCGTAATGCCATGGATCGCCGTACAACATTTGACGCGACAATGCACTACCGCCGCTTATCGTGCCCCAACCCTTTCCCGAATCCTCCACGCTCTGGTGACTCTGGCGGGACAAACCCAACCGAACGCTCCACGATTTTTTACCCTTGCTCAGAGTATCATAATTCTGCAACAAACCCAAACAAAATCCTTCGGTTAGTGAGTTTTATTATTAAGGGGGTTGACTAGTGGTTCAGGTAAAAAAAAATCGGTTTTTTTTTTCATGAATCACATCTTAAACATGATTAGAAGACATGGAAGGTGTACTCTGTGCTCCAGGGAAAGCAGATTGACGGTGAGACCATTTATTTATTTATTATGAATTATAAACAATAACTTTCGAACGCGTTTTTCTCAAAACACGATTTTTTCAAACTGCTGCCATCGTATCTCGAAAACTAGTTGATCGATTCTGCTCAAATTTATACAGCATCTTTAGTGCATATGTAACTACAAGTTGAAATAAAATAATTAAGATTGCTTCATTAGTTTTCTCTTGACCAGCTAAACAGACCCCGAAAAAAGTGCGAGAAGTTGAATTTTTTCTTCTAAAGCGTAGAAAAAAATGATTTATTCAACTACCTGGATTTGACAAATTTCTTCAATTACTGTAACCGCGTTTGCAAAGCTTTTCATCAAAAATCACTCCGATAAAAAGAATAGAGTTATGAATTTTATTGATTTTCACACCGGACTACCAGAACGCCGAATCGAACTAACGCGAAACGCGCGTAAACATCAACAGACTTTTATGAAATATTTGTCTGCGCGCGTTCGTGCAAACGTCCGCGCGGTGGGAATCGCACGGCGCAAAGTTGAATGCAGGACAGGACATCCACAATTGCGTGGAAACGGAGAAAAAAAACAGATACTCATCTAAAAACTGCCGGTTTTCAAGGCGACGCGTTACGGCGGTAATCTCTCTCAAGAGAGTTTAAATTTAATTGCGAAAATCTGATGATCAACCAAACAAGCGCACAATCATCGTATACTTTTACTTTTTTTTCAAATACTTTTTTTTAAATACTTTTTTATTATAGTTTAAAAAAACTTATTATTGTCGTACATGGCAAAAGAAATTCATACAAAGCGTTTTATTCCACACCTGCGGCAATAAAAGTATCCACGCGTGTTTTTCGTTGCGTGTTTGAATAACAGCAGGTGCGCGCGAATGATGGTCGTTGATTTTTTTTTTCGCCTCTATATCGCGATCGATCGTCTCGCGTTTCAAAAGAACGAATGAAACGAGAAGAAAAATCGAGAATTCATATTAACAATTTTCCAATTTGTTGTTTTCGATGACATAAGAAAAATGTGCATTTACGATAAGTTGAAAAGATTTAATTGAATTTTCATAATCTAGGGAAAACATTTAAAATGAACGAAGCAAAGACTCAGGGTATTTCCGGTTTGCGAGTTTTCAGGCGTATCAATTTGCACAGTTGCGAAAATTCAAGATACAACCACGCGATACGAATATTCCGAAAGAGCCTGCCCCCTTCTCTCGTCTTTTCACGCGAGCTTAATACGCTCCCGCGTATATGCAAATAGAGACACGCAATGTATCGCGGCGGCAGACGTACCCGAAACCATTCTCATATGAGCGCGAGGTCATCTTTGTTCAGCGATTCAGCGGCGGGCCTTGATCGGCAGGGAAAGTGCATGGATTCACGATTCACTTCATTAATTCTTGAATTTTCATTGAAATTTCATTTTATTATATTTTCCTGTTGACTTCCGCGAACCCCATGTCTCTCGCAACTCGTCTCGAACAAAATTTTTATTTTCATTGCTACCTTTACATTTGTTTCCGAGAAAAAAATTTCGTTGAACGAACAAAATTCATTTTGATAAAAATATGATTAATTCAACTACTTTTTTTTGTTGAATCAAATGACGTGGATCCGCGATTCAAGATAAAAATAGTTGCATTGCCCACATTTTCGTCCAACAAAATGAATTTTGTTCGTTCAACGAAATTTCTTTCTCAGTGTTTTTTAACGGCGAATACCGCACTACGCGCAATTCAACATAGAAAACTAATACGATGCGGATGTGGAAAGGGATAAAAATGAGCAAGTAACTTTAAACTGCTCCCTCGCGTCCTTCGGGAATCGTTTCGATTTCAGGCTTTTCATGTTGAACTGGTTTAACCTGACAATGTGCGCGTATCCATCTCTCGTGTCCGCGCAAACTCGCGCCCGGACCGTATCAAAAGTCGTCTTAATTGTTTAGCATTCAATCTGGCACTTGAAAATATGAAAATCCAACGCCGAGTCTATTTTTCATACAAAAAATCATTCCCAATACTTCAGACGGGAAGTTGTTGAGATACTCGCGGCCCGTCTGTCTGGTTTATCGTGTTGGATTTTTATTTTCTTTAGTTTATGCAAAATGTTGCATAAAAGACGCAACTTTTGCAATTAACGCGCCAGTGGCTCGCGCCGCCGCGTACTTAATCGCTCGAGATATAATATTATAACCGCATACGCCGCTGGCAACGACTAGACGATCGCGCTTTCACGCAACGAAAAAAAAAAAAAAAAAAAAAAAACAATTAAAAAAACCTACACATAAATCTTGAGTGGAGTAAAATGATAATTATTTTATCGAATTTGCTAGGGATTCAAGATTTAAAAAAAAAAACAGAATAAAATTGGGAATGAAGCGGGAATTATAATTATTTCAGACGAAAATAATTATTTTATCGAATTGGATTTGATTCGGGGATAATAATTATTTTATCGAATTCGTCAGGGATTAAAGATTAAAAAAATGATTAAAATTCTGAAAAAATAGGAATAAAGAGGGAAATAATGGTCGCGCATATTTTCGATATGCCGCGGAATTCTGTAAAATCACGCGAGATCGAAGAAGATGATGTACATCGCGATTTTCAATCTCCCTCCCTCTGTCTCCCTGGATCTTTGCTATTATCATTATATTGCGCGGGATAACGGTTCAATTGATTGCGGAGAAAAACAAGTTTGGTCGAGGCCATGCGCACACGCGCATGCATAGTACAAGAATAATAATAATGAAAGGATAAATACGAGAGTAAAAAATGGGCGAACGAAAGAAAAGTAATGAGAAAAAAAAGGATTAGTGAGTTTTGCGGTGGGTGAATATACATTTCGTACCTGTTTAGCCGCAGCAGGTGTCGGCGATGACGAGTTGTGATCGAGAGCAGGCTGAAGAGGATGGTACCTCTTGGTTGGTGTGAGCATCGCTGGTGGCGCACCGAGACTACCCGGGGCGACAGCGACGCTCGTCATTGTCATTTCCGGCTACGCCGGAGATTCTCGCCAACAACGATGACCTCCCGACACTTCGGTATCTTCCGCGCGGATTATAATTACCCCGACTTCCCCCCTCACTTATTTCAAGTCCGATTACCCTGTCGCGCTTCTCCCAGGATCTCATCCTCGTCGTATCAGCTTCTGTTAACAATAAATCGAATATTGCTTATTCATTTATTGATTTTTTTCAATTAATTCGTGGCATAAACATGAAATGAGGAGAAAATTTCGTTGAACGAATAAAATTCATTATTTTGGACGAAAATATGGTGAATTTAATTTTTTTGTTGAATTAAATGATGTAGACCGGCGATTTAACAAAAAAAATCATTGATTCGACTATATTTTCGTCAGACAAAATGAATTTTGGTCGTTCAACGAAATTTTTTTCTACATGCGCATATTTCGTATTCTCAAGTCACTATCGAATGATGCCGCGACTCGAGGACCAGAACGAACGAAGGAACGAAAAAAAAAAAGCGTTTTCAGGATTGCGTAAAGACTCGCGGCTTAGAAAACTTGGTGTTACATAAGAATTCGTACAATGGCGATGGAAGGCTCGTCGTGATGCAATAACATTTTTATCCGCGTCCGCGGTCGCGCGAAAGTATAGTGAACGCCGCGGGGGCGGGAGATCACAACCGTTTCGTAAGATTCGTCTCACTCTCGTGGCGCTTATACCAAATCCTTGGAGCGACACATCGACGAGAGAGAGAGAGAAAGACAGAGACGACGACGACGACTGGAGAAAGCCAACGCGATGACCTCGCGAGCTTCTTACCTTTCAATACGTATTTCCCAATGAGGAAACGAAGAAAAAGCACCTCCAATTTTACGTAAATTACTCTTTTCTTTGTTACACATGCCACATCGTCGCGATTTACTTTCCGCACCGGTATTTAATCGATCGATAAATTAATAAATCGATCGATATCGATCTTGCCGTCTTTACCAACAACAACAACAACAAATAATCGGATCGTTTAAATGAAATTGGCTCGGCTTTTACTCTGATCTTTTATTACATTCTTCAACAGTCAAAAGGACTTTGATCGGTAAATTAAAAAAAAATCCTATCACAGCAATTACACGAATGAATATAAATATACATTGCGTCCCCGCGTGATCCCGGGACTATTTTTATTTCGACAAAAATGATTTCCTGTCGAAATAAATATTTGAATATTGAATATTTTTTCACCAAAATAATGAGCCTTTTGATTTGATTGATGGACCGCGATTCATTAAAATGGAGCTCGACTCCGATGGAAAAAATTGACATAATTTTCATTCGTCTTTTCTCGAGGCTGGCTTTTTCTCTTTTTTCCTTACACATTATAAATATGTCAAAGCAGCAAACGTCAGGAGACTCGGTAGACTCTCGGGACAATTACATTTGCTGTCCCGAGGCTCGCCGGAGTATTTAGTCTCTGAATAAATGAATTTTCGGTGTTGGAGGTAAAAACTGAAAGTCTTTTTTTTTTTATTACGAAGCCCAGGAGAAATGCTATGATTTGAAAATTGAACTGGAGGACGATTGAGAAAAAAGCTTTCGATTAAAATCAAAAAAATCCGAATAAAATGGCCCAAGTCGATGATAAAATTGCATAAGGTTTTGTTTAACTAAAAATCTACAACGTGCACGAGGTGCAATTTGTTCCCAACAAATCCGCGATATATGCTGGATATTATGCGATCATTGATGAGACGATCAAGATTCTAGAGATTCTTCCAAGTAATGCGCTATTATAAGCCAATCGACCACGAGTTTCGCCCCCCGAGGCTAATGCAATACGCTATTAATAAATATATATTTGCGCATGTATTTATATAACATTTAAACGTTTGCGTCTGTATATGGGTTCGATGTAACTCTCTTGTCTCATAGTTACAACTGACCGCCTTCAATCTCCTTTCGAAATATTCGTAAGAGGTTTTTGTTCCCTTTATTGGAGTCAACAACATTTTATTCGGTTCTTCTCTCTCTCTCTCTCTCTCCTTCTCGGCCTCTCATTTATTCGAGTTTTCTGTTTATTTTATTTTTTCCAATCTTCGTCCGATAGCGTAATTTTTTTGTTTTACTTTCAACCTTTTTACCGCTTTAATTTAGGTGTGGGTAGAAGTCGAATTTTTATCGGAGAGGTTTCAGAAAAGCGTTGTCCGTCGAAAAAACGAGTTTCGGTAAGATTCTCAACAACAACGACCAAAAGTATCGCAGCAGTATTCTCTCGCGTTAAGCGGGTTAGGAAACTCGCGACGAGGGACTATAAAAAAACTCGATGTCCGAATTTAAATAACGAAAAAAACAAAAAAAGTTACCTCCGAGGCTAAAATTCCGCCTCGATAAGCGAGAAAATCTTTTATCTTTTTATAGGCGTTTTTTTTATTCATTCTTTGGACACGTTAAAATGTAAAAATGTTTTTTTTTTGTTTTTTTCTTTCGAAAGTGACGATGTTCAAGAGTTGGCCGAATAGTTTGCCAACAAAATGATCTCGAACGACGCAACTCTCGTACTCCGAGCGTCGATAACACGCGCAACAGCATCCCTGGCACATACCGGTACAACTTTTTCCACAGAGCAACAGAAGATGTCTATCCTCCGAGGAAAACCCGTTTTTCGAATGCATTTGTGTGTGCGTGTGTTCACTTAGGAACAAAGATGGCCGTGGTTTATGTCGGGCGTATTCTTCGTCGTCGTCGTCAACGGTTCTTCTCCCTCGTCGTGTCTCTATACTCTAGAATTCTAGTCAACAAGACGGACGAGCGAGACTAGAATCGGATTCGCAGATCTGTTCAAGTTGCTGGCGACTGTATCGATTTTCTTGGTCCCTCTTCATTCAATTCTTTCATATCACTCGATGAATGTGAATTATAATAAAAAATACTAGTAACATCGGTTTCTGGCTCCGGCGATCACAAAGTTAAGCAGAATCGAGCGAGGTCAGTAGTTGGTTGGGTGACCGCTCGGCCGTGGATCGGCTCGCGTGTCAATCGCCGAGCGGGAGGCAGTTTTTTTGAGTTTCTGATAAAGCTAACGAACTGGAAATCAGTTTAAATTTTGCCGCCGGTTTCGGCCAGGGTTTTCGACAGTTTCCCGCGGCCCTGGTGCAAATGCGATACGGTAGTGCATTAGGAAAGAGTGGCTGTGGGCAACACTCTGGGGGGCAGTTATAGGGACGGGAACAGGAACAGTGAAGTGGGGTTGAAGTGATTGGGTCGTAAAGACCCGCAAAGGAATAATAAAATAGTAATAATATATTTACGAAAAAAACTAATGAAACACACCGCGAAGCTTGTGTTTTGCGGTGACCTCTGAGAATCGTGAAAACTTGTTCGGTACTCGAGAATTTCTTGGTCCACTGACCGCTGCGTTGCGGTGCGATGAGACAAAAAGTAAATTACAAAAAAAAAGAAAGGGTAAAGTAACCCGCGGGCCCTCCCTTTCTCTTGTTTCTCCCTCGCCATAGCAAAAGAGTTTTTTTAATCTTCTATTAAATATTAAATATCAAAATATAAATATTAAAACATAAATATTAAAATATAAATATTAAAATATAAATATTAAAATATAAATATTAAAATATAAATATTAAAATATAAATATTAAAATATAAATATTAAAATATAAAAATTAAAATATAAATATTAAAATATAATTATTAAAATATAAATATAAAAATTCAATATTAAATATTGAATTTTAAGTAACTAAATATAATAAATATCACAATATGGTTCTCGTCTCGTACGCGAATTCTGGATGCTGCTGCAACACAATTTCAGCGCGCAAGGAACAAAGAGCATGCAGCATGCGCTTTTGAAAGGCCCGAGTATATGGGCGACCGAAGAAAAGCCAAGATAGAAATATGTGTAAATAATTCGTCCGTGTAATTGAATAGACTGCATGTATTTTGGTACATACTACTCCGAGTACCGTTAACTCTCCTCTCTTCTCCATCGCGTCTTCTCCTTCTCCGCGAATACCGAGTGTCCCCGGACAACAGAAATCGATCGACTGCTAAATTCTCTTCCAACTAAATGTCCCCAGTCGCACAATTGTTGTTTCAATTCAGACACCCTGTACATGCCCACACTCTGCACAATGATCGCGCCGCCTCGCGATCGTCCGACCGGTCCGACACTCCGAGAGGGCATTGTCATGCACGATCGTACCCATGCACGCTGCTGCTGCTGCTCGTTCTCGATATGCCCCTTCCGCCCCTTCCTCCGAGCTCTTATTTTTATTTACAACTCCCTGCCACGCATACCGAGCAGCAGTCTTTTTTCAGTCTCCTCAGCCCTCGCCTCAACCTCGTTCTAATCAATAGTATCAGCACACGATAGTGTAACGCTTAAATGTACGAGCTGTCAGAATAATAATAGGTACACACCGCGTGGCAGATGTCGCTGAAATGTACCAGGACGAAGACCAGGATGGAAAGAAAAAAACTTGAAAAACACGCTCAATTTTCGAGCTTCGAGATTTAAGGTGATCTGTCGGTCTCATCGCGGTCGGTAACAAAGTACATTCACGTTTTTCTTGGACACGCTTGATGTTTTGAGGAAACGAAGAGTTACACGTCATTCTGTCATCAAAAGAGAACAAGGAACTCTTCTTTTTCTTTGAATATCAAGCGTATCCACTTTTCAGTTATCGACCCTCCACTCGTGCAACTGCTCGATCGCCTTAATGCATTTTCGAGCTCGGCGGTTCGAACACGCGTGTCTTCCAATTTTCGGATACTTTCAAACTTTCCCTCCGCTCGCTACGCTGCCTAGCCTGCTTAATTAAGCCCTTTCGATTATCGACGCGTACATTTTTCCATAATTAGTCAAGAAATTTTCAGGCCTACTCGTCCTCACAATGGAATTTGAACGTTTCTGTGGTCGATCAACCAATATTTCTGATAAATCAATCTTGAAACATGAAATTTCGCAATAATTTGTAGAATTTAATCAACTTTTGCCCGGAAGCAGTTGACTTCAAAAATATATCCCGAATTACCAGATTTTTTGAACATCTGAAGGAAGGTTCGCGCAATTCGCGCGTCACGAAAGAATCGCGAGGACGCGCGAATTGTTAGGTGATAATGGGGACATTCTAATGATGAAGGAAGCTCTAATTATCGCTGCGGCTATTTGTACAGACGCGAGATACGCGGAGGAGAGAGGAGAGCAGAGCAGGAGGAGTTGGAGAGTCGATATTTTCTTTCTCGAGGCCACCGACATACGAAAAGTTGTTTAGTCGCTGAATGACGAGATCTTGGTGGTTCTAATCGTCCGGACAAGTTGGATAGGTAGGAGCATAGAAATATATATATATCCGATGACCCGATAACGGTACTCGGTCGAGAAACGGTTTATCGGGTGAGACAAGCTCACGCAGACATGGAAGCACATCTTAATTTCATTAAGAGCCTGGGGTATGGGAGTGCGAGGAAGAAAAAAATGAGAACGAGAGGGACAATCCTGTGTACGTGTAGATTTAATGTACAAGTTGGTGTGCGAGGTGGCGTGGTGTGACGAATTTGAGTCGAAAGTTGGCAACGGGTATACCGAGGCAAGGGGACGGCATTAAAAAAGACGATAGTGAAAGAGCTGGTTCGAGGTGGGAGTGTCTAACGAAGGAGAAAATTCGAAACATTTGTATAAATTAATGGAGCGAGGACACGAGAGTTTTAGGCAAAGAGGACAATGACCGTAATCGTATCTATTTTCGTTCAACGATTGACCAAACGAATTGAACGAAGAAGGTGAAAGGGAACAACAAAAAGGGTTTAAACTGCGATATTTTCTCTCTTATCCTTTTAATAAGAACGAAGGACTTTGATTCATTATTTGGATATGTTCATATTTTCGTTTTAATCGGTCTTTAATAGTAGGCCGCACACGCGGCGGCTGCGCTTCGACCTACTTGCGTCTTTTGCTTTATCTCTCAATCCAATCACTCGAATAATCTGGGAGAGACTACTCGGAGAGAAAAAAAAGGATAACGCCAGGCTCGAAGCCCAGGTCAGTGCGTCTATGATTTATCGATACGTATCTTACGCTCCGGGCCTCCACTGAAAAGAAAAATCTTTTTCTACTCATTCACTCCCTCCTTTTGTTGCACTCTAACATCTTCATCTCTCTTTGCTTCCGCGCGATCTCCTCTCACTTTTCGTTGAATCTTTCTCTCTCTCTCTCTCTCTCTCTTTCTCTCTCAGTCTTTGCGTGTTTCGCGTGTACTCGCACTTGATAAATCCAACGATTTATCACTTCGATATGTATCACCTTGTACCGTCGTAAGTATCGCCAATTATTTATTATTCCTCTCTAGCAATGTTGCGATAAGGTGGAAATCCGATCGAGACCCAGTTACTTCCCGAGGCGTAATGTTATTTATTTTTCTATCTAGGACACTTATTTCAAGATCATTTTTTTCTCAAAGTCGCGATAAAACATCAACATCATTATTATCGAAATCCTTGAATCAGAGTATTAAGCATACGCATTATTCTATGCAAAACGATGAAGATTGGACCCTCTCAAAAGTAATCTCAGGCGCGGCAAAATTTTCCGAGGTGCTCGATTACCGGCGGGATCGAAGGATCCCGACGATCAATGTTCGCGGGGGGCATCTTTATATAACCTCTATTATTCTTTCGTCCCTCCCACCGATCATAACAACGTTCGCGTCTCGACTTTGAAGCTCCGCGGCAACGAGAATAAATTGCTCGATGCAACAAACACATACGTATATGTTTTTAAGGCAGTTCTATCGTTATATCGTTTTCTTAAGATGCTGTGGAAAATTTGGATAAATTTTCTTTAATGTCAGATGCACGTGTGTAATAAATTTTAGAAGGTTTCACCAAACGAAACGTTCAGATATTTATTGGTAAAAATCACAATTTTCGGTAGTCTCTCGTAAGAGCTCGTGTTAAAAGTCACATTTTCCTCAATAAATATTTTGGCTGCTACATGGCGAAGCCTTCTAAAACTTTGCATACAATTTTATGCAACATCGAAGAAGCTACATTAAGTTTTTCAAGAAAATCTAAAGAAAAAAATGTTCGAAATTTTTGTAATTATACAGCAAGTACGTATTACCTTGGATGACCTTGAAATTTTAGTATGTTGTTCTCTAGTCAATTTACAACAACTTTTCTTCATTAACTTATGCCCGCCAACCATTTTGTACGTGAGAAAAACTGAAAAACATTTTTCGATACGAATGTCACGAAAGAACTACCTTAAGAAGAAAACGTCATCATTAATTCAGTTTTGAAAGTACCCGCGTGTAAAAAATTGGAAAAGTGTTTTTATTTTCGGTTTTACTTGTGGAATAAAAAAAATTCTGGTCGATATGGGAACAATGCATGCATCTTTAACGACGTAAAAAAGTGGCGCCCGTGAGGAATATGTAGGTAGACTGCTTTTCTCGCGTTATGAAAGTGCATGGCCTCACCCGCGGGGAAACGAGCAAGAAAACGCGCGTAACACTCGTGCTATCACTTTGGAAAACGTTGAACGGAGGCCGCCCGGAGAAATTCGACTCTTGTGATCATTGAGGCGGTCCTCAATATTTGTTTGAAAAACGCTGACGAGTGAGAATTAAATTATTATCCAATTAAATTATTGTTGATTAATGAGTTCGGAAATAGTGCACCGAAGATCTATGCACATTGTTGCAACTGCAAGTTGCATGCCCGCGAACAATATTATTTTCGTTCGAAACGTTTGTTGAGCCGTCGAAGCAACGACGAGGACGATTTATGGCCCGAAATAATTGACTCTTTCTCCTCGGCGAGGGTAAAGAGCCAGATAAATGCCAGATAAATGCGCCTGCTTACGGGATTCGAGAGTATATACAAATGCGTCTTTCATCCCATCGCGAGAAAAGGATCGAGAGTTGGTGCAGCTATACTTTTCTTGCGTTTGATGCTGAGCGAAAGTTTACGTGCACTCGATCGATCGACGTTTGTGAGAGAAGAACCAACCGAATCTCGAGAGAAATTTTTTTCCTCCATTCAATTAAACGTTCGATTCTATTGCTTTTCATCCGATCATGAGTTTTTTTCATCCATTTGGTCAAACGGTCCGAGAAAAAAGGGTCCGATTGCTTGGTCGAGTGATTCATGCACGTGTTAATCAGACACATTAGCAACTTCATTAAAAACCGAAGAATCTCAAGAATTTTTTCATTTTTCTCAATTCTGTTTAATCACATTTTTCAAACCAATTAATAAATCGTCAGACTTCGATCCTAATTCTCAACGAGAGGAGTTTCGAATTATTTAGCGATTGAAGAATTCGAAATGAGCAATTAATTGCATAAAGTGGATATTATTTTCAATATTATTGAAAAAAATATCTCACGCGTTGACGCGGTAAGTGAAAGATGCGATTGAAAGTAATGGATCGTGTAAGATCATTAATCGTTTATGCAAGGAGCACATTAAGCTTATAATTTAAGTCTCTCTACATCGCTAATCGCATGGCCGCCGTTCCGGTTGAACCGCTGCAACATTATTCGTACAAATATTCCAGATCAAATTGTTTTGCTTAACGAGGTTTAATCGCCATAATCATAATAGTATATAAAAATTAACAGCAAAATGATTAAATACAATGATTCCAAGATAATTTTTTGAAATTTTGCGCGAATCTTCTCGAGCGTCGTATTATAATGTGTTAAAAATTTGAGAAGGTTTCTTCGTCTGGTAATCGAGATATTGAGTGTTTAAAATCGCAACTTTAACACGAGGTCTTATGGGAAGTAACGAAAAAAGACGATATTTTCCAACTAATAACTCGATTTCTAAACGGTCAAACTTGCTCAAATTTAACCCACAGTTGAGTACGACTGTTCAGAAGATTCGTACGAATTTGAAACAATTAAACTTGGAATTAATCGATCGCATGAGAACCGATCGAACCTCCTTAAAAGAACTTAAAAATCTACATAATCACGTATCCTTCAAAATATAGCCTGAAAATACTCCAGTGCTTCGACCACTTCCTGGAGTACTCGTTACGTCACCAAAGTATCCCGCAGGTGTTAACTCGACCGCGCGAGAAACTTGAAACACGCTGCGGTAATGGTTGGTAATGGTTGATTAGTTGTGAATGGAAAAATGTATAGGAAAATTCATTAAATATAAAACACCGCGATATCGACGCGTTTTAAAATTCTTTCAAGAAGAAAAAAAAACGAAAAAATCATCTTCTTCGCGACATAGTTCGAGTTTCTCGAGGTGTATTACATCCAAGTATCGTCCATCGAAGCGTCCGTTACTCGTGTATAAAAAGTGTGCTGAAGCCAGTTCTCGACGGAGGTTTATCGCGCGGTACATACGTATTCCAAGCATACAGTTCGCTCGTTCAGTGCCGCGGGTCCCGCGTGTGCATGCGAGTCGCTTTGCCCGCTTTCCAGCATCGCGAAACCGCGACTTCGTTCAACTGGCCAACTTTTTCTCGTACACGCGCAAAGAAAAGCCTATTATTTATATAGAGGAGCGACTCCGCGCGTGTAAATAAACAAGCTACACAAATAAGTGTCCGTAGAGTCCGCGGCGTGCCAAATGGAAAACCGAACGGGAGCCTCAAGGCCCCCCGCCGCTCCTTGGTCCAAAAGGTCGTGATCCGTTAAATTATTCCAATCGGCCGACAACGTTCGAAAGTTTGATGAAAATCTTTGCTCGGAAACCCCGAGGCTTCCTTTTACGCGGGCATGACTTTCCTCCCGATGGTCATTTCCTTTTAATCTTTTTTTCTCTCCTTTTCCATCGAATTCCAACGCGATTTTTTGTCAAAAATTGCATTTTTTTTGGAATCAAGTACGCGACGTAACGTCATCGTAGAGCCGTATATTGTTCAATAAAAATCAGGGTTTGTAGTGTTTTGTTTGTGTTTTTAATAAAATCGATCGTTGACACAATCGGCGATCGCGGCGGAAGACATTCTATATCCTTGATAGTTTCTCGGGTGATATTTAATCCGTCGAGCCAAGCCAAACGGGGCGTGAACGGTCAAACTCGTTTCTGTTCTATTTCTCTTTCACCCCGCGTACGTATACTTTGGACCCGATCGATCCGAACCTTTCGCCAAATATTTGACAACTCATTTGAACATTTTGTTGAAAATATTGCAACGAATTATCGAGTGGCTCGTTCTTGAAACTCAGTATCAGTGAAAATATGATTAGCTTTTCGAGATGAAAATTTGATTGGTATGAGGAAGCGAAGGAGCGCTCAGCAACGTTACTTTATATACATACGCGCATACGTCCATTCGCTGACCCACAGCAAACGGAGCGTGAACGGGTTGCGAACCATTTAAAATCCAGAGTCGGAGAAAACTCGTAGTCTACCGAGGGTTTCTAAGAGGCAGTGCAAATAAGTATGGAGCATATTTTATTGTTCATACGAACAGGTCACTAATTGTGGTTCATTGAAAATGTTAAAAGTTGGTCTTAATTATTGTTCTTTTTAAATAAGACAGTGGTGAGCGAAAATGGTGGCAAAATGGCATGATTTTAGAGGTTCACCAGTGATAATGTCTCGATGCAGCGGTCAATTAATCATTATTGTTGGCTCAATTTTCAAGCAGGCATATCGAATTTCGTGTCTAGTCATCAAGCGGGTAAGGTGGAACAACATCGAACATTAAAACGTTGTATACAACGACCGGGGGAAGAAGGGGCGGAGGAGGTTTAGTTTGCGGTAACGGTAGACCAATCGAAACGAGATTGATCGACGACTCGGACGGCTCGCCTGATCGTCCGTGAAAACCTACGCGACTCCTGCGTAAACCACAAGTCGAACGTATTCGTATTTCTAGACCATTTGACAATATCTTATTTTTTGTTCTTCCGCAACTGTTGAAATTTTGGATCAAAGCAAATTAAGGACATTTAGTTGTCGCCTATATTTCACGTTTTGATGGTCTCAATTAATCTAGAAAAATGTAGAAATATTTTCAAGCCGATTGGACCAAAACTGGAATTTTCATCGACCATGCCCAGGAGGCTCAAAATATTGGATTTTACAAGGCTGTATATCCGAATAAATCCAGCTCGATGGAGCTCATTTGGTAATAAAATCGAAGGAATGGAGAACCACTGGTGCGCCAACGCATTACGAAACGACCCCGTGCTCTCGGACGACTTTGAGGCCCCCCGAAAAAAAAGTGTGTCAATAGAAGAGCAAACGTCCGAAGCGTCCAAACAACCAGACGTCGAATAGCCCAATAAAACTTGGAGGAGCCAACGTTGAATCGAGGACGAGCAGAATGGGCTCTCGATCGTCATTTCGAACGTCACCTGGTCGTGCTGCGGAGCGTTTTTCTGCGTAAATCCGTAAATCGCTGTCGAGCTCATTGCGCGGTTTAAAAATCCGTGCGTCAAAAGATTTGGAAACAAAGCGTTTGTGTTGAAAACCAACAAATCCTTGGACTCGTTCGATTTTTTTGTTTTTCCAAAGTAGCCCCTTCTCTTCGACGGCGGTCTATTGAGAGCAAGATTCTCTCGACGTGTACGATAATTTGGGTACGATTATGAAAAGATGCGGCGCGCGGCGGGGCTTGGAATGCCGCGAGCCAAGAGGCACGACGACTCTTCTGCGCGCGGGCATTCGTGCGAGCTCGAAGAGTGAAAAGTTTTATCATGTCGGTCATGCGTCGTCGTACGAACTTCGTGACTTGTTCAAACGCCATTCCAAACAAGTGACCTTAACGGGAAAGACGAGCGAGAAGACGATCGACTCGCCTATTATTCCGCAAAACCCCACACACACGCGACGACATTATTATTGAATCTTTAAAACTCATACTTTTTCATTTGTTTCTTCGACATCGCGAAACTTAATTGTGGCGCAAAAAGGTCACTGGGTTTTTCGATTGTGTTAATCATCATGATAATCATTGAAAAGATCGTCCGTCCATCATTTTTTTTTCTTCTTTATACTATTCGCTCTTACGATTCGATTCCACGAGCAATACTACGAACGCGTTTCTCGATTCCCTCGTTCCATACCACTCAACAACACTCCCGGTAAAGTCAATTTTCCTCGCGCTATGATCCAAGAATGCAGAAATAAAGTTCCCTCCAAAGGTCTATGAGCTCTTTGCTCTCTTGTTCTCGTCGTTGCACCAGGCAAGCACATCCTCCCGAGACTGTTCTCCCTCATCACACCGATCGTTTCGCTCGTTTCGCTCGTTTCCCGGAATCCTCAGCACTTCCTGCTGCGGGTATATAAGGTCTCGGTGCAAAACGTGCAGTTGAGAGAACCCAGCAACGTTGCCTTCTTATTATTCTTCTTCTTCTTCTTCTTCTTCTTCTTCTTCTTCTTCTTCTTCTTCTTCTTCTTCTTCTTCTTCTTCTTCTTCTTCTTCTTCTTCTTCCTCGTCCTGCACTTGGTCCTAGCTTTTCGCGAGTACCTCGTTCCTTGTCATGGATTTTCATGCCTCAACCCACGTAGAATTTATGTTTATTTGAAATATCAATGGCAAAGTGCAAGAAAACTGCATGATTCGAAGAAAAAACGAAATTCAACGCTTTCGATATTTCATTGTGTCCTGCTGCCAGTTTCTTTTCTCTTTTTGGAGTTGATGCACATTTGTGTAGAAAATTTCTAGTGATTCCTAATTTTCATTAGAGAAATTTTCCAGAAGCTCGCGGTGTCTTCCAAGTTGAAAGGTCTTGAGGTCAAAGACCCTGGAAAAGGAGGACGACCAAATGGTATCTGATAATACTTGGGACGGGTTTAGGTCCCAAGGCGAATGGGCACGCGCTCTCGTCGCCTTACAAATCAAAAAACAAAAAACTTTCATCCGCAAGTGCGTGTGCACTTATTTACAGTCACGTCAACACATATGGAAACATTATTTTCGAATTTCTAATGATATTGGCGGTGCGCCGCTCGGATAGCCGCGGATAAAAGGAGTTTTCTTGTCGCGAAAAGCATTTTCAAGTTGACAAGAATTCCGGCTGTAGAGGGAGATGAAATTGCACTGGGGAATTCGAAGGATGCCCCAAAGACCTGTGCCTGGTCGAATTTAATTAATGATCCTGCGCATTATCCATACAATTAATTATCCTTGTGAACGAATCATCATAACTTTTTCGAAGTATGAAATTTCATAACAACAATCGATCGTTGCCAACGGCTTAGCAGAGAAGAATGAGAGAATCTCATTTTTCAATTCGGAACATGAGTTTTTCAATATTTTCTCCCCGCATGCGCGTTAACCGCGAGAGTTAAATTATATATGAAATTTGCGGGATCTCGTATTTCCCCGCCGCGCGTATGCCTCGTCGCTCCTTTCACCGTATGATCGAGACGGTTACCGCGTAAACGACCGGTATCCTGGTGTTTTTTTCGCTTCCTTTTTATTCCTTACGAAATTTCAGTTTCGGATAATATAGTTTTTATCGGATTTTGGTTAAATGGCGTCTTGCAAAGCCGCTGCTGCTTCTATTAATACAAAAGACGAGAAACGGGGGTTAACTCGTTTGATTCGCGAGCGATAGTGCGTTTACTTTCTACTATAGAAACGAGACACAATTGAATGGGTCGAGTCGCGCAGTAGGGGCGGGGGAGTTAATAAAATGGGCGAGAGTTTGCACGAATGCTCCGTTGCTTTCACGATTGTCTCCCGTTCCCTCCGTGGGTTCGCGCTCGCGGTGGCCGCTTATGTTTTCGCGAGTACGCGCGTTTCTTTTTCATTTATTTTTTCTCATGCTCCTGACTTTTCAATTCCGGTGTGTAGAATCGTGACCATCTCTCGTGCGTCTCACGAGGTCTCGGTCGCGCCGGATTAATGCCCCGTAACGGGAAATCCGTCGGAATTTTTCCTCCTCGTTCTCGCTTCTCCTTCTCTCTCTCTCTCTCTCTCTTTCTCTCTCGTTTTTCAGAAGAAGGAAAGCGAGAGAAAGATTAGCCGCGATTATTTGGGCGAGTGAAAGAGCTCCCGCTCGCGGGGCACACCCGGAAGTCATTGCTGACGAACCATAGCGCGCCGCGCGACTACAATTATCTCCGCCAGCAATTGTCTTCTTTATTCTGAACCGTTGCTCCATATTTATAGCCATTTTCACCAACAATTACGAATTTTAGGCGAAATCAACATTTTTCAATGAAAATTTTCAAATTTTCAATAAAATGCAGCCAAATTACCAAAATTGACGCGTAATAGTGTGGCACGACATTGCGAATTGTTATTGTTATTTTTTTCTATTTTGTTTTTTGTCCCACCAAAAGACTCGTCGGCACGAAATCGAATGGGGTTCGCGTGTCGCGAATACCTCAACGGTGCATGGCGGCCGCCAGGTTTGCGCAGCGTTTTTGAAGCGAAAGTAGTTTTAGCCCGCTACCGCTTCTCACGGAGGCCCAAACGCGCTGAGTGTTCTCCAATAATACCGCGACTTTCGTGTTATTCCCAAAAAATGGAGCCTCCCATTAGCCAAGAATAAACCAGATGTTTCCGTCGCTTTTGGCGATGAAAAAAAGTGAAAAAATAAAAAGAAAACCAACGGATGGGAAGATTTTCGAGCGGGGCAATTACTCGAGTACGATGTTGTCTCGTCATTGCGGCGATGGGAGCTCGAGGAAGAGGAAGAGGAAGAGAGAGAGATAAACGAAAAGTGAAATGTATATGTAACAATGGCTACGATGCTCCGCATGGAATTTTTGAATGATAAACGTTTCAAAAGAGTGGAATTATTTTCAATAAAATTATTCGCACCCGAGAAAATGTAAAGAGGAAATACATTTTCTCATGAAATTGAAACATAACAACATGAACATTTTTTTCCATTAATACATTCAAACAATAACAAGCTGTTGATTAATTATTCTATTTTTCTGTTGGCAAAGGACAAATGTTTATCAACACATCCTGGAGAAATGAAAAACACGAAAGTCGCTTGCGCGATAACAAGTAGACTCGATCGCCGCTGTCGTTAAAGAGGTTCGATCGTTTCTCATGCGTTCGATAAATTCCAAGTTTAATTGTTCAAAATTCGTAGGAATCTTCTCAACAATCATACCCAACCGTGGCTAAAATTTGAGCAAGTTTGACCGTTTAGAAATCGAGTTATTAGTTGGAAAAAATCGTCTTTTTTCGTCACTTCCCATAAGACCTCGTGTTAAAGTTGCGATTTTAAATACCGAATATCTCGATTACCAGACGGTGAAACCTTCTCAAATTTTTTACACATTATAATCCGACGCTCGAGAAGATTCACGCAAAATTTCAAAAAATGATCTCGGAATAATTGTATTTGATCATTTTGCCGTTACATTGTATATACTATTATGATTATGGCCATAGAACCTCGTTAATCCTATCGGTCTTATGTGGCCGCAAACTCTTTCATTGCTTCACACAATATTATACTTCCGTCATGATTTTTTAAACTTTCGTAGCTGCAAGCTGACTCGTTTTCCGAGTATCAAGATCGCAGCTAGGAAATCAGAGATATATCAAGCGGTGACGCCGCACACGCCGCACCGACTCGAACGTGTATATAAGATCGAATAACCGGATTAAGCTCCCTCTGCTAATTTTTCTTGCAAACATTACCACCGCGTCGTTCAAATAAAAGAGAAGAAACGAATATTTAATTCTCCATTTTCCCGATGCACTGAGGCGATTTTTCGAAAGTCCGCGATTCCTCAAAAACCTGCTGCACTTTTTTTGGCTTCCAAGAGACTTCATTTGTTTAATGAAAAATCAAAATTACACCAAGGGTCTTGTTTTTCGCTCGGTACAATTATCATCGGAAAATCCACCCGGTGGGTAATTACCAGCGAAGCTGACCTCTGTTATTTATTCATATGCCTCGGTACACAGCTTGGTCTTTGAATTAAATCAATGATCGTATCATTACGTAATATTATTACGTAATTTCGTTTTGTTCCTTTTTTTCAACACGGATGACAAAAACAATAAAATGATGGAGACTTTTCCTGACGACGATTAAAATAATCATCGATCGGTTTACATTTATCGATGTTTATTCTCAAATTAAAAGAAAAAACATGCACAAAATCATAATCGAACGGACCACCGCAGTTTCTCCTTCGTTTCATTGATTCCCATTTCCAATATTTCAAGCACCACTTTCGAAAAGTTATTGTTGCGAAAGATCTGGAAAGGCTATTGGAGATTGACATTATTATATTTTCTTGGCGTTTATGAGGTTATTTCGTGCTGCTTTACTCGCATCAATAAATCAATGAGTAAAAACTTTCTTAAGCACTGTCGTAAAAAAAAGAACAATGAAAAAAAATGAGAAAAAAAATGGTTTCCACAGTTTTTACACGAAACTTTAGTGCACCGTGCATGAAATTGCAACAGACACCAACGCGTTGTCGTCGCCCAGGTACGCCCGTTGGTTCCTTAGTCTTTTTATTTATACTTTTTTTTTTCTCAGACTTGATCGGTTTTCCCCAGGACATTATTGCCCGGACGATACGCAATCGCGGCAACTTGCCAAGATATCGTTTAAGAACCTGTGCTTGAAAACCAGGAAACGGGGAATTGAATGAAAGTTGGATAAATATCTGATTAAAATACGAAAATCATGGACGTAATAAATCCTGTGAAATGATAAACTCTTGAAAAATAAGATTTTTGCTCAATCGCCCGAGTGAAAGCTCGATTATAAATTTTTCTTGTGTTTCAAAAACTAAAAAGCAAATAAAAAACTTGTGATAGTGGCCAATCGAAGTGGTTGGAATGTCCCAGATATTTTTGTTGTTGTTCGTGTGATTGATTATTTTGATGCGCTTTTATCGCGCGATAACGGCGACTAAATTGTCCTGAGCGTGAAAATTTCCAATTCGAATGGTCGCGGTGTTATTGCCGATCGGGTTTTTCGCTCTATCTGTCAAATGGTGAATTCTGGATGCTTCTCGTCAACTGTTCCGTTCCAATAAGTCCGCATTGACCAGACATAATAACAGAGATTCGTGTCTCTCAAAGATGGACAGGTTTTTGTTGCGGATCGAATCGTTAACGGTACGAAAAAAAAAAAAACAAGAAAAAGACCGTATAATGTAAATTTATGCTGTGTATTATTTAAAGAGAAACCCGCCGGCACAGCATTTTGCGATTATATTTGTCGGGGCGGGGAAACTTGGTCATCCGTTTCGTTCATTTCGGTCACTGGATACAAATCGATGTTCATGCTGTTTTTTATCCGCTTCGATGCGCCATATTTCTTTTTCATCGCGCAATATTTATCCATTTATTTCTCAATAATCGACAATGGAAAAACTTAACAACCCGAAAAGTTATACTTCGCGGTGTAAAATCTTAAGGTAGTTCTATCGTTGTATCGCTTTCTTAAGATTTTGATGAAAATTTGGATAAATTTTCTTTAATGTCATGTGCACGTGTGTAATAAATTTTAGAAGCTTTCACCAAGCGGAACGTTCAGATATTTATTGGTAAAAATCACAATTTTCGGTGGTCTCTCATAAGAGCCCGTGTTAAAAGTTATACATTTTCATCAATAAATATTTTGGCTGCTACATGGTGAAGCCGTCTAAAACTTTGGATACATTTTTATGCAACATCAAAAAAGCTACATTTAGTTTTGCAAAAAAATCTAAAGGAAAAAATGTTCGCGATTTTTGTATTAAACTTATGCCCGCAAACCATTTTGTCTGTGAGAATAACTGAAAAACAATTTTTCGATGTGAATGTCACGATAGAACTACCTTAATATTCAGTAACGCCCTTTCATTTTTTTTGCAATCTTCACTGTCACGAATGATGCAATTTTATACCTCTCTCTCTCACTTTCTTAGCAACCCTCTGTCATCGTGATCTTGGTAAGATTACATAACATTTAATTGCTGTCAAAAATTGCATCTCGGGCGGGGAAAATGTATGGAAAGAAAGCGCGGCTGCTGCGTGGAGAACGCTCTTGGGTTTACATTCTCAAAAATTGGAGCAGGTTTGTGAAAATTCGTACAACTATCTATTCGTCAAAGAAAATTTGATTATAGTTTAAAAAATAAATCTTTTCTTTGCCATTATTTGTCGATGATGTGAAAATTTTCGTTTATTTATTATTTTCAAGATAACGAATTACGTTTTTTATAGTAAATCTGTTTGAAAAGTCCAGTTAAGAAATAACTAAAAGTAGAGAGGAGAACGGGCGAACAGGTGGCCGCGTTTCCTCGCCACGGCGCATTACGAGAGCTTGAGAACAGCTCGCAGCGAAAAGAGTACACTCTACCGCGGCGAACCCATTAAACATATATATATCTCAATGTATACGACCATAGAGGGCGTTTCATCGCAAACCAACGATTTTTCATTTTCAACCGCGACCAAAAAGAGTTGAAAAGCAGAGAAAAAAAACAAAAAAAAGACACGTTGCATATGAATCTTTGCTCCGCCAGCTTCTCGCGGTCGCGAAGCTTCTCTGGGACTCTCGAGTCACTGCGGCGTTATTCGGCCATCCGTGAAACAATGCCACGGGATGGGTACCATTCTGCTCCGGAGCACAAAGTACTACAATTGAAAGTTGCTCAACCGCGACAGGAGGTCAGAAATAATGTGGGATCCAGCCTCCGATGGACGCGCGATCTCGGGAACAAATAATTTCTCCTTTTTCAGCAAAAAAAGTCAACGATAAACATGAAACTACAACTTTTTACAGAGTCTCGCGGGAAAGCACTTTTCGTGCTGGAAATGGGCCCGAGTTTCGTAGAAATACTTTCAACGGGCGTAGGCATCGGAGCTGCAAGGCTATCGGGTCAAGTATTTATTTTATAGGGGGTCCCTGAAAAAAGTATCTTTGGTCATTCGTAAATATAAATGGTTTGCTTGAGTTGAGAAAAAACGATAAAGCGGATAATAAAGATCGCGTGGGTTTCGGTCGCGAAGAGTGTCGCGAGAGAGGCGAACGTCTGGAATAGTAGGTTCGGTAACGGTTTTTCTTCTCGCGCGGCGAAGACCGCCGGAGTAGGATCTGGTCGAGGGTCCCGTGGCTTTGAGGAAAATAATATTGAGTTTCAAAAAGTACACAGTTTCGTGCAGAAATCGCTTGGGAGGTTCAATCGTTTGTGAAACTCGCGGAGATAAAATACTCACCGGTAATTAAGTCCGCTCTCTAATCCATCCAAATTGGTAAATCCACTGGGAACACAATATTTATTTATTTATTTATTATATTTCACACCGCGGTTGGAAAGTGAGGCTATTTCGAAAAAACTTATTTTCTCGACAAATGGTTCGAGACACAAGAGAATTTGGCACACGGTTCAAAATTTCGAGGTCAATTTATCGGATTTGCTCCGATTACGTTCTCGCGCACACTCGGGATTATATTTATTTATTTATTTTTTCACACGTGTAACAAACACTCGAGTTCGAAACTTTTTTTTTATTCCCGAGACATCGATTCCCAGCGCACGATCACATTTTTCATTTTTTTCTTATTCCCGGGCATAACGGTGAGAATAATGCACAGGCTGCGACGTGGAGAATGCAAGGGTCGAAGGACCCGCGAGAACCATCCGGGTCGAGCGCCAACGACCAAGTGAGAGGCTAGCGGCACTCTCACGAGTGAACCAGTGACGTCACCACCGCGCACCGCGTCCTCCCCCACGCTCTCCTCGCGCCTTTCTTTTTTTCTTTCTCTTCGTATCTCTTTCCTTTTTTTTCGTTTTTTTTTCCTCTTTTTTAATATATATGTATTTTTCTTTTTTTTTTTTTCACGTTGTCGAGAACTCGCGGGCGAGAAAGGTCTCGTCTCTCGACTTATGCCGCACTATACCGTGGATTTACGGCGGTGCATGAATAAGGCGTACCTCTCGTCCCGATCGACTTCTCCCACCGTCTCAATTCGCGTTCGACCCCCCCCCCCCCCCCCTCCTTCCCATTTGCTTATTATTGCAAACCTAGATCATCGCCTCTTTCGTGCTGTCTCGAAAATCCTTGTTTTGTCCCATACTCAATGAAATTGGGCCGAGTGTCAAAGAAAAGTGTCAAAAAAACGATCGATTATCGATTCACTCGTTGCAGGAGGACCGCAGGAGCTTTATCTCGAGTCCTTTCGTCGTCGATTGCCGGTGAAAAGAGGCGGAAGGAGAAAAGTGGAGCTGCAAAGTCGAACGATCGCTCCTATTCCCTTTCTTCCTCGGGGAGATTAAACAAGGAGTTGAAAAAGTGTGTTATTGCTGCTCCGGCGCGCGTGTCGATGTTGGCAAGACGCGGGCGATTGAAAATTCGAGAAGAAACGCGCCGCGCGCGGCGACGAGTGGTTCGAGAATAAAAACGGGGTCATTCGTCGCGAGACTGGATTTAAAAAGTCGTCAACAAACGGAATAGTCGAATAGTTGAAAAAAAAAAAATCGACGAAATTACAAACTCGAGCCCGACAGGACCAGAGCGTATTTAAATATTCTTAATTATACTAATCATTCGATGTTTGGGGCTTTTTTTTTGGTACTTTTCATTTTTTTTCGATGAATTTCCATCGAAGGTAGAAATTGAACGGTCGTTGAATTAAGAATGCCTCTTTGCTCTTTTATATACGCTCCTCGTATATAAAGCGCGCTCACCTTCTTCCTTACCTCGCGCGCATTGTGTACTTTGTATGTGTATACACGTGTGTGTTGTGCGCGAACGTCAGAAAGGCACTAAGCGCGCTCTGAGGAATACTTTCACGCAGAGGCGCTCGAACCGCATTAAATATCATGGCCGAATGTTTGTTTCTATTCTCATCTCGATTTCGATGTACTTTTCATTCCAACTTATCGCTCATTCCATACTTTTTAATAAACATTTCATCGGTAATAAAATCGCCTTGAATTAATAATTCAATTAGCGGGGGGGGGGGGGGGGGGGGGGCATTTTCTGGAGGATGGTATTTTGAAAAAAAAATGTATGCACCTGTCAAATTTACGATGTTCACTCATCGGTTCGTGAAATATGTCACATTCCAGAACGGCCCAAGCGGAATGATGGATTCTCTCATAATAATCGTTCGCTAGAAGTTTACTCGGAGATAAGAAAAAAGTGGGAACCAGGCAGGGGACGAGATAGCGAAGACGAAGAGAGAGAGAGAGAGAGAGAGAAATGTTGATTCTCATGACAACGGGTAAATGACCCAAACCAAGCCAAACTTATTTTTCGTCACACGCGTTAATATCAAAACGAAAAAATGACATAAAACAATTGACAATCCAAAAACATTATTTCCTGTTCAGTTGCACAGAACCATGAACAAGAGTACCAACACCAAGAAAAAAATGTCGTTCAAAGAACAAAATTCATTTTGTTGGACGAAAATATGGTCAATTCAACAATTTTTTTGTTGAATCGCGGATGTGCATCATTTCATTCAACAAAAAAATAGTTGAATTGACCATATTTTCGTCCAACAAAAGGAATTTTGTTCGTTCGACGAAATTTTTCTTCTCGGTGAATGCACACGCTGTCATAATATTAAAAAATGGGATCTTCATTACTTTATTTTCGTGAAAAAGTATAGAGAAAATAGTCGCATAGTTAGTTCGACATGAAAAATCGAGAAGAATCCATTCGGGCTTGTTGTTTATTGGCACGAAAGTGCCTGTACATTGGACGAGGAGAGAACGAGGGTAATTCGAGTACATCCTGCGTTCTCGCGAAAAGAAAAACAACGCGCGTGCAGGTATATAGATACTATGAGACACGGAGCATAACGTTGGAGTTTGGAGTCGGAGACTCGGTTGCATGTGAAGGAAAGCAGCAGCAGCAGCAATATTACGACGAGGATGAATATCATACGTATATAAAGCACGTATGTGACACTCGAGAAGCGTGTGCATGGCTGCTATTACTTTTTATATTCTGTACTATCGCTCTCTCTCTCTCTCTCTCACTCTCTTTCTCTTTCTCTCTCTCTCTTTCTCTAGTTGCTGCACACCCAACTCGACTACCGAGCGCGTACACTTGTCGGCTTGTCGCGAGGCTTGTCGGCTACATAATTCAACATACCGAGCTGGAATACCGTGCGCGCGACACCAATGAAACAAAAAAAATGAAAAAGCGTTCATCAAGATTTGGAGCATTACGTGAATTAATTACGTAATCGCGGCGCACAACCATGCAGCACCGACGAACTCAACCCAATCCGAGAAATCTCGCATCATTCGCACACACGATAATGCCAAATTGATAAAAGGTCCGTAGGACTAATCGCGAATTTCCGCGCCCACCTCGCTTTCCAACATTCCGCGCTAACAATTATAATGATTATTGAAAAAAATTACATTTAAAAAAAAAACCAGGTACTTGCGGCTTTATTCTCTGGTTCTTTGTGCGCGAACTTTCACTTAATCGCGAAATCGCTTATTTCTTACTCTTATTCTGGGTTAATTCCAAATTTGCCACCCCCCCGCTTCCTGGCGCGCAGGATGTGATTTTGTTTCGGTACTTTCGCGTTTCACCAAATTTTTCACATTTCATGTTCAACATGTTGTAAATAATTATCAATTCCCCGGAACAATATTTACCTGGTTATCCGGTGTTTCAAGCATCGCAGCTGCTCTGAGAAAAAAAAGTCGTCGAACAAACAAAATTCATTTTGTTGGACGAAAAAATGATCAATTCAACTAATTTTTTGTTGAATCAAATGATGCACATCCGCGATTCAACAAAAAAATTGTTGAATTGACCTTATTTTCGTCCAACAAAATGAATTTTGTTCGTCCGACGACATTTTTTTTCTCAGTGATGCCGCATCGCGTTCACTTTAAAAACGATTGATTCCTTTGGTCCCTCTAATTATTGTAATTGGCGAATCGAAGTTTTCCTAAGCTACTCAACGCATTATTGGGCAACGAGACTCCAGACCCGAGAACCTCCAGCCAAGAACAAGCGGAAAAGCCCCTGATCTTGAGTGCAAGAATCCGCGCACTCGTGGGAGTTGTTCACACAGTTGGTATCTTTATAACACGAATTCCATCTAACATGCGGGGTATGTACGAGAAGTAAACACGAGCCGAGCTGCGCACGCGGTGACGGCAACGGAGATGCAGGCAACGGATCTTGAGGCAGCAGTCTTGAGAGCGAACAAGGGAAAAATGGAAGAAGGAAGAAATTAAGGATAGCGACATAATTAATGATTTCTCCGCGCGAGCGCAATTAACGCGCGCGTTTTCACTGATCTTGCAGAACAGCGCGTTGCTTCCTAGTTCCTAGGTTCATATTCTTTTCTCACTACTTCGTGAACACCAAAAAATCTATTATATTTTCGGCCCAATTTCAGTTTTATTTCGATAACAAATGTCTTTAATGATGGGACTGAATGAATAATCAATTAATTCCGCAGTCGGTCGCGCAGTACGTGCAAAATTGTGTTTGGCCGCTTTTCACGCGAAAACCACTGAACCAATTTTGATAAATCTTTCACAGGAATGAAGCCCATGAATCGGAATAGGTTTTCGGCCGTTTTACGTTCCGATAAATTATTTATTCAGGGAAGGCCAAGCGAAAAATTCAATTTTCCATCATTTTTTTTACTTCAAAATTTCTCATGTTATTAAAAAAAGACTATAAATGAAAAACACCAATTACAAATTTGAAGATAATTCCTCAATGAAGAGAATGAGCGGTGGCTGGGGTCCCAGCTTCGAATGGAAAAAAAGTTGCAGTAATTTTCGTGAATTTGTTCAAATTTTGTAGATTTCAATTTTTTTATCATCGAATAGTCATTGAGCACACAACGCAGATTAATAATTGTTCTGAATGAAAAAGAATAAATAGAAATATCAGTTTGAAAATAAATGCGACTGGCTACGACGCGGTGTTGAAGACCCAGAGACGACGGTGGCGGCAGGAGCGTAAAACAACATTCGTTGAGGTACTCGAACTCGGTTGGAACGTTCTCTCTACGTCGAGAAGAGCCAGAAAAGGTAATGGAGGTATTTCTGTGTCTACATTTCTGTACGGAGAACTTGTGTAAACTTAATGAACGGTTTGTTGGGTGGGGGTTGAGCGGTTCCAGCGGATCCAGCGGCTCCAGCATCTCGGCAACCCAAGAGCTCGTCGTAAGTCGTAAGTATATTACAGTCTGCTCGTGTGTATGATATAAGAAAGGTTCGTGCTCGCATTCGTACAACATCTCGCACTTAGCCTCAGGGCCCAGCTCGTTTGCCGCAGCAATTCTTCTGGACAACTCGTTGATCCACATTATAAAATAGTATCTAATGGTGCGGATGAAGCCAGGAGCTTAACGGTATAGCCAAAGTGGAGCCAGACATGCGCGCGAATATATCTCGTTCGCTCTTCGCGTTCGTATTACCTGTTATTTTCCATTTTCGCCTATCAACGGCCATATTTTTGAGGCCTCCTTTGTTTTCTTTATTTATCATCGGTCTTCCGACGCCGCGCTTAAATTCAACAATATAACAACAAACCGAGAGTCGCAATCACGGCTTTCTGACCAACACTTGATCGAATATCGTTACAAACAGATTTAAAGAAAGATAAGAGTTATGCGTTGTTCTATTTTAATGACAGAACAACGCGTAACTCTTCTCTTACTCAAAATATGAAGCGTGTCCAAGAAAAACGTGTATCTATTTTGTTACCGACCGCGAGACTGACAGATCAGATGACTTTTGTCGGATTTTTTCTTGTACCTACGGTCGGTAATGATGTCGCGCTCATTTGCCGATCGTCGGTCACGTATCTTAATATTATACCTCCATAATATGATACTTTTCAAATCTTTGATTCATTTATCTTCGAAGTGATTTAAGCTGATGTGTTCCAAATATAATAATTCTGTATTTAATCACCGACAAGAAAAAGAGGAGTTACTGATGGAGAAAAAAAAAAGGTTTTGTTCGATTTAAATTATGGAAAATGATTTATTTTCACTTGTGTATATTCAATTTTATTTCTATCTTCTCTTTAACACGGGAATCGACTCGTACGACAATCGTAATTAAATTCACCGGAGCCGGGCGTGAACGAATGACATCGAAAACCGTACAAATTGGGTCCCGTAATTTAGGATTGATCAATCGCTCTTGTTCATAGCATTCACACATTCTTGCAATCGTGTCTGAATACAACTATAAGATCGTCATGTTTTTTTTTTTTTCTTTTTTTTTCACTAATTTACGTCCTACGACGAGAGACTAAACACTTTGTAAGTGTTCTCGACGCTTCGTTTTTCAAAACACTGAAATTTAGCACTAACTCTCACGCATACAACTCAACAGTCATACAGATAAAATTATTAACAAATAAAATATATGTATATTTATATATATATATCTATATGTATGTGTGTTTAGATCAGAGATGGCCCATTTAGTCGAATAACATAAATTGTTTAATTAATCGGAGGAATAAATCGAAAGGATACGGCATCGTAGACTAAATAAATGCAATAAATGCAACGACTTTCATAGCTGGTCATTCATTTTGTTGTTATAAAGTCTTGGAAAAATATAGTAATCAGATTTTTTTTTCATGAATTTCAAAATAATCGATCATTTCTCGAAAATCATCAGGATCATTGATCTCAAACGTTGGCCCATGTATCGGAGAAAATTAAAAAAATGGAAATGAGGAATGTAAACAATTTGCTGTGACCTCGAATCGAAATAAATTCTGAAACCAAAATGAAATCCGAAAAAAATGTCGATAAAACGCTGTAGAAAGGAAACACTAAACACGAATGTCATTCAATTTGTTGTTGTTGTTGTTTTTTTTTTCTCCTACATTAATTATTTCATTATATCGATATCGCAATATGAATAAATTAACATCTCTCACACTCAATGTTTTGTTTTTTTTTTTTTTTTCTTATACCTTCTTCTTTTGTTTTAAATATTTTCACACTTTTTGTTCCTTTATTTATATTTTTGTTCATTCTGTACAAAGTTGTACGCGCGTGGGTAATCCGGGCAGCACCCACTTTTGAGTGAGAAACGAAAGCTTTTATTGTTTCGATTTTTCATCCTCGAAAAAAGACAAAGAGCGGCGTCCTCGATTTTTTTTGTTTTTTTTTTTTTTCAACTCTTTCGAAATATTTCGAAACCCTGTATCCTATGAAAGAACAAACAA
The DNA here is from genome assembly GCA_013761285.1 of Campoletis sonorensis. NCBI lineage: Eukaryota > Metazoa > Arthropoda > Insecta > Hymenoptera > Ichneumonidae > Campoletis > Campoletis sonorensis. The sequence goes on from JACEOJ010000071.1 coordinate 1,012,449, forward strand.
ACGTTTGAGCTTTTTCGTTGACAGCAGTCGGACAATTTCCGTTTTCCTGCTTTCAAAACTTTTTTTACAAAAAAATTAACTGAAAATTAGATTTACGAGCGAGGCTTCAATTCTCACAGCTTTTGAACCGATAAAACTCCCAAAAGCGCCGCGATCCAACATTAAAATCATGCTTTCGGTGGCTTTTTTTCATCGAGATCATGCCCTACCTCGTTATTGACCCACAAAAATTTTGTTAAACGAACAAAGTTGATTTTTTTGGACGAAAAAATGGTCAAATCAACTTTTTAGTCCAAAAATGTTTGGATTCACTACATTTTCGTCCAACAAAATGACTTTCGTTCTTCCAACAGAATTTTTTTCTCAGTGAAGAAAGCTCTGTCAAGGTTTCATCGAAACTATCGGAGGAGATACGTACTGTGTGTGTGTTTTTTCATTTTTACAATAAGTATTCATTAATTTTGCATAATTATTGCCGTAGATGATCGATTTCTCAACAAATCCGATAACGTTAGACGATAAAGGCCGCTGCCTTACGACTCTAAATCGCGTTTTACGAATAATTCAATTGTTTTCCGTTCTTAATGACACTTTTTTAAATTCATTGATACATTTTTGCATCAATTTTACATCCGTAAATATATGAATATGGCGCATTTATCGTGACTTAAAAATTCTCAACTTTTGCTCGTCGCTCTACTCCGAAGCTGCGCTTTCAAGTGCTTTGATAAGCCTCATATACAAATGCATATACATGTATCATATAAATATTATATACATGCATGAATATATGTAGAGACGAAACGTGATAATATAATTATACAAATAATTGGTTATTCGTAGTAGTATCTGCTTGAATATTTCACTAGATTTGTAAAACGTCGCTTAATTTGCTCGGGTTCGTTATTAACGTTACCATCCCGCTTCGTTTTCATGTAAGCAGGCTCTTAAATCTGAGACTCAGGATTGATTATTTCCGAAAATACGAATCGGACTAAAAATTCGATAATTTGCTGTCTCGGAAAATTTTAAAAGAGGCTGGATCATGGGAAAATGAACATTTCTGAAATAACCAACTTTCTAAGCTCCATTGAATTTCTTTTGGAAATTTCAATATCGGCCCCTCCTTTTTTAGGAAAAAAAAAAACAATAAATCTTGCGTTTTGGATATTTTTGGTCCAACGCGTATTTTCAGAAACAATAATCAAATAAGACTCTTCGACACACACACACACACGCGCACACACACACAGACACATTGACACGCACACAAATGGTCGTAGAACGTACAGCCGAATGTGAATAATGAATGTGGGATTCGTTCATTCGGAAGAAAAGAGAAACGAAAAAAAGAGGAAGCCGCGTTTTATTAAATTACGGCTATTTTCGATTTTATCACAGTATCCCGTCTATTTTTATACCGCCCGTGACACCAACAACGCTTGGGCACTTTTACGCCTCCCTCCTTCCATTTCATTGTTCTTCATATTTGTTTTATCATAGCTTTTCCTTAAAGATTCTTGCTCACAAGCAAGAGATACTACATACCAAACTTAAATGTCTACAAACGCGAAAGGTAGAGAAGCGGAGAAATGACTTTCGAGAGGATTCGTCGTCGACGATCGGCTACTAATTAATTGTGCATCCATTATCCCCGATAATTATTGTTTCTCGGCATGTGTTTATAACTTCAAGATAATTCGAGTGGAAGACGATCGATTTGTTGAAAATCTTCGAGTTTTCAATGACTGCCGAGATCCCCTCGAGATCCGGCGATCGTGACGATCGTCCAATCATCCTCTCTCCGTTCAATCGCCCCAACTTCGTCCTACTATTTTATTTACAATTTTACAAGATTTACGAAAAGATAATTTCGGTTTTTCACCTCATTTTGCACGCTGTCTAGATTCTTTATACGTATTTTATCGTGCAAAAGAGGCAGCAGCAACTCACCATTCGGACAAATAGAATTTAATGCATTTTGTCGTTTTATATCATATTTTCGCAACCGATCGATTCGTCCATATAAAAATTACAGGCTAAACAATATTATTTTGTTCCAATGTCTATGGTTTTCAATGATTATTGTTCGGTCACGAAGTATTTTTTGTTTGTTTTATGATGATCATCAGACGGCTTTTGTCGTTTCCGTCTTTTTCGTCTCAACCGGAATTTTGTGCGTCACTCAAATTTATTCGATTTTTTGGAAGAAATTTCGGTGTTTGTTTGTTTTCGTTTGATTAACAATCAGCTCGAGATCTACGCTTAGAATAAATGTGCGATGAAAGATGAAAATGTTTTTTTTTTTTTTCGCGAGTGACATTTGCGAAGTAATAAAAACGACAGTTGGTAACTAAATTTGATTTTGTTTGTTTGTTCGTTTACGTGCCCCGTAAAAATGATTCGCCGTATTATTTGCAACGAGCAAATAATTAAATAAAAAGAAATTCGTACGCAAAATCTTATAAAATACACCAGGATTAATAAATATTTCAGTCCTGTATGCTTTCGTATACTCAGTTCTCTCCGTTTTACGTATTTACGACATTCGCGCGCCGCTTTCTTCTCGATCGTCCAACCATTTTTTTCCCAATTCAACGCACGCTCAATTATTCAAATTCAACATTTATATGATTGTTGATATTTCTCTCCACGATTATCATTATGGTTATTATAATGAACAACATTAATCGCCGTTATTAACAGCGACGTAAGCACTGCGTTTGGATCCTTCATTGTCCCGAACTCGAAGCAACGTACTTCCCTTTTTTTTAAATATCTTTTATGCTCTCGCTTCGAGCTTCGCAATGTTTCTTCCTTTTTTTTTCACCAAAATTTTCTCAATATTTGCCACCCCTTTCTTCCCGTATGCGTAAAACAAAGTTTGAGAATTTTGACGTTTCAATTAATTATCAATTGTAATATCAAAATTTGTCGAAAACTTGTATTTTCATCGCAAATTTGTTTGTTTTTTTTTTGGTTTTTCGATTTGTTTTTTTTTTCAAGTCGATAATCGATCGATGAAAGAAATCGGGGGAGAAAGGGTCGAGAAAATAAACGAGGTGATCGATCACGTGGTATTTGATAGAAAAATATTTACACGTTGAAGCAACGTATCATCGTCGATTCGAAGGATCACAGCCACTCGGTGAGACAACCGCCGAACCACATTACAACAATTGGGAATAAATAGGTGGTGAGGGCTCGTGACAATGGCATTTTTTGATGATGCGTCGTCGTTCCGCCGCCACTTCCGACGATGCTCGTCGTCGTTTTGTTGTTCTTGTTTATGTCGTTGTTATTGTAGTTGTTGTTGCCGACGTTGTTGTTATTTTCATCATCGTTTTTGTTGCTGTTGATGTTGTCGTTGTTGTCGTTGGTGTTGGTCGGTATTTTCGACTCAATATCGACCCGCGGTGGCAATAATGCTGGGTTTACCGGAATAGCTGGTAATTTTGGCTGTTCCGGAACCGATTGATTTGGCTCGTAGCCGGACGATTCTTCGCTGAAACCGTCCTCGTCGTCGGTTATTGGATCCTCATCGTCGTTACCATCGCCTGAACCACTTCCCGATCCGTAACTCGCCTCCTCTGTAAATCAAAAAATAATAATGTAAATTAATAAATTTGAATAATTAATAAGAATTATTTTAATGATTAATAAAATAATCATTGGATCAATAAATACGAATTGAGTAAATAAATGGAAATAAGTAATGTAAACAACCAACAAATCGTGAAAAGTTGAACGAAATTTTCCAAGGATTAAAGAAATAATGAAAATTACCAGGATCCACCCAATCAACATCTTGGCCATTGAAAGCCGAACGGAGCCTGCTCGTAATCGTCGTCAAAGCCAATACTTGGTCCCGAACTATCGATGTCCTTGGGCCTCCGCCTCGGACTTCCGGATTGAGGCTCTGGGTCTCACCGTCCGATGACACCGGGTACAGATATCTGTTTAGTAAAATCATTTGCATCCTATTAGCCACATTATTTCATTTATTTCATTTATTTACTTATAAATAAATAAATAAATAAATAAATAAATAAATAAATAAATCTTGTTCCGAATAAAAAATTGTTATTGTTGTTGAGACAAGAGAAGGTTGCAACTTACTTGTCAACGTGAGTGCCGTTCCAACATTCGTTGGTGTTGCTCGGGGGTACGACGAGGCCCTCGTTGCACAATTGATAAGGCAAATAGATCCAAAATTGTCTGGAATCTCTGACCCTCTGTCTTATTTCTTTGACCAATTTATCGAGCATCGCGGCGGTCGAAGATCTGTCTTCGCCGTTTGATTCTTGATCGAAACTCGACGAATCCGTGTCCGCGTCTCTGTTGTCACGGCGTCTCCGTCTTCTGCCCAAAACCGGACGTCCGCAACCGGTGAAAACTCGTTGCGAAACGTCGTGACTATTTTCTTGAAAATTCATTATCGCCTCCGATATTTTTAAATTAATCGGCCTCACGAGCATTTCTATGTTGAACGGGCCCAATAATCTCTCTGCAACTTTGCCGACTGCCTCTGTAAATTGCAATTTATAAATTAAATGTTATCCGAGCGCGGATCTAACGCGGCGCGGGTGCAAACGAAAGTTTAGGCTTGGACTTACCGACAAAGTGATTCCATTCGGTGTCCAGGGCCGCGTGCTGGGCCAGGCAACCCTTCATTACGTTAGCGCACATGTCACCGCACGCCAATACATTTCCAGGTATACCGCTGCAGGATGGACACGCCGTCATTCTCGTCAATGCGGCAGCGCACTCCGGCGACGATTTCAGCTGCAACGAGAATTAATATTATTTTATATGAAAGTATTTTTTCGTTGGTCAAGTATGAATTCATTAAAATACTAGCTGTGCCTTTTTTTCTCGAATTTTTGCAGTTAAATTTTATTTGTAGAGATGAGGAATGACAGAAAAATTGAAATCTACAAAATTTGAACAAATTCACGAAAATTACTGTAACTTTTTTTCCATTCGAAGCTGGGACCCCAGCCACCGCTCATTCTCTTAATTGTGGAATCATCTTCAAATTAGTAATTAGTGTTTTTCATTTATAGTCTTTTTTTAATAACATGAGAAATTTTGAAGTGAAAAAAATGATGAAAAATTGAATTTTTCGCTTGGCCTTCCCTGAATAAATAATTTATCGGAATGTAATACGGCCGAAAACCTATTCTGATTCATGGGCTTCATTCCTGTGAAAGATTTATCAAAATTGGTTCAGTGGTTTTCGCGTGAAAAGCGGCCAAACACAATTTTGCAGTTGAATTTTTTATATATACAGAAATTAAATGTCATACCGTCTGCATATTTTTGAGGACATCACCAGCAACACTGAGAGCCTGGCTGAATGCTCGGGTTGCGACGAACGACCTTTTTATTTGTACCCCAAGTTTTTGTGGCACGTCACCGAAAGGTCTCATCTCTTTCATATGATTCCCAACGCACTTGAGATATTTGTCGTCAAATTTGTACTGACTGTTCAGTACGGTAAACATCTTCTGATAAAGAGTGTTGAAAAAGTTGTCCATTGAGTCGTCGAGATTTACCTGCGATCAAATATTTTATTTTATCGTATTTTAATATTAAAAAGTCCAGATAATCTTAAATATTGTTTTCAAAGTTTAAGTTCGTTTTTTCCCGAGCTATGTCGATATTGGAGGATCAAAAGTTTCGTTGTACGAGGCTGTGCAAAAAGTAAGAACGGACCATATGGCGAAGCTCGATGGAACTTGTGTATAATTGCACTTTGTAATGAAAAATTAATGAAAAAAAAATGAAGGATGGAAGGAGGAGCTTTAGCTGGCTAATTTATCGCTCGTTGAACGAAAAACTTGCACCGCGGTTGTTTCGAGTGCCATCCGCGAGATATAAGCAATTTAATAGTATTAAACCAGCTTTTCCATCTCATTTTCCAATTCTAGCGTGAAACGTAGTCGCGGTCCAAGTATGAAGAAGGAGGAGAGAAAGGGAGAAAATGATGGTGAAAAAGGCGATAGAGCGAGAAGCATTTTTTTTTCTACGAAGCACCGATATTAACGGGAGCAGAGCACGGGGCAATGAGTTGACGAGGGTGGCTCAAAGAGAGAGAGAGAGAGGGAAAAAGAGAGAGAGAGAGAGAGAGAGAGAGAGAAAGAGAGGGTGAGACGAGCAAATACGACTTACCGTTCCTTTGGCGTAATAATTCTCGAGTTCCTTGAAGAGATCGGTGAATACATAGGCGTTCTGCTCGTACAAAATGCCATAAGTTTTCTTGAACATCTCATGAAAGCCCTTCTTACTAGCTGCGAGTAATTCCTTGAAGAAAGCTGAAAAGAATATCATGTTAAAGCAAAAAAAAGAAAAAAACGAATAAACCAGAATGCAATAAGACACAAAAAAAAGAATCACAAGGGAAATTACATTATTAAAAAAAAAAAAAAACCATCAGCCAGGAGCCAAAGAAATTTATTTCTCGTCTGGATTTACAAATAAATTGAGTTCCACCGAACACTGCAGTGAATTATTACTCATTCATTTCCATCAAATGATTTTATTTCAAATAAATATAAAATATTTAAAAAACTAACACTTGGTCTTTGCAAGGATCGCGGACGCGATAAAATGACACAACCGTTCGACGATTTAAAGAGGGAAGAAAAATGAGGATTGTATGAAACGTGTGCAAGTGCGTGTCGTACATTGAAAAGAAAGGGATGCCTGTTATGATCCTTCAACGATGACAACACTTTTCACCCGGACCTACTCCTCTCAATGCACTTGCGGTCCCTCTTTAATTAATGAAAGAAAAAAAAAACAAAAAAAAAATAGAGGGCAAGAGAAAAAAAAAAGAAAAAACCTTACAAGCTCGGCACGGCCCACGCGGCCCACGGCGTTTGAAAATCCGAGGGGACGCGAGCTTTTCCACATCTACTTCCATCCCTCGAACAACATTTCAAACAACCCCTCTCGTCTCTCGTATAACCAACGCGGAATCTCATTTTATCCCCTTAGCCCATGTTGCAAAAGCCTCGACGCACACGCTTTTCTATCTGTACACGCGTTTCAAACATTTTGGATCGACTCCCATCAACGCGCCGTCATTCACAGTTATTTCGCGGGTTTTTTATATACGCGGTTTTATTTTTTGCTACGTTCGATAAATTCACTTAGTTTTCCAATAAAAGAAAACATTAAAAAAATATATTTTGTGTTAAAAAACAGATTTTTTTTACTCACTGTGAAATCGTGTCGCTCTGGCGACCAGTAATTGTTGCAGTCTTTGAAGAGTCGTTCTCATTGCTTTCTCGTGTTTATCACGCGCCCTCGCTTGCAATCTGAGTTCCATATCTGCTGAACAGCATACCTCACCACCGCTGCTTATGCCTCCGCATGATTTTAATTCTCGCGCTGAAATAATTAAAAAGCCAGATTTAATACAAATGCTAAAATATTTAAAAAATAATAATTAAAAAAAAGACGCCCATAAATCTAAATAAATTTCCAACGAATACTCAAAGACTCTGGTGAAGCGAATTTTATATTTTGACGTTTCCGGAATACGCGGGATGAACAAACGTTTGGGTATGGCCGTTTAAAAAGTCTTTTGGAGTCTTTTTTCACTCAAAAAACCCTCTGCAAATTCATTTTCTCTTCTCTCGCGCGCGCGATTCATTTGTTGAGTGTTAATAAGACGGAAGTGGATCAATGGGAACAGGGTCCGAAGGTTCTCTAAGCATCGAAGCAAGAGTTTGCTATTTCCAGGCGAATGAAAAAAGAGTTAAAAAGTAATTAGGAGAGAGAGAGAGGGAGAGAGAGAGAAAGTAAACACTTTGAGGATATACGATTCTGTCCATCTGTCGATATAGAAAACCCTTGGCAACCCGATGTTGCGTCAGAGCAACAACAAGGCTCTTGCCTCGTCTTAGAAATCGAAATGTCATTGACAATAAGAAAAGAATAAGCAGATTTGGGCTCTTGTTCACCAATTTTCCTTGATTCTGGAGTGTCAATAGCTTTTATTTTATTTTATTTTTCTTTTAATTTCTCTTTGAAAAGCTCTGCTTTTACAACTTGTCGAAGTCGATGCGGTGTGCGAACGAAAAATCGTGTTAATTCAAAAATGTTCTTAAAATTTGTTGCATTCTCACGTTTCTCTCGAGCTTTTCACAGCCTTTTAATTCGGCCGCGCCCGGTTGTCGCATTCAATAAAATTCAATGACGATTGTGCGATTGTAATTATTAAAGTAAATTGGAATTTGGAGAAGCACGATCAAACGAACGAAAATGAAACGATGGGAGAAAAGAGTAATCGAAAAAATCTGAGCGATGTATATCGTCAATTGGGATGGAAACGTAGCGGAGGAAAAGTATGTTTAAGATGAAGAAAAAGAGGTGAACTCGCGGCAGGGGTTGAAGGAAAAACATTAGAGACTAAAGTAAACTGCGTCGTTGTTATCATCGCGCGGCACGAACTGGAACAAGTACACTCGAGAAGATCGACGAACGGAATGGAGTAAAAAAGAGATGGAGAGTATGCGAGGAAATGAGAGAAAAATAAACACGATCGAGCGAGGATGGACCGAGAATTTTCAAGGAAAATCATGTCCTCTCGAGTAGGGTTGAGCTCGAGCTTCGTCCTGTTGCCAAATGCAATTTAGTCCGGAGGACCATGAACGAGCGAAATAGAGAATAAACGTAGAAAGAAGGACGATGACCAATGGCGAAAAAGGAAAAAAGTTAGACAACGCGCGGAGCTTCGGAAAAAGTAGAAAAACATGTTTATTGTATTATCTTCGTCAATCCTTCGTCCGCGCGCTTCCTTTTAGAGTACTGCGAGCAAGGAACGTTTTTTATCCTGCATTTCTCATACGGATTACAGCAATTTCATTGATATCTCTAAAACTCTACTGCAAAATTGTGTTTGGCCGCTTTTCACGGGAAAACCACTGAACCAATTTTGATAAATCTTCCACAGGAATGAAGCCCATGAATCAGACTAGGTTTTCGGCCGTATTACATTCCGATAAATTATTTATTCAGGGAAGGCCAAGCGAAAAATTCAATTTTTCATCATTTTTTTTACTTCAAAATTTCTCATGTTATTAAAAAAAGACTATAAATGAAAAACACTAATTACTAATTTGAAGATGATTCGACAATGAAGAGAATGAGCGGTGGCTGGGGTCCCAGCTTCGGATGGAAAAAAAGTTACAGTAATTTTCGTGAATTTGTTCAAATTTTGTAGATTTTTTTTTTTTTTGTAATTTCTCATTTTTATATAAAACTCAACTGCAAAATTTTGAGAAAAAAAAAACAATCTGGATGGAAGCGATGAAATGGGCTCGTGAAACCAGTAAAATATGAGAAATATTGAATTTTGTTGATCGACGCAGGCGGGATGAATTAACGAACGATGATAAGGCTTCTTTCGGAGCAGAAACGAATGTGCATCGAATCGAATAGCGAAACTAACGAGACACGAAGGACGTAGGTATGCAGATTTGTCGATGAAAACTCGCGACGAGGGAGGGATCGAATACAATGAATTGATGAAGCTACCGCCGACGGTTTGTTGGTTCCAACATTCTATAATTAAAGCATATACTCTCAAGCTATTGTCATTGGTTGGAGTATGAAACTCGCTATAATCCTTTTCCCCTTGCTTCTCCAATCTCTGGCCATCGTTCAGAGCCGACTTAACGACAAATAATCACACACACTTTTCATCAAAATCCATTTCTTCCAAATTTCTTCCAACTCCTTGATATTGATCGAGCAATAAACCAAATAAATAAACGTCAAAAACTTGTATTGTCCGAACTAAACGACATTAATTTTCTCTCTCTCAGTCCGATTCCATTTTCTTCATAATTTTTCATAAAAAAACGATTTTTTTGTCAGAATTTTTAATCCTACAAGTTGATCGTGTAAAAATCCTTCTTTCTATTCTTCCCAATCAAAATCTGATTTTTTTTTCTTCAATCGAGCAGCAGGGCTCGATTAAATTGCCATTAAAAAACACACATGAATAAAATATTACGGAACGTCGTCTCACAAATATTTCGCGAAGCGTCCACTTGAATATTGAGTGAGAAAAAAATGGGTCGTCTATTCGTTCCCAACGAAAAAGCATTAAAGTTTGCAACGAGCCAAAAACGATATGAGCCTGCGATGAAATAGTATAAAATGTAGCAAAGGCATTATTGCGCGCATTTATACAGCATTTTGTGTGTGTGTGTTTGTTTGTACGTGTGTTTGTAACCGTGGTTGCGCAGGGGGTTAAAGTCGCGGTATGTATATATTCGTGTATATACGTCGGAACCTTCTCGCAGCATTTGTTAAGCGTCGCGACGTTGAGACGCCAGCAGGACTCGGTTGTCGCGACGTTCACTTCCGTAGACAAAGCACACGATTCAAGTGCCCAGTTTCTATCGCAAACGCGACCATGAGAATATATCAAAACGTTATCACAACATTGGATTGCATTGAATTAGCGCTGAGAAAAAATTGTGACATGGAGATGGATAAAAAAAAATATAAAAAAATCTAATGTTTGCTGGGGGGGTATTAAAATTCAAATTGACTAGATTTATCGAGGGAATCAATTTATCCAGGGAACAACGTAATAATATACAGAGAGCAGCTCGATTTAAAAATCGTTGAGAGTGCGGAGAGCGTTGTCGAGATAGAATCGCGCGAAGCTCGTCATATTTCCGATCGTTTCGCGCCTGTTTGCGTTACTTTATATACCGCGAAAGATTACACGTGTCGTTGATTGCACCTGGTTCGCTGGTGGCGAGCGCCGGCTTAACACCCGATTGGTTAATGTTCTCACATCGAGCTTTCTATCGAGAAACTCGTGGGTCGCTGGCAAAGCGATGAAAATTAGCAGCAACAGCGATGAGAAAACGGGTCGAACGATTAAAAAAAAAAAAAGAACCCTATTTTTATCATTATTTTGTCCTCTTTTTCTCTAAAGGTCAGACGAACGCCTTCTCGAGTGTGCTAAAAAGCGATTAAAACTTTGTATCATCGTTGCTGGCGATGTGACGCTTTTATTTATGGAAATATTTGTAAATTGTGGAATCGGAAAAAAATGTTCGAAAGAAACGGACGCACGCGGGTCAAGTAGGTATAAAGATTTTTTATTTTTTTCTGGATAAAGAAAAAACAGAGCAGAGAGTGCAATAGTCGCGAGCGATGAATAAGACGAGTGAAGAAAAAAATTCGCACATGCGGCGAAACGAGAAGCAGCGAGCACTCTGTCGGGCGCGGCGTTCCTCCGGGCTTTTAACCCTTTTTAGCTCTGCTGCGAGAGTTAAATTACGGCTGGACGATCAAAGGCCTCTATGATTTGTCGCACGCAATTAATTTGGCCGTCAAGCCGAGCTGGTAACGCGTGTACGCGAGGAAAAACGCGCTGCTCAGCTCGCGTGCTCGCTTTTCATTGGTTGGTCTTCAGCTCCGTCAACAATACTTGGATTTACATCGTGATTTCATTCGGGAAAAATGAGTACTCGGGAAAGTTGGAAAAGTTGCTATTCGGCGTGAGGGAATATGTAAAATCGGAAAAATGTCCCTGTTCGCGAGGCAGATATGCTTCGAGCTGGTTTGGACGATGCTGCGAGATGATTGCTGGTTAAATCGGAACGAAAAACCTGGAGGCAATGGCACGAGGCGTCGCGGAGCAGACGGCTGACGAATAAGGAGACGCGATGGTGACCATATTTTGCTCAATGGGCACGAATTCACCCCGCGAATATTGCTAAACCGGAAATTCGATTTAACATCAATTCAAGATATTGCGAGGATGCCAATCAACCAACTGCTTTCCGCATCCAACGGTTTTTCGATCACTCGGAAAGAGGAGAGTGGGCAACCCTCCGCAGTTCGTCACCAATTTTCTATTCATCGCACTCCGCAGAACGGCTTTTGCACGATGAAATGATTTTTCTGACAAGAAAATAAGCCGGAGCACCGAGTATTGAAACTTTTGTCGAATTTCATTAGAAATCTTAAGCGTTTGTATCCGTAGATGGATTAGATCTCTTAGTGCCTCGCGAGGACCTCGTGGATGTTCAGTGAGCCCAGAAAATATGGAAACTAGTTGCGAAGGGGTCGGTGGAGAAGATGCCGAAGGCATTGAAAGCTTCGACGCACCTAAACACGCCGATCGGTTAAAGCCCCGGCTGGTAGACTTGGCAAAACTTTTCGTCCGTGCAAGTTTGGTGCGGTGAAGCGAAGATTTATGGCGCACGAGCGATGCCGGGTTAGGGATTATCGAACGAGTTTCGGCAAACTAGCTGCAGGGGATGGGGGGGGGAGGGAGAGAGAAAATAAGACAAAAATGAAGAGCATGGGGAGCCAGGAAGGATTAGACCGAAGACTCGATTTACATGAGTAACATCGTCAATCGATCGATTTGGAGTATGGAATAGTACGAATGATTGAAGATCTCGAGGAAAGACGCGGCGGCGGCGGCAGAGTTTGCTAGCATCTACTGGAAGCAGTAGGAGAAAAAGCGAACGATAGGGGACGAGGAAGGGCCGCGAAGGGTGGAACGAAGGGGATGAGAAGACGTAGGGTTGCTAGGAAACACCCTCTTCCACGTGTTATATTGCATTAGCCCATCCCCCGTCGACGCTAATAGGGGGTTGAATTGGTTACGCAAGACCACCGTTTTCGCGTACAACTTGCACCAGCAAACCGAGGAGCAAAGCACAGTCATGCGTTCCCATCGCTCTATGCAGGCACCGCACTCTCTTCCGAATGATTCCGCATCCTTTTCCTCCCGGTTGTTTGTCAAAATCGAGCTCCTTCATTCATTGGATATCCTACACTTGTCGATCCCTGCCCCGGATCTAAGTTAACCACGAAGCCCAAGAAACAAGCTCATTGTCCGCGGTGTTGACCGGCAGTGGGGCTGAAGGAGCAATGTTTGCTGCTCCAATTGATCCTCGTACGATGAAGAAAGCAGTTGGCTCGTTCCTCATGATTCCAGGGAAATAGTCATCGGAATGAAAGGACCGAGTTGCCAGGACCCGTCACTTTGGCTATCGATGCAGCGGGACAGAAGCACCGCAGATGCAAATGCAAATGAAGAACGTGTGCACCACCGCCTCTCATTGTAACGTGAATAGGTTTTAAACTGCATCGAGAGCGACAATGCGCGGCGGCGCGTCACGTACAACAGAATTCACCCCACATCATTTGGTTCGATGTACGAAGAGTGTGGCAGCAGCAGCAGCAGCAGCAGCACGCAGTTACATTGACTAGAACTTGGGAAAGGGTGTTGGTGGGTTCGAGAGTGTTGGACACAAAAGCATCAGAGTTTACTGTGTCCCAGTGTGTTCGTGCACAATATTATCCAGTCTATATTCCGCCAGAGAATGGAGCTTGTACGTAGGTACATGGGGGAGAGAAACTGCTCGGCATCGATCCGAGAAACTGGACACCATGCGTGCGAGCTTGAAAACCACGTTGAAGGGAGCCTCCCTGCGTACATGAGCTCTGCTCCTCCGTGTGGGTATCCTTTATGCGCGACGTAGATTTAACATAAAAATTTTACCAATGGTAACTGAATTGCCGGGACGGGACGACGACTATTCTCGTCAACACCAACGCTATGAAAAACCTTTTTAGCTGTCATTATCCGGTCGACGTCATTGTTTGCATATGCACTTAAAGTTTACATTAGAAGACGCGTTGAGGCTGCGGCGGCGGCGGCGGCGGCTGCGGCTGCGGTACACGGGTATGCTGTTACAAGAGGAAACGTCCGGTTTGCATTCTCTAAATATAGGGAACACCAGAAACGCCTGATTGTGGTCATTGAACCCTGGCACAATTAGCGTCGGGTCATTTGCCCGCGGCAGTTCATCGTGCTCGGTATTTTCAAGTGTCTTGCATATTTAGATGATGTTTTGTCTTCTTTTGGTACTTTTTGTCAAATGATACGCCGTTTTTTTTCTCTTCCGTTTCTCTTTTCGCGGCCGCTTTCGCAGCGGCCCGTTGATCGGTGGGCGAGACAGTGAGCTGTCGGAAAGGATTAAGTAGCTTCTCGCCGGTTCATCTTGTACGATCCCTCGCCGCGTCAATGACGCCTAGTTACGCCGCGATCTCATGCATCAACGCCGCCCGCGCGTGCCGCTCCGTCCTCTTCTTTTTCCCATTCACCGCGCCGCGTCTCCGTCGTCTCTCGAGAATCGCGAGTCTCTCGGAGCAAGACGTTCGTCCAAGACGTCGGTAGACTCTCATCGATTAGTGCCAATTGGGCCAACCCCCGGGGCATTTTACTTTCGATAAAATTGCCCTCGTGTGTCAACACAGTCGCGGGAATGTAATTGGAAACAAAAAGTACAAGATTTGCCTACATTTCCAATATCAACGGTTAATGCGGAGGCCGCTCTCGCGGATGCTTTTGCCCGAAACTCTGCGACGTCGAGGAGATTCCGGTCGAGCGGAGCTCATCCTGAATAATCTTTAGTGAACATGAATTCTCGACAACTTTTATATTTCCAAAAATTGTACTACAGATTTTGAACGAAACGTGGCAACCCGACAAGCCGGAATTAATTCGTCCGCGATCGCCAGTCAAAATTCGTAGCACGCATAAATGCGTGTAAAAAAAAAAAAAAAAAAACAGTTTCGGAACATTGAATACGCGCGAGAGAGGAGGTCAACGATCGGTCTGACCGGCGGCTGGTTTAACAAAACTTGACGATTTCATGAGAGCAGAGGCGGAGCGTTGGACCGAGGGCCGAATTGAAGAGGAGCTCTTTTTGTTGTAGTGAATCGACGCGGATATATCGCTCAAACGCGTCTCTCTACAACTTTGTGTAAATATATGTCGACAATATGTGGAGCAGTGGTGGTAAAGCCTCCGCCACGCCCTCCATTCATCACAGAAATTATTTCAACGAGAGAAATATGCGCATGGCGATTGCTGCTTTTTCTCGACTTTCTCAGCTGATCTTTTTTCTCAAAAATACCAACGTCAGTGTCATCCGCAGCTTCATCGGGGCCTAATTTCAATTCTCGATGACGTCGCGGGCACTAAAGTGGCTCGTGCTGACGACGAGGTCTCGAAACGACTAGTATTTGTGGATGAATTCTTTTAAATTTAGTCACACGCGGAGTCGCTGATGGGAACAAAAGGACCAAAGTTCCTTTTCCCGAAAACTAAACAAATGCAAACAAATAGAAAATGAAAAAAAAAAAACCTAAACAATTGAATGGGAATGAAGATAAAAACTGAGAATATTTATATCGACGGGTCGATCGGTCGCTATAAATATACACATAATTTATTTTGAAGGATTGATAAGATACGAGATTACTACGGCGGCGGCGGCAGCGGCTCCATTGGACGCGCATTTTATCGTTGACACCGTTTTCAGAACCCATTGAGCCGCGCGCACAACCAGTTACTTCTCGGTGGACTCTGCCGAGATTATTTACGTGGAAGAAAAATGTTTGATATTTGTATTACAAAGATAGAGAGACGTTTCAATTGAGTGATAAAATAGCAGTCGTTCGACCAAGTTCATGCGTCTTATCGCGCGGTACCTATATTTCGAACGAGGTTGATTTTTTTGTCCCGCTTGAACGTTCGTTTCTGGCGATATATCGACCGCGAGTATTCCTCGATAAATTTTCGATTCTACGAGAAAATATTGACCATTTTTTTCAGATTGAATATCAGCCAATATTTCTCTCGCGATGACAGACGCGTAGGAAAAAAAAAAGTACGGTATAGATCTGCCGGGACAAGAAGAGAAAGAGAAAGAGAAAGAGAAAGAAAGAACGCGATGAACGCGTGAAAGAGGCAGGGTCGGGGGTTGTCGGGCTAATCTCTGAGGTCATTGGGCTTTTAGGAAAAAAAACCACGCATATATCCGAATCCAGAGGGAAACAGAGCGGGTGGGCGGGCGGACGAGGGAGCGAGCGAGGGAAAGAAAGAAATCGACGAGCTCCATAAATGCGAGGGGGGTCTGTGCGACCGCGGGAGCAGGGTTGAGGATAAAGATAGAACGACCAAATTGTTGCATGATCAAACAACATTGTTTTTGGTATCGTTGGCAATTATTTCGCAAACAATACTAGAAATATATTGCAAGCAGAGAGCATGTGACTCGATAAACGGTTGCAGATTCGAGAGAATAAAAGAAAAGACAAAAGACTGCGCTGCAGGAGAAGAAGTAAAAATGATGAAACGGAGACAGATCAATGGGAAAATGATAAATATGATACGAAACGACGGAGGGAACAAAGAACATTGTACCACGTAGACGCTTGCACATGTGTGTAAAAGATATCTTACATGGTGTTGTTCAAGAGGAGACAGAGTTCAATTCCCCTCGAAGCAAACGCGGATACCCCCCTCTGTTCTTTTCTTCCTCCTGGTCTCTCTCTCTCTCTCTCTTTCTCTCTCTCTCTCTTTCTCTCTTTTTCTCTCTTTCTCGCATCGTTTTGCGCTGTTCTTTCCACTTTTAAGTATTCGTTCAATTTTTTCATGACAGCCAACGCGCTGTACTCGGACGAATGAGTTGGTTTGCTTTATCTTCGTCTCTATGCAGATCCGAGGAGCAGAGAGCAACGGAGCAAGAAGAAAGGAGAGAAGAAAGGAGGATTGCGATGGAAAAAAAGGAGATAAAGAAGGGGTTTGAGAAAATAAGGAGAAAGAGAGGGAAAGATATTTGAAAAAGCAAAATTAAGAGAAAGAGATGGTGGAGATTCCGCGAGACTACGCGGAGCCTGAAGTTCGTCATAATTTTCTCGTTGCCGCGGCGGATGCTCGAACGATCTCGGTGTTGCTAAGCAAACTCACCGTTGATGACTCACTATCCTCTCGTTTATATTTCTCTCTTGTCTTTCTCTCCCTTCTCATTCTCCAACTTCCATTCAAGCTTGGAAATATTCGTACTCTCCGCCACGATAACAACGCCCGATTTACACGTACCTTCACAACGCACACCACATTTCAACAGATACATAAGTACCCACGCGGTTCTGCGGCTATAAAGTTGACCGATAAGCGACAATGACTCCTATGACGAAACATTCGCCCCTCACGGACCAGTTGTTTGCTCGAGTTCTCTCATTTTCAGCCCCCCAAAACTATTTGTTCAATCAAATTGTAACGAAATTCCGAACAAATCATCAAAATAATCGTGCCATCGAATTTGGCAGAATTTAAAAATACAAATCAAATAATTTAACGACGTGTCAGCAAGACATTTGCTTTATTGAACTTAAGTCAAGTTAAACTTTAACTTAACTTCAAGTTAACTTTGAGGCAACTTGGACTTCAAGGTTTTGCGTTATTTTCAAAGAAAACAAACCATGGACAACATGACGTGCGCTGTCAGTTGTGTTTTGTTACTAATGAGCGGCTAGATTATTGTTTTGATTTTTTTTATTGATAAATATTATATTTTAATACTTATTATGCTGTTCCGGACTAGAAGAAATCCAAAAAATCAAATATCATAAAAATTGGTGCAGCGGTGCTTGAGTCGTAAATGGTGTAATTAACACGACGTTGTTTTACAAATATAGACAGATTTTTGAAGTTTCCTTTGAGAAAACATATCGAAAGACTGCAATAAACAGACTATCGTCGCTATTAGAGGGAAAGAATTTTCGACCAACGAAATTGTTGAGAGAAAAAGCTCTTTGGACGATTTGCCGGCGAAATCATCGTGTTTACTTTTGTGAATCATGCCTCTCGTCCGCTTTCTTCTCCCCGCCGTATCGTTCCCAAGTATTATGGGTAGGGACTCCCGGGGGTGAATGTTCTCGAGCCCGCGATCGCTCGCGATGTTTACTCTTGAATTTGCGTACGTACTTTTTTCTTTCATACGAATTTTAAACAATTAAACTCGGAACTTATCGAACGCATGAGAAACGATCGAACCTCCTTAATTAATAAAATTAATAAATTAATCATTAATATAAATAATTATAAATTTAATAAATTAATTATTAATTAAAATTACTAAAAATAATAAAATTAAATAATAATGATCGAACCTTAAAATAACCTCCGAGAAACTGCTTTCGATCAAACTACACATATTTATCGAATGCTGTGAATGTACCGAGAAATAATTAATACCTTCGAGGTCCAGCGCCTTATTTCTCACGGAAAATAGTTATGCGCGAAAAAAAAACAAAAAAGTAGCAATTGACATAAAAATAAGGTCGCATTGCCGTGCGGCGAGTAAATATAACGCTAAATAAAAAAAAACCGATGCTATTTCGCTAAAAAAGTTTATGAATTATTTCTTCCTTTCGCAAAGAAGATTTTTATCTCGCTCAATGGCTCACATCAACCATTTTCCAGTCTCGTTACCGCCCCTGCGCCGCATTCTCGCTCAGTCTCCGTGCTTTATTTTCCATGTTTGAAAATATAATAAATAATATGGTTCAACGAACGATATAGAAGCAAAAGCAGAAAACAAAAACAAATACGGCGATACCGTCGTGTACTCTTCGACATATTTCTGTCGTTTCATAGGCGTCTTATCTGCGGCGACGGCGGCGAAGAGGAGCTTTTGATTGACGTCTGATCGAATCGTGAGACGAGCAAATCCGTTCGTTTCGTCGTTTTTTATTACTTTTCCTTCATTCCCTGTCGTCGCCGACACATTGAGAAATATCGTTCCTCGAATGAGCATTATATTGAGCGAAAAATCTCATCGATAATAATCCCGATTTCTGAGAGATCGATCCGTTACTAATTATTAATTATAACCGCTACTCAATTATTTAAAAAAAAAACTAAATATTCTCATAAAATAAATCTCGGTAGCCATAAAAATTAATTAATGCAAAACTTAAAGTTGGCATGCGCACTCGATCGATAAATGTTGAATTCAGAATGCGGGATAATCAAATGTCAAAAATGCTCTGGAGTAAATTAGTCAATGAGTTTGTAGATGTTACGAAAGAGTTGGACTCGAAAACAAATTATTTGGAAAGTGGGACAAACTTCAAAAAACTTTTGAGGACGGTTAATGGCTGGCGAGATCTACTGGGAAAAGATCGAGGGCGGGGGGGGGGGGGGGGGAAGGGATGCTGCGAATGAGTTGAATGGTTCGATGAACTCTTGGTGGCATCGAGCAGGGAGGATACGTTACATTTGTAAATTGAAAGGGGGTCGGGGAAGCGGAGAAGAGAAGTGTTTTTATGAGGGTATGGCGCGGGGTGTATGGGTGCGTGCGTGCAAGGAGAATAATGGTTGGTTGGTATGTATAAAGGATATAAATAGGGAAAAGGAGAAAGAAGAAGGTGGATATTTAACGGTGTGAGGTCCGTACACGCGCCATGTGTTTCCATCACCTGCTCGACGGGGAGAAGAAGGAGAAGAAGAAGAAGAAGAAGAAGCAGAAGAAGGGATAGCGACCTTTGTTACTTTGAGTCGTGGGTTAGAGCACCAAAGACCAACATTTTCCAAACCGAGGGTCTTCCGCGAGCGAGTTTTTACTTCTATATCGATGGATTTGCTCGTGCGGATTGGTGCAGCAGCTGCAGCCGGTCAAACGGCCAATTAAACGGTAGAACGACGGATCCGGCGTTTTAGAAGTCATAGCCGCGAATTAGGATTCGCTGGGATCCGGAATTCCAATAATTCAACATGAAGAATCATAGTTTCGATAATAATCTTTCATAGATATTCATTTTTTAGACTTTAAGGCTCAGACTGTCAACTCCTACCGACGAACTTTGACCGACTGTTGGTCACAACGTCTGGAAACACTTGGACCCTTTGTATCGAGTCCTTTCTTCTGTTTCTTTCTTTCTGTTCGCTGGAACCCTTTATTTTAACGACTCTAGTTCATCTTAACATAAATTGTAATTTGATATTCTTAAATACTTGAGTTGGAGCTGAAGAAATTCATTTTTGTAAACGTCATAAATCCAAGACCGAAGATTTGTTGCAGAAAGCAGCAAACTTTGAGCTCTGATGATGATAAGAGCGGCGAGCAGAGCGATCTAGGATCGAAAGCAGGAGATTGGTCGTTGGAGGGGTTTGAGTGGGGGAAAGAGTGGTGCTCCGTTGCGGGATTAGTATATACTCGCAGGCTGTTAGGCGGACGAGACGACGAATACAGCGCGGCGGGTGCTTGAGGATACCTGAGTGCAAGGTGCATTCTTCGAGGGAGCAAAAGCAATGCGGTAGAGATATGCCTATATTTGTAGGCATACGGCATAGGGTATACACAGACACGAGCGGCTCGTTTACTAACATTTGTAAAGGAAGCACACGCACACTTGACAAGGAGCCCAAAGGAGCAGAAGATGAAACGCGCCGACGCCGCGCACCAGCAGCCAACGGTGATACGAAACAAACGCGAGGCCCGTGCCGCAGCCTTTGCACAAGCACAAACGTATACAGAGAAACAGCCAAAGTACAGAGGCGAAGGAACAACCGTTGCGGCTCCCCCCCTTCCCCCCACTCCGGGCGCCCCTTCATTATACGCACGCTGGACCCAGCGCGCAACAAACACAGTGATTGATCCATCAAAACGCATGGGCGGCACAGCGATTGTCCTGACTATCAAGAGCCATGCACAATGCTGCTGCATGCCAGGCGAGATCAAGAGATAAGGAAACGGTTCTGAGCCTAGAGCCGAATGGAATGTGGCGAAAAATGGGGTTTTGCAACTTTGTTTGCAAGAAGATGAGAAAAATCAATCGGGGAGCGATTTTTCTGATCTTGCGAGTGCGCGAAGTGTTTGTTTAACTTGGAGGCTGCTAATTATCGTCAGGATGGCCAACGACCGTGCTGCTCTTGCTGCGAAAACTCCGTTCAACAGGAACTTGGTTAGAGATGGCGCGTTGCAACAAAGTGAAGAGAGCCGCTGCTACGAGAATCGTGAAGTGGTCTGGTCCGTGAACTTGTACGGATGAACGTGGCTTTGAAGAGTCTACCTAGTGCGTAGCTACTCTGTTGAGGAAACACTTGGACACGAACTTATGGTACATACACACCTACACTAAAGCCTACTCGAATATCTCGAGGAGGCATCATACCTGCTCAAACCCCGGAGGCAGCATCCCGTACCATTCATTCATTCATTTCCTTCACCGCCGACGCCGCCGCGCGAACCACGTCCCAATAGTGAGATAGCCAAAGACAGAGAAGGAAAGAGAGAGAAAGAGATGGAGATCTTCTGCAACGTCTGCCACGTGAGAGAACTTGGCATTTCTCCAGTCTCTTTGGATTTCGATGCGGATCTCTCTCTTTCTCTCTCTCTTTCTCTTTCTCTATTGTTTCGTATGTGGTCGCATTATGATTGTAGCTTTCCTTTCAAGTTTTTCGACTAGGGCATCATAATAAATTTATCTATCCTTGTGGTTATGTATATTTTTCTCTCTGGATTTATTCGCGATCTTACTAATGATTTTTTGTTTTTTCAGTGTGCAGCAATGCGTTTATCGAGTTACCACTTTGAGTGGTGCAATTCTCGCGAATTTCGAGCAAATAAAAATCCGGAACATCCCTTATTAAGTTGCATGACTAATTGAACCCGATGTTCCGCCGATTTTGGTCAGTTTGCCTTTTTTTTTTTTCATCCTATATTGACTTTTTCTCGGATTTGCGTAGAATTTGCATTCTACGCAGATCCGGGAAAAGAAAATGTTGTTGAGTAACAACAAATTTGTCATTTGAACATAAAATTTGACGGATCATATTTCGGGTATACCGTAAAAATGATAAAAATCATGTAATTATCGAAAAATATCAAGTCGATCGAATTGAACGGAACGGGGGGTTTTCGCGGGGGAAAAACTTAGTATGCGTGCAAGGTGCGTGCGTGCATCGATTAGCATACGTGAAATGCAGCATATAGTGCAAGCAACAATGTTCCTTATAAATGTAAATTTTTAAGTGTGTGTGCGCGCGCGTATGTGAAAATTCTCACCGCAGAGTTTCTCAACAACGGTTGGACCAATTTACATGCACACCAGGAATGAATATATATCCTTTGTGAAATTCCATTCTTCTTTTGAAAGAGGAGAAAAAATTTCTTTTTTTTTTTTTTCTTCTTCTTCACCCGGATAATCGTCCGTTTCTTCAAGTTTTTAGGGGTTCCCCATACAGGATGTTGCCTTTTTTAAAATATTTCATTCTTTTATCTTTATACGTTGAGTGAGCGCCGAGCTCACGGCTGTGCCGTGAAGAATACCGTGTGAATCGATGATAAAGAAAGAGCCAAAAACGATGGGAGAAAAAAAAAAAAAAACAGAAAAAAAATGAAAATAATAAGAAAAATATGGTGCAAGCAGCAATTCAAATGTTTGCATTGTAAAATAACCGGCCGGTGGTTGGTTCAATAAAGAAATTTAATTACAATAACGAAACGTCGATCGCTCCGGCATTTGGTTGTCTTTATCTCGACGCTCAATAGCAGCATCATCGAGAATAGAGGAAAGGACGGGGTCCCGGGGGGGCGAGGGGGGCTTTAATCTCTCTTTTGCCTTTCTCGTGCTCTCCCTCGCTATCTCACTCTTGAGCGGTGAGCGCCAATCTCCCGTTTCAAAGGCTTTTTTGTTACTTTCCACCAGGCTTTGCCTGCACGCTAGAGAGAATCGAAAAACGCTTCTTCCGGCCTATTGTCGCTCCCATAATGTGTACATTCGAGTCCGATAATCGTACGCCGTTTATCAATACGTCTGGGCTAGCCCATATACCCGCTCGCCGGATGAATAACCCCAAGGATCTTTCGTTCCGTATGACCGCGAACCGTCTTCGTGAAATATGGCCTTAACTATATTTACTTATCGCTTATTATTCCATTCATATTATAAATGCATTTTTATTTTTGTGTAAATATCCATATTTTATTTCACTCTGCGCGTATATTTGAGGCGAGGAATCGTTTTTTTTTTAATTTTTTTTTTCCTCGGAACACACGTGCAATCCAACGGTAGGCCTCCCGGAGTCTCTGCTCCCTAGAACTTCATTCTTCTAACGGGAATGTCTGGACGACTGAAACTTAATTGTGGACATTCATATCGAAAAATTGTTTTTCAGTTTTTCTCTCGTACAAAATGGTTTGCGGGCATAAGTTAATGAAGAAAAGTTGTTGTAAATTGACTAAAGAACAACATACTAGAAATTCAAGGTCGTCCAAGGTAATTTGTACTCGCTGTATAATTACAAAAATTGCGAACATTTTTATCTTTAGATTTTTTTGAAGAACTCAATGTAGCTTCTTCGATGTTGCATAAAAATGTATGCAAAGTTTTAGAAGGCTTCACCATGTAGAAGCCAAAATATTTATTGATGAAAATGTAACTTTTAACACGAGCTCTTATGAGAGACTACCGAAAATTGTGATTTTTGCCAATAAATATCTGAACGTTCCGCTTGGTGAAAGCTCCTAAAATTTATTACCCACGTGCATATGACATTAAAGAAGATTTATCCAAATTTCCAACAAAATCTCAAGAAAACGATATAACGACAGAACTACCTTAACCTCCTGCTTATTCTTCGAACGTCAATTATTTTTTTATGAAATTTTTCAGAGTTTGACTCATAAACAAATCGAACTCGTCAGCTGATTACTTTTTTTCTGAAAAATCGACTCAATAAGCTTATCCATAAGTACGCATATCAACCGCTCGGTCAAGTGCCTATATATTGCAATATTTACAACCTCAAGCTGCAAGAAAAGAGAAGTATAAAGAAAAATGCGAGAGCATCGCGTTGCGATTGAGTCGGCACGGATTTAAGAAACATTCATGGACCACCCAGGAGGCGGCGGCGGTGGTGAAATAGCATCAATTACGCGGGCGCGCGCGCCCGCGCGAGGATGTAAGGGTAACCGCAGCAACGGAGTGCAATACATGCGTGTCGTCGCCCAGCTTGACCGATACGTACCTGAAACAGCGGAAAAAAGAAACAAGAACGTTAAGACCCTGGTAAAAATGACCAATCGCGAGTGTTTATTGTCAACAAGCTTTTCATTCGTTTTTTTAAATCGTTTTTTATTAACTATTATCCCTATTCATGACATTTTCATAATCGACAAGAACATCGAATTGAAAATAAAATGAAACATCAGAAATTACATCGGTCCCGCGCGCCCGCGACGATGACGCGTTGCGCAGCATTTCGAAGTCGATTTTCTAGTTTCCCGCGCTGCGAATAATCCGCCTTCAAAGATGCGATATAATTATAGCGCTTCCGCCTGCTTCTCCTCTTTATAGAGGTGATTTATGTATACAAACATATACACGGATTATCGAGAAAGTGATTGCCACGAGCGCTTGTACGCGTTGAAAAAGACTCGATCGTCTTTTGCCTTTATAATCATCGTGCAGAGTCGACAACTTATTCGTAAATACGTATATTTTATACATGCACTTGCACATAGTAATACGCAAGCGATTTCATACTTTTTTCTTGTCTTTGACATTGGAAAATTCCAAGAGCCTCTAACGATTGGTATTACGGCGGCATTACTCGCCGCGTTTGTCATAACAAGTTCATCAATCTTGAACCGCTGCATATTGTTGTTATTTAAGACTTCCGCTATGTATATCGATCCCCTGCTTTTAATTCATCAGCTCTTGCCGTTTCGTGAATTTCCGATTAGTTTTATATCTTAGTTTTTTTTCTCGGAGTTTTGCGGTTAAGTTTTATATAGAGATGAGGAATGACAAGAAGATTGAAATCTACAAAATTTGAACAAATTCACGAAAATTACTGTAACTTTTTTTCCATCCGAAGCTGGGACCCCAGCCACCGCTCGTTCTCTTCATTGTGGGATTATCTTCAAATTTGTAATTAGTGTTTTTCATTTATAGTCTTTTTTTAATAACATGAGAAATTTTGAAGCAAAAAAAATGATGAAAAATTGAATTTTTCGCTTGGCCTTCCCTGAATAAATAATTTATCGGAATGTAATACGGCCGAAAACCTATTCTGATTCATGGGCTTCATTCCTGTGGAAGATTTATCAAAATTGGTTCAGTGGTTTTCGCGTGAAAAGCGGCCGAACACAATTTTGCAGTTGATTTTTGTCAGAGATATTTCCTAACATTTTCATTTTCCTCGGAAGACAATTAAAAATGAATTCTACTTTCGAGGATAGAAAAAATTATTGAGCTGCCATTTTGAATAACATATTGTCGAGTTTAGCTGAAGAAGCGCGGGTAGAAAAATAGAGCTAGGGAAGCTATCGATCGTTTGGTTGGTTGGAAATTCAGAGTCGGCAAGGGGCAGCAGCAGCAACAGTAGCAAATGGTGGCTGAATTACGAAAGCTCCGAGATGAGGAGCGCGTAACAAACTCGTTAGTGCCACTTCAAGGACAGTTCGTCAATCCGAATTTGCGTAAATAATCCGGAATGAAGCGAGTCTGTTGGCTCGTCGGAGAGTTCCGGGACAAGTTGTATACGAGAAAACTCAGCAATGTATAAAATAACGGAGAGAAGAGCTCTATGGAGGATGGAGCAGTTTTTCCCTCGGGGTATTTTCAACTTTCGTCATTCTGCGTAAGCCGCCGTCGCAGTTTCGTTTCACTTTCTCGGTTCCAAGATCATAAATATACTTTTGACAACAGACTTGACGTAAATGGCGACGTATGAGGAATGAAAATTTCACTCAACGCAGTTCGGCAGCTTTTCCCACGATTTTCATTTCAATAAAATCAAAATAACACCCGAGAGATCGATCTTCGAACGTTTTTTTGCGAAAATTCTTTTGCTCCTTGTAATCTTGACAAGGACCATTTTCCCAGGAACTCAAAAAAATCCTCGAAAAAAAAAAAAAAAAATCGTTAAGAAGGTGGTCCATTATTAAAAGGAGGAATGGGAGAGAGCACATCATACGTTAACCCTTTGACAGACACGAGAACGAGTATTTCAAAGCTTCGTACGAACAAAACTTGAGCTCGAGACTCACGCTCCTCTTATCCCCGTAGTCTCTCCTTCCCTTTTTTTCCGCTCTCTCTCTCTCTCTCTCTCTCTCTCTCTTTCTCTCTTTCGCACCGCGAAAAACCTGAAAACTTTCCCGAGGGAATGAAACGCTTTGACTCTTGCCCGAGTACACAACCCGACCAACCAACCGGTCTCTCTCTTTCTCTTTCTCTCTCTCTCTCTCCCGTCCTCATCGCGCTTTCTTTATCCCATTTATCAAGGAAGAAAGTGCACTCCGACCGTAGCGCAAACGCGAGATGTGTGCAATGGGTGAGTACACCCGCACGATTCCCGCGCCGAGTTCTTCTGTTGGCCTTTGACGCGTTCAACTTACACCGAAAGGTCTTCTTTCATGTCTGACACACTTTCATCCGATCGTTATATTTTCAACAATACAAATATTAATTCAAATGTTCAGAACACCATTAAAATTAATGCATTTTATATTTAATCATTTAAATCCAAATACCAGCCCATCCGATTGTGAAAAAAAAACCTGATGCCATTAAATTTCGAAGACAAAGGTCAGTGCTAAACGTTAACTTGTCATTGATACAAAAAAAAAAAAATACTCGTTTTTGAGAAACCACGGACCTTTTTAGAACAAAAATAAGGCCGAAGAAAACTTTTCTTTTTTTTTTTCAAAAAAAAATGATACAATCAAAGTATTATTATATTAACCGACTAAATCGAATGAACGGGAATGAAAAAAAGGAAGCTACGAGCGAACGATAACACGCGAGATATAACCTTTGGATTCGACGCGATGTCAGGGGTCAGGCTGGTTTTAATTGATTCTCTTTTAGTGATTGTCGCGGCGCAAGCCCTGTTGTTTACCGAGCTGCTATGGTGCGGTATTATTGTACGAGAAAGAGAGACGAAGAAAATGATAAAAAATATGGGATCTGTAGACGGACAGCGAGATGTGGAGAGAGAGCACGAAGGAGGTTCGTCGTAATCCGGCGAAGCAGGTACGCAGTCGCGTCCTGATGGGAAACACGCAACTCTTGGGGCAATTGCGAGGATAAGATCGTCCCTGGCGAGTTTGGCCCTCGACGCGGGACGAAGAAGATTCTCATTTGAATGACGTTTACGTCTTTAGTGCCCACAGGACACAATTTTGACATCTGAGTTTGAGCTGTTGCCATAAGATGAATTCTACCAGAAAAATAATCGGGAACCACTGTTTTCTGAGTGTTTCGAGTGTGCTCTTTCGAATGGTCGTGGTTAAAAATGCGTCAGAATAAATGTAACCTTAAAAATATTGAAAATACGCCAAAAAGTCGTGATTTTTCGATGACGTTTTCTATTTTTTGATGACTTTTCGTTCCCTGACGATTTTTTTCCATGGCTATGACCAATTAACTTCGCGCGTACCCCGGCCGCCGATCCCGAAAGAAAGTTTAGTCCCGTTCGTGCAATTGACGATCGAAAAAGAGTATAAAAGTGGAGAAAAGAAAAGGATTCTCATCTGGTCTGCTCCTCGATTTCCGCTCACCTGTGCGCGGACTCGCATCAAGTAACTTGAGCGAAGCGTCAACTCATCGAGAATATAGATTGACGGGGAAAGGGAGAAAAGTAAGAAGGATGAAGATGAAGAAAAAAAAATAAGAAAAAAATAAGAAAGATGTAGATATAAATAAAGAAAGAAATGAAGAAAGAGGGGTGCGAGCATTAGAGGAAATATTCGAGCGCTCCCACGCGACTGTTCGCTCTCTGTCTTTCGTCCTTCTTTTGCTCTCCCTCATTCCTGCCACCGTCCTTTTCCATCTTTCTTATACTTACCTCCAATCATTTTATTCACTTCGGTACACCCGCTCCTTCTCTCTCTCTCTCTCTCTCTCTTTCTCTTCCTCTCATCTCCCATCCTTCTTGACGTATTCTCCGTCTGTATTCCTTCTCTCTTTCTAGCAACGATCTCGACGGGGTCTCTCGCAGGACCTCTCGCGCGCAAGAGTATATTCTCCCTTTCTCTTTCCTGTGGTATGCTTTGAACCGAGCCGCGCCAAGAGGACTCCCCTCGGCTCTCTTCTTCCTCTCTACCGGGGCAGCATCCCGTGCCCTCACAGTTCCCCATCTTATATATTTCTTCTTCCCATCTTCTCTCTCGCTCTGCTCTTTCTCAACTCTTGCTCATGTAACCCTGATCCTATACACAAGGAACAACAGCTGATTCGCAACGAAACATCTATTTATCTATCCGTTCATCTATCTATCGATCCTTCCATCTTTCGTGCGACCGTCTACTCCCGCTTCCTTGCTTTTTCCATCTCACGCAAAGATTGCTTAGATTCGCAAATATTTTTATTCGCAATACTCGCCAAGAGAACGATAAATGAATAAGGAGAAATTGAGCGGGAACAAAAATAAGAAAACTGGCATATTAACCCGCACAGGGGCATGGAATCCATGAAAGAAAAAATCCCAGAAGAAAATGTCACGAAAATCTGATCTTTGACTTTCCTGCGAAAAAGTTAAACTTGTGGAGACATTCGAACAGATCGCGTCGAGTGGATTCAATTTTTTCGTTTGTTTGGCTCGTCTCCAACTTCTTTCCTTTCTTCATATCGAACCCGATACTCAAGAGCGACCGAATGTGTGTAGCTACAACGCACCTGAGACTCCTTTTATTATGTTGTCGGGAAGTAGGTGAGGAGGGACCGGGAAAAAAACTGTTATATGCTCGAGGAAGCGTTCGTGTGCATCCGATAAAATTTCAAGCAGAGGTGCACCGATGACGATTCTCATCGTGGCCACGGTCTGGTATAAAACATTTCTGCGAATGCATCGATCGCGCAATCATTATCCCGGTAGCTCTTTCCGCAGTTCCGCCCCGACGTCAAATACTAGTCGCGCATTTGTGTCGATAACGTTTTTCCCCAGCTCCTGTACCGCATACACTCGCGCATTCACTCTCTTATATTTCGGCTTATCGTTTTCCAATGTGTTCAACTTTCCCATGCTGAAAAAGAAAAAAAGTCCCGCATACGGATGATACGGTATACCGATGTGAAATTTATCCCAAGATTGACTATTCCCAGCCCCGCTACGATGTCTCCTTCGCGTTGCCCGAAATCCTCACTCATATTTCCCGACTTTTGCCTCAAGCCGCGGGAGCAGGGCTTCCGTTTTCAATTTCGCCCCGATCCATATATGGGAACGTGATATAACCAATAGGACTCCTCGCAAGATCCTCACCGCGAGCATGTGAAACGTGACATACACGTTTCCACAAGGACACACTACGGGCCGGGCCTAATACCGGGGCGTTGGTTCCGTATACGATATCGATATCTGCTTTTCAAGCTTCCGAAACTTTTGATATTCCTTGAAATCAAGCGTCAAAATCTTAACATTCAAAGTACTGTACTCGTGATAATGGAGTTTTTATTGACTTTCCGCAGGAATTTAGGTGCGAGTCGGTAAAAAAAAAGGAAAAGAATTCGGAAGAAAAAATAATAAAGACATTATGTGACTTTGGCGTTTTTTTATTTTTGCACTTAAATGGCGCGGTGTCGGATTTTGTTTTTTCTTCACCTCGGTTACAAACAACTATTTGTTTGGACGGTGAAAAAGTGGCCAAACACTATGTTTGGAAAAGGGTTTTCTGTGGATAGAGAATGCGGGATTTTTAAAAGTTTGAAGAACCGGAAGATGATGGGGGATGTGAAGACGAAGTGAGAACAGCAGTCGTCGGCCCCCACACCTCGTGGTCGATGGTGGTGGGAGTTTAATTTGAGGCCAAATGGCCGCTTGGTCGGAGCGGCGGGAGAGCGCCAGGGCGAGACCGCAAAATCCGCGCTTTCAGTTCATACCGATGTACGAGAGCCAAAGAGAAAGAGTTAGGAAGAGGGAGAAAGTGGAGATCCGTTAAATCGGCGCGTACACACGATGAACGCTTTCGCGCGGTTCCCATCCGCCCTTCGCCTTCTGGTCATTCATTTTCTCATGTTCTGCAGGTACATGAATCCTGATGAGATTCCTTAGTGGCTCTCGGCGAAGGTGAGCATCGGACTCGAGAGTCCTTGATGGACCCAAATGAGCAGATTACGGGAAAATAATGTTTCGGGGTGGCGGGGAAAGTTGTTTTCGAAGTAAAGAAACAATTTGGCAAATTCGAATCCGATGCAGACTGCGCTCCTCGGAACTTCGTCGCCGCATGGCTCGCCGGTGTAAGGAAAAAAATGTGTCAGGCAATTTACTAAAAGTTTAAGAATCAAAAACAGCCGAATATTCGCGGTTCCATGCGGTATTCATGGGAATTAATTATGTTGTTTTTCGTTAATCGTTCTAACGATGGTTTCTTGGTGGTTGAGAACCCCTGGGAAAGGGGCTCCGCCGTGTGGCAACCCAAAGTCCAGACTTTCATCCGAGTCCGGTCATCATTCCAATCCCCTCGTTCTCACCCTCCTTTCATGGCGGCAATCCACGCTCTCCTCGATCCTCCAGGTACATTCACAGAAACACAAACCTCTTGGGAACAAAGTGCATACCCGAGAGTATTCTCCGGGAGATTCCGATCCTTTTAATTGGAAAACTCTGCGCAATGTCGGCAAGTGTCACGTGACTTGCAATAATTGAACGAATCTAGTGATTTTTTTAAATTCATTTGCCCAGTTATTTATGTAGCCCTGGTTCATTGAACAAATGACCGCACGAGTGCAATGTCAGAGATGTAATTTCTAATCGCGTCGCTTCGACCGCGTCAATTAAGCAGTCATTCAAGCAGCTCGGTTGAACATTATTGGTTTTGTTTCCGAGTGAAAATTTGCGCATCTTTTACAAATCGTATAAGAATAATCGATTCGTTGAAAATGAAGAAGAATATGGGCAAAGGAAGCGCGAGAGAGACAGACGATCAAAGAAAAGAATGAGGTAGTGTAGGGAAAAAAATGTATCCTCGGGGAGGAGCAAAGGGCAATAATAATACAGTGCGTGTGAGTTTGGGCTTTTGAAGAATGGATCGGTAGGCAGAGATGGCATCGAGATGGACCCGGAAGGACACGGATCAGCGTGTTCCCAGGAGCAACTACAAGCAGATATTTACGGACTGTTCGAGATCGGTCGATTGTTTAGACTCGTAGAAGCAGCATCCGTGATCAGGCCCTTAAACTCGTGCCAACCTCTCTTGCGCTTAATGTTTCTGTACTCGCTTCTCCCTTGCCAAAATCTGAGCCAGGCTGACATTCCATATTGCGGAAATTTGATGCTCCATCCATTGACCTTTCGGCAATGATTACTACGCATGCGCATTGATAAAAATATCAAGAGCAAATAGATAAAACGTCACTGACTCATTTTCATGATCTATATTATCCTCCTGTCCTTGGGCCTCGGGCCCTCGGGGGTTTCACAATTTCACATGCTTCAAGACGTAAGAGGAGAGAGAGCGCGCGCGCGCGCGCGCATTTCGGCCACACACATTTTCTTCTTGTCTTTTTCATTCTATCTTTCGTTCCAACCGCCGTTTCTCTTGCTCCTCATGCCTATCTCTCATTCTTTCTTACGATCTCGTGCTCTTTCTCGGTCGGTTGGGAACAGGCTCCGCAATCCTCGCATACCTTACCGCCACGAGCGTGGCCGGCCCAGCCACCTTCCCACCGGGATTCCTGCCGCTCGGGATAAAGCGAACGCGTCCTTCGAGTCTCTCACCGAGTGTGTTATACACTGAAGAAGCCCGAAGAAAGAGAAAGATGAGAACGATCATCCCGGCGCAAAAAAAAAAAAAAAACATTAAACACCGAGCTTATGAGTGTGCATCCGTGTAGGTGTGCGTGTGGGTGCGTATCAGGATGTTGAGGCTGGAAAGGAGGAGATGGAGATGAAAGAAAACAAAAAGGATCCCCGGACGTGTTTAAACGTGAGATAGAATGCAACGAAGGGCGCGAGGCTGTGCACACAACAGATTTACCTGCTTTACCTGCATTATCTCTCTCTCTCTCTCTCTCTCTCTCTCTCTCTCTCTCTCTCTCTGGCTCTCGCTCTCGCGATTGATGCATGAATGACTGAATGATGCCGATCGGAGCGCGAGTGATTGAACGGAGGTAGTAGCAGCAAGAGGGCAAAATGTACCCAAAAGACAAGACAATGATGTATTAATTAACGCCTCAACCTGTACTGAAAGTGTAGCATACATCGACGCATCATCGCGTGTCAACTGAACCCTGCATAAATAGTCGCGGGTAATCCTAATTTTCGCTGGCCCTGTCACTGCAAGGAGGATCAAGCGTTTTAACGCGACTTTGCCATCGTCTCGGAAGCCTTAACCCAGAATTTGATGAAACATCTATACCTACCCGAAAAATGATGACACATATTGAGAATTTCGCGATATTTTTTTTCTCCGAAGCACGGTCGTTGGTTGTTTGGGACATTGAGGCAGTGCAAAGGGATAAAAGTTGATGATATATATTATTCGAATTGCTGGGGCAATGTAAAGAAAGATAGCTGGTACAGGCGTAGGTAAAAGTGACAGGATTGGTCGTTAAAACGACCTTAAAAAGGCGAGGCGTAATAAAAAGGGTTAAGAGTCGTAGAGCAATGAATTGCGCTCTCTCGCGCTCGCGGGATACACTCGAATATAAAACGACGTCGTCTGCATCGTGGGCTGAAGTCAGGTGTGGTGTGTAGTAGCAGTAAATGGGGGTGCGGGGGAAAGCGAGTCAACACCAACACCACTTGGACCATCTACTTGACCTTATGTACTCTCCTCCTCCGCCTCCGCCTCCTCCATGCACTTGACGGCAGCACCCACCTGCTCTACCTGAGTACATTAAGCCCCAAAAAAGAGCCCCTCGAGTATACGAGCCTACTTCGCGAACTAACAACCGGTAGACATTTCGTACGTAGGTATATCGGTTCTCCGTTCAATGACAACGTTACGCACGCTCCGTACAATGGATACATCTTCTTCTTTTTTTCTCTCCTCTATTCATTCATTCTCACACATTCTACCGTGTTCATTCAATATAAACTGCTGCTAAGGAATATTTATGATAGACTCCGCGACCAGTGCCAATGAACTCTACTGTTGCTTCAATTTTTTACACATACCCACGAGTATTCATTACCATGTAAATCCAATAATTGTCCGCAATATCGGGAGCTAGTTTCTCAAATTTCTCTTATCCTTTCTTTTGGACTATCCTTGTTCCTCTGACCAGCCCGCGCGCGCGTTTGAGGCAACATTTGATGTTCCTCGTTGTACAAAAATCCCACAGGAATGAAAAGGACGAATTTTTCGAAATGTCAAAGCAAAGTGAAATAAGTGACGAAGAGATGGGTGGAGAAGGAAAATGCAGCCAGAGAGGGTTGTGGTTAGTTCAACGGCTCACTGTGACACGTTGAGTTACCACGAGGATCTCAGCAGCTGACGTCCGGTCAATGTGGTCAAAGTGTAACCAAAGTTGCGGACCCTGGAGAAACCTTCAACGTTACAATGTCGATGATGTATTACTCGGGCGGGGGCAGCAGGTTCGACTGCGAATTTTCCTTTTCTGCACACATCAGGTTTTATTGAATTTCTTTTCAATTTACAATAATGAATTATTGTCATTATTTTGACTGTTCCGTAACTTTTATTTTAGTCCGAAACTTTTGCTCGGTACGGAACTTTGTCGTCATACTTGGTCGCTCGGAATACGGTGATGAAAAAAAAAAACGTCGACAGCGATATCATCAACGCATAATCGTATTAATTTATGTCGTCGCCGCGGAACGTGGAGAGGGAAATATTTCCGTTGTTCCAACTAACGGAGGTATTTTCGGGATATTGAGACCGCCATATGAATGGCCCCAAATGAGAAGATAAATTTACGGGGAAAGGGGTGAAAAATGAGCGTATGTACGTCACGAGAATACGAGTCGGTGCTATCCCGCGTTGTGCCCACATAAATTTCCATGATTTCATGAGGATCACGAACCATAAATACGACGGATCCCGCTCTACGTTACGCACCTCTGACTCCGTCCATTCTATATACCCGCCGTCTCTCTTCCACATTCTCTATACATCAAGCGATGGTATGCTGAATTAAGTTCGTTAATTAGATCGGCTCGAGTCCGGCTGATGCGTAGTAAACAGGCTGAAAGCAATTTCACTTGAACGTTGCAATGGCGGAATTTCCGCCAGGTCGATCAATAAATCAGGAGCGAGAGGGAGCGATCAACTGATTGATTCAAGAACATAACTGCGGCGTTAGTTTTTGTGTTTTGCATCTTTTTGTTACTTAAAGCCAGTGGTAAAGTACGATGAGTGATGATGATGATTGTTAACAATAAAGACGGGAGGTGGCAGATGATCCAGGGACGAGGAGGTACAATTGCTAGGCCCAGGATGTCGGTTTCGGGAATACGTTTTGGTATGGTCTACGATCTTCTGGCGTCAGTCGACGCAGGTATGGACAGGTCGGGGTCCAGGTCCATACCTGTCGACGCAGGTCCTTGTGTCGAAACGGCGGATCGCCGGCTGGTGATCGTTATTGACGTTGATAAAGGAAAAGATGGAAAGAAACCAGATGACGATGATCATGCGAATTTGTTCATGACTAATGAGACATGAGAATCTCTCAAAATCCTACTCTTCTCTCTTTCTGCTGTTGACGTAACGCGTATTCTCGTGAGAATAGAATCCATTTACATGGATCGGTTGAACGCCGCTCCGGAGCAAGAAACCAGCGCGTACACTAATTACATCCGTAGAGTCGATACAATTAATCGGTCGGTATATCGATGCCGCGGAGGTCGGGTTCATTCGCGTTAAGCTCTAATCTCGAACCTCCCATCGGTATCTTAAGCCTAGCCACACAATTTTGCTGAAGAGAGAATGCAAAACGGTTGAGAGCTGCATGTCGATGTGTGTGAGTTCCATTTCCTTCCACCTCGGGCGTCTCTTCCATTGGCCTATCTTATCGTCGCGTATGCCACGAGGATCGATATGGAAGACGGGCTCTCTCGCGGGGGGGTTGTCGCCACTTGTGAAATATTTATCATCAGTCCGCCTCGTGCATGGGTCCCGAAGTTCGGTTACGTGGATTCCAGCCGCGTGCTGGTCAAGCGAGACGGCAGTTCTCAACGTCTACCAATTCGCCGATATTCGCGTCTAATCGAAAGACTATCAGGAGCGGGAGCCGCTCGACGCTAAGTATCGAAAAAAAGAAATGCGAGCATTTCACTAGTCAAAGGCCTAAACTGAATTGTTGTAGCGACGCGCGCGATTCAACGGAGAGCGGGCCTCCCGCGGCCGCGACTCTTTCAATTAAACTGTAATCACGTATATTTTTATTTCATTCTCCATCGATGAGGATTATGCAAAATTAGCTGTCCGGACTTGAACCTCTTCATGAGTCCACGATGATGCAAAGTAACGATGGTTCGAGAAAAAATGATTGAAAAAAGGGATGAAAGCAGCGAGAACGGAGTTGGTCTCTCCGCGGAAAGTTGAGTTGGAGAAAGACGTGCAGGGAAAAATAAGAGGGGAATAGCAGCAGCAGCAGCAGCAAAGGAGTAAAAAGAAAGCAGTCGAAAAAAAAAGCAACAACAAAACAACAAAGCACTTTTTTCATCGAAAGACCGAGCTCTGTTCTGTCACCGTTGGAAACGGGAGTTTTTTGCATTGGTTCGAGCGGTCGGTCGCCCTTCCCCGAGTATCGTGGATGTTCCAGAGCATATTTGCAAGAGCCCGCAGAACCGCGGGCAATATAGCTTCGAGGAGCAATTTAACAATCTACGGCACTGCTGCCATCATGACCGCGACACAGTCAATATCCATATATATTTTTTTTTCGACTTACTTTTTCTTTGTATATCTCTTTCTTCGGATTTCTGTTTTCCCTGCATTTCTCATTCCAGGCTCTCGAGGAGAAACAGTAGCCCGACGAAAAGTTGGAGAAGGGAGAAGAGGCTGAGGCGCGGGGAATTGAGGCTTCTCTTTTGCCTACCGGAATTCATATTAAACCGAATAAGAAAGAGAGAAAAAGGATGATGAAATGGATCTCGCGACGAGACAACCTCAAACGACTATTTGTCTGCAAAAATACACTGATTTACAAATATTACTATCACGTTTATAACGTCGCGTTACAAACGTTGGAGAAACGAGTGAAAGATGAAGAAAAACGAGGCTTGAAGAGTTCGAAAAAAAATGCATTGCTCTTAATATGCTTATTTACACAAAGTGTGTTGAAGCGCGCTGCGTTGGAAACAAAAAGCGATGGCAAAGCTGCTTCATTGCAAGCTTTTGAGCGCCCTGTGTGAGTGCGCGCGCGCACGTGTGTGTATGTATTTACTCCAGCAACAGACATTTTCGGGTGGGGTGACGATTAATCGATAACGTTTACTTGGGAGATACATACAGTAATCCGACGATAACAAAACGATAACCACCGCAATTACCTTTTATTTTGTTACTTTTTACTTGACTCTTATTAATAAGCGATTGTTATTTTTTTTTGTGTGTCTCAACAACAACAAAATCTAAAGTCTCTAGTAGTTAAAAATTTCATGTGTTTTCTCTGTGATGCCTGAGCAGTCGGTGTGCGGCTCCGGGTGCTTCCCGTTGAGGAGGTGACAGCGGCTTGGACAAGGTTTTCTGCAGTTTCCCTTCGCCCTCGGCAAATGCGATACAGTTGGGGATGATTCGGCTGCCGCCGCACCCGGGGTGGGGGGAGTAGTTGGAGGAAGCTTCAGAAAAAGGGAGGAAATATGGAACTCAATGGTGGCGGGGAATAAGGAACAGGGAAAAACGTAAAAGCCCGAAAGTGAAAAAGGAAGAATAAAATAAAATACCAACAATAAGTGGAGTCGCGTATACAGCGGCGTGCGGCGCGAGAGTATCATATGGCGAGAGAGGTGCGTGGTGTATAACCGCGTGCACCGATTTGCAAACTATAGAGGCTGAAGGGAGCCCAGGCTTCTCTTTCTCTCTTCATCGGTATTCTCCGAGGAATGCAGCCTTTGCTATACTTTATGCATTCGGCACATTCCTCTCCCATGCCTTTCGAACCCTCTTCACCACCACCATTGGCTTCACTTTTATTCTTAATCTTTCTCCTTCATCTGCTTCTGCTTTTGCTTGCTCCTTCTTCTTCTTCTGCTTCTTCTTCTTTTTCTTCCGGGTTTAAGGTCTTTCTCTGCTTTTATTGACGAAACACGTTGAAAGTAGGTTCCCGATCGGTATAAATATTAAATTTTAGTGTCTAATTACAATAAAAGTTTGAAATTAAGAAATTAGTAGACGGGAAGAATTTAAGGCCGGCCGCTCTCTCGGCCCTTTCGACGAGAAGAAAGAGAGAAAATGGAGGAGAAAAAGTTGAAAAAAGCCGACGTTTTATTCCGTTGCTGCTGCATTGCTGTGTGTGTCTTATGTTCTCCGATTAAATATGCTAACGAGCCATAGAATCAATAGATTTTCTATCTCCCATTAAATTAAACTACCAATTTCTTTTTAATAGATGTATATAGCATGTACAAATTCCCACGGTATGTCACGTCGTATAATATACGAGAGCGCGGACTCTCACGACGTTCTCCTCATTCTCCTTCGATAATATGGCCTACATTCTGATTCATGCGTTTCATTCCTATGAAACATTAATCAATATTGGTTCAGAGATTTTCGCATGAAAAATCGCCTGGCACATTTGGACAGTAGGAATTCAAATGTATAGGGGAGAGAGAAAGAGAGAGAGAGAATGAATGAATGATGTTCATTTATGCCCCGGCGAGCTATAGAGCAAGTGAGATTTTTTTTTTTCTCAACAATTTTCTAGAAAAAGTCAAGAATAAAACATGAAAAATAGAAAAATATAATCGCAAATTAAAAAAAGAAAATCTCCAATACAAATCGCAAAATACCGTAGAAATTCATACAAAAAAATTCAAAATAATATGTGATACAATTCAAAACCGTAAGATAAAATCGTAAGCAGATAACTTTAAAATAGTAATGAATCAGAGAGAGAGAGAGAGAGAGAGAGAGAGAGAGAGAGATTTGATATTTAATCAAGTTTACAATTCGATAAAAATGTTGGATTTGAAAAGTGCGTTAAGAATTCGCTGACGAAAACGTAAAGGCGATACTTGAGGAGGATGAAGGGTGGAGGAGAAGGGCATGCACCAGCCCCAGACAAAATATATATTCCCGGTCGCGCGGTTTAGCTCGTTTGGTCGCACATAAACACGCACGACGCACCAATACGAGTTCTCCATTCCTTTTTATCCGTGCGACCGGAGCTCGGTCTTGGCCAAGACTTTCTTTCACGGAATCCTGTGCTGCAGCAGCAGCAAGAGGAGCAGCAGCAGCAGCAGCAGCAGCAGCGAGGGCAAAAAGGAAAAGAAAGAATTTAGCGGTACCGTGACAGCGGCATTCGAGGACGCGAATCTTTCACGATGAAATATTTTAAGGGCCATTGATCAAGGAACTTGTCTCGAACGACCAGAGACTCATTATACATTCACACGCACATACACCTTTAAAAAATATATCATTCGAGATAACTCGAGAATAGTTTGAAAAATGGAACAATGAAATTTACATTTTCTGCCTCTTTTTCAAAAACGTCATTACGTCCGGTTACATTAATTGTCAATGGTCACGTGACCATTTTTTTTCATTATTCAACATCTAACTTTGGAAATAAGTGTTCACCGAAATTTATTGAGTGGCTGAATATCAATTTTATTGAATTTAGCTCATTTTCCTTATTATTATTTTTATTATTATTTAAATAATGGGCTTTCGACGCATTTACGCTTCAACGCTGTTCGCTTTTTTAGAAAAAAGAAAATGAATGCTTAGATCCATTTAATTTTCAAAACGAAGCGATATGAAGCAGCCTTTTAGAAAATATTGCCCAATTTGGAAGATTCCCACGTTAATTAACCCAAAACGTTACGAATATTTTCAACACGAGTCTCGCTTTCACACTCACTTCCGGTCTTGGGTGCAGGCTGAAGATTTTTGAGATACGAGCGCAAAAACGAGCAAACAATAATCACTGGAATGACGCACCTACGCAGGTACGTGGAAGGTGCGGTCGTTAGCAATTTTTTCGAAAAGCAGTAAAATAATTTGCTATTCACTGATTAAACATTATTAGTTGAGAATTTGAAAAAAAAAGTAATAAAAAATGCATGACAAGTCACGGTCTTTCCTGCGGACGAGTCTCGTCGCGAGGATAATTATTTTGACGCGGTTGAGATAATTTTAAGGCGATATGTGGACAGTTTTGTGCCGACAATGAGGTGAGAATGATTTCGATTGTTATCAGTACAAAGTGTGCGGTACGCGTTGATATAAATTAACACATGGCGCGCCTACAATAAAATATGAAAAGTGTGGTAAGCGCGAATTTGTATACACGATAAAATAATCTCAACGGCTACGTACACACAATCATAGAAATGTTGCAATCGCGCGGTCCCTTAGAGAATCTCCGGAGACATAAATCTCAACCGCGATACACAGAAGCTGAAAAACGAAAATCCGGGAGATGATTCTTTCCGCAAATAAATAAAAACGTGGAGCTCGTGGTGCGAGGATAAATAACGGGTGATAAGTCGCTTTGAAAGACGTGCTTGCTCGTTCAATTTTATCTAAAGCACGAGAAATATTAATACAAAAAGTATTTAAATAACGCGGTGACGAGTCGTGAAAATATTAAGGAACGTAAACACTCGAGATAGGTGAGAAGGTGGATTTTTTCGTTTTGAAATATACCGACGTCGTGGAGAAAGAAAAACGTGGAGGTTTAGGGTCAAAGGATTCAATGCAGCATCGCGGGGTTACGAGTCATAATTATGTTGTTGGGAAAAAACAAAAAAAAAACGGGTGCGTAACATTTTAGAGTATGAAACCACAAAATTTCAAGAAAATTTACGATTAAATATATTTTATAGATGTGGTCAACTTTTTTTTCAAGGATTAGGCTTTTATCGATTTGACGATCGAGGGATCAGTCTCGTCGATCTATACATCGTGTTAGGTTTTACGATAAAACGACCGACAGGAACCTCTCTCTCTCTCTCTCTCTCTCTTTCTCTCTTTCTCTCTCTCTCTCTCTCTCTTTCTCTCTTTCGCCTCTGAATGAAAATATACTCATATATATATTGGCGCTATGTTTCAACTTCTTCGTTCGCAACTCCTTCAAGCCCATGAAACTCGCCACAACACACACACAAACATCAATTCTGATCTCTCTATTTCGACGAGTGTCATCATCACTCTTGCTTTGTATCTCTACATTTTTTCCGACCTCTCATCTCAACGTATTTAATCAAAGAATTTATTTATTTATGAGTATTTACCAATTAAGTTGCCCAATTCATAATTAAATTGTTATTATTGTTATTATTTTATGTTTTTTCATCATCAATGACAATAAAACGCGTGCAACAATTTTTTATTATTACGTATAGATCTCTCCAAAATGTGAAAAATAGGAGACTAATTCCCAAAAAGAAAAAAATAATTAAACGTCAACTCGATGAGTTCAAAAAGAAAAAACAATAAATCAGCAAAATGAAAAATGGACGCGAGCGGTTGAAACAGTGGCTAATTTGGAATAGAATTTCTAAAGTACATTCTCACTCATGAGAACGGACACGATCAGTGATGTTAACTGTTAAGTTTTATACTTGTCCCTGAGACTCTGCCGAGTCTCCGCGAGTTCATTATTGTGTCTGAATATTTTGGATAACCTTGAGCAGGCAAAAAAAAAAAAAACGAAAAAACGAGAAAAAAAAAGTTGACCAATTTATCTCCGCTGAGAAGGGCGGATGAAGCTTCCATCGATCGAATGGCAAGGATTCCCAGGATCTCTCTGGTTGTCGCATATTTAAAATGAATCGCGACAATGTTATCTTCCAAAAAAATGAAAAAAAAAAAAAAAAAAATGTTTGAATCAATGAAAGAGGTTTATTCGCATTGAAGAACGAACGAAACGAGGGAGAATGAAAAGAAAAAAAAAAAAAAAAACAAAAAAATGTTAAGAGTCGTACCAATTTAGGAAGGAATGCGACGGCGGCTACGTGCATTAAAATATAAAAAGTCAAGAGACTTTTTAATGCCGGTGTATAAAAAAGTATGTTTATATAAATACGTTTTTTGACTAATTTTCGTTGGCAATATAGGTATAGTTGGGCATAAAGAAAGCAGGGAGTTCGGAGTCTCACTCTTTTTCTCTTACTTCGCGGTTAAACGAAGGATGCGCGGCGAGAGAGCAAGCTATAAATTACCGGCTAATATCTCATAATTACCGAGGAGCAGCGGCAGCAGCAGCAGCCAGTTCTGGAACGGAGCCATGTAGACTCTGGTAGAATGTGAACAGTTCGGTCTCTTTCTCTCTCTTTCTCTCTCTCTCTCTCTCTCTCTCTCTCTCTCTCTTTCTCTCTTTCTCTCTTCCTCTCTCACCGTTACTCTTTTTTTTCCTCGCTTTTTTAAGAACAGCTCATCCAGGTAGGTATGCGAGCAAGTTCATCAAATTTTATACCATACAGAATTCAATAAATATATATACCTATATATTTGTTTTATCTTCACTTCCAAAGTTATGAGAACCACTTAAATACGAATCCTCGAAAAACCCCTTCACTCGTATTTTTTATCTCTCCCTCCCAACAACAAAGACGTATCCCTTTTAATTGAATTCGTGTCAAAGCGTTTTTCGAGACACATTCACGCCAGTCTACAAGTTTTTCCTTTATATTTACAATATTTTTCGGGTAGTGGTACCTTAAATGGTAGTTGAAAAAAAAAAGTTTGTTAAAACGCGGAGTGAAGGATGAAACAAGCGCCTAAACTGTCGTGATCCGCGGAAAACGACGATTAGGTCGATTTTTTTTCAACTAAATAGTAAATTATGCAAATACTTTTGTTTTTTTATCGTCCTCGGCAGTATCGAGACAATTAGTTACGATGTGTGTTGAGTAAAGGAGATAATAAAATATTACAAGAAAAAGCATTGAAGCACAAAGATTGAGATCGTAATTAAGGGGGGCGTGGGGATGATGAATCATTGAATTCCGATGGGCATCGTCGTTCATTCGGTCGGTTCGTCGCGCGGTCGCGTTTTAAGGAATAAGAGAAGAGGAGAGAGGGAGGGGGGTGGCCATGATAGTGATTGGATCCATGGATCAGGATCGCAAGCAGAAAGATCGACACGAACATGGACAAGACGGTCGCATCGGAACTCGGGACTCACCGCGAGAAAGAAATTCACATTCCTTTAAGTACGCGAGTCTCGCGACGCTGACGCTGACCTGCTCCTAAATTATGCGGGCTTAATTATGAATGTTTAACGAAACTTTTTTTTTTCTCCTTGAAACACACATTCTCTTTTAGGAACGACGAAGTATTACTTGTTTAGGAAGAAACATCTTTCTCAAATCAACGGTTGAATGAAGACAAGAGATTATTTGTTTTTTATTTTTTCGGATAACAATTTGGTGACGTGACGTTCTTCCGAAATCGTCTGAATTTATTCGTCTCTTTTTTGGGTACGTCAATTTTTTAATTTATCCACTGGGCATCGTAAAATTGTCTCCTGATCGTTTAGACTGAGAAAAAAGTTTCGTTGAACGAACAAAATTCATTTTGTTGTCGCGAAAATATGGTCGATTTAACTATTTTTTTGTTTAATCAAATGATGTAGATCCGCGATTCAAAAAATAATCGAATCGACCATATTTTCGTCCAACAAAATGAATCCTGTTCGTTCAATAAAAAAAAATTCTCAGCAGTATGTAAATACGTGCGAGTGCACAAGTACATATTTCCATAAAAGAATGTGATGCCCTCGGTGATGCCAATTCCGTGCCCACCTGCCGTGGGTTG
Organism: Campoletis sonorensis; assembly: GCA_013761285.1. NCBI lineage: Eukaryota > Metazoa > Arthropoda > Insecta > Hymenoptera > Ichneumonidae > Campoletis > Campoletis sonorensis. The sequence goes on from JACEOJ010000071.1 coordinate 1,055,204, forward strand.
TTAAGTACCACGGGGTCGTTAAAGTAGTGCTCTGAGCGGGTAAAGTGCAACTGGATGAAAAGTTGTCCAACGGCGAAATGTGATTGGGCGAAAAAAGTAGTCGCGGGATGGCAATCGTAAAGAGGTTCGAGACTCTGCTCATCTTGCGTTATGTACACTTCTTCCTGCTGCATCACATCATTATCTTTTTTCATACCTAACAGCGTTCATATATCCACGTGTAAACGAATATACAGTTCCGCGTTTGAAAAGTTAATTAATATGACGTCAAGACCGTCGGCGAAATTAGATCCGCAACCTGCGCAAATTCCTGTCGCATATTTGTAAAACCTTTTCTCATCCGGTCAATGATCTCGTGCAGAAAAAAAAAAAAAAAAAAAACAAACTTTAACATCAGTTGGAAATGTTGAAATCAATGATTAACTTGCGAACTGGGCTGCCCGGCAGATCCGAGCAAAAAGTTTGTGCAAATGATTCATAAAAGGAAAAGCGTCGTAGTATTTTGTTTATCAATTGGAAATTCAATTGGTCGGTGGCAATGATTACGAAGAGTCGGATAGAAAAGTGTAGAAATAAAGTTTTAGGCAGTAAAACACTGAAATTGACAAAAAGGAACGAAAAAGATTGAGGTTTTTTGACGTATGGGGAACGAAAGTTATCGAACGCGGTTCAACGCCAGGGCATGGCGCGAAAAAAGAGAATCATGGCAACATCGCATGGCGCTTTGTGGCGAACGGTATGCGAGAGACAGAAGCATAAAGGTTATCCCGCTCGTCCAACCGTTGACACCCAGACACCATTGCCGATTCGGTTCACTTGATTGCTAACGATTCTCCTCCTCGTGCGATGTCCACGAAATCAACTACTTTCCAGAACTTATCGCAAAATGAATACATCGGAAAAAACAAACAAAAAACAACACCAAAGAGTCTCCTGCATTGAAAAAGTAGTGGATCTGGTGTTAAAAATATAACAATTGATTAAAAAAAAAAAATTCTATCGACCCGTTTGTCGCAGTGACATATAGGAACGTAAATATTTTCGGGATATTCTGCCAAAAGCAGTGTTAAATATTCCAAAATCTCGTGGTCAAGGTCATTGGAGATTTGTTGCTAGTCTAAAGAAGTCGTGATAATGATTGAAGGGCATTTTCGTTCAAAACCACGGTCCATCTGGACTGGTCAGAATGGTCGAATCCAGGGGCGCTTGATTGTGAATGTTTCACGAGTGGCGAAGGTTGCCTAGAAGCTGCTTGTTTAACCGGGGTACGTTCGGGTCACCTGTGTACACAGCAGCCATATCTCAAGTTGGCTGATGGTCCGCGACAGATTTTCAGATGGATCCCGGCGGGCTTGGAGGGAAGCAATAAAGAAATAAAGAGAAACAGAGTGCAGCTCATTTAGCTAAGGTGCGTGGTACTTTTCAGATGGTTTTCCGCTGGAATCAAAAAGATTTGAGTTTGTGGCGGTGAAAAGCTTTTGGCTGCGGAAGCCGCATGCCAGCGATGAATGTTTACCCAAGTGAACCGGTTGCTCGGTGAGACATCAAACAAAAATGCGGATGCTGCAGCACCCAGCGTCTGAGAATTAAGAGGCGCGGATAAAAAAATGGTTGAGAAAGATGAATGTAAGGCCGAGCAGGGTCTGAATGATTGTAGACGTACGGGAGACATCGTCGAGGAGTGCGATGAGGAGGAGAAAGGGGAAACCTTGGGTGAGTATGATTGACGTCCATGATTTGGGTTCGGCGTGATTGAGGCGCGGGGACATGACATGTGCAAGTGACGCGTGTCAAATTCGAGGACCCTCGACCTTCCGGTAGCGGTCTCCTGCAGTCTCGTTGCAGCGATAGAGTGATTCATATTCCAAAGATTGATCGCAGGGTGAGTCGTCGCTTCAAATGTGTTTAGGGACCAACGCGGCTTCGCCACATCATAGTGACCAAGCCCAATCCTTGAAACAACAACGTGACATCCCGATAAACGAACGAATTGCATTTTCATATCGTAAAGGAAATCATGAGAACGGCCAGACTGCCATGCAGAATCGATGCATCAGCGAACATCATAGATTTGATGTCGAGGAATCGGGAGCACTTTTTGTTACTGCAAAATAAAAAATTTAGTCAAGTGAACGAAAGAACTGGGGCGTCGGCGCAGCATCTGTGGCTCCTGCTCCAAGTGAATGTCCGTCGCGTCAGAAGAGTTCACAAAGCACCTAAACATGAAGGCAAGAGCTACATTTCGCTGCTATCGATGTAACAATGATTTTGCAGCTTTTATCTATTCGTTCGGCGTATATGGATCGCGAAGAATTTAATTTCCAGAAGCCAAGACCGAAGATGCAGCAGCTTCAATCCGTTTATTCTGGGCCACCCAAGCGTTCCCGTGTGTCAAAGACGGAGGGAGTGATTCTTTGCGTATTCTCATTCACTGTTTGTACGTTGAAGTTATTATAGACGCGGAAAAGCTACAAATGGTTACAATCTCTAAGCTGAATCAACAAAACCCAGTGGGGTTAGATCTTAAAATAGCTAAAGTAGGGAATTTGGATTGAAACGTGGAATAAAATGTGCAGAAGACATCCAGATGCCCCGGTTGTTTAGGGTGCTTTTGTTTGCAGGCAGTTGGAGAATGCAATGAACGAATCTTGCGGTGTAAAACATTTTTTTTCAACATAAGATCCATAGTCACAGAAGGAAAAAGAGCAGACTATATGGCTGCGGCGGCACCCCACGATAAAATCTTGAAGCTCTTTCTATTATTCGCTGCACTTTGTCTGGCTTCTTGCGACCCGAAAGCACCACGAAGATGTTAATGACTTTTTAACGAGCTTTTGAAACACCTAGCGAGAAAAACTCGGCAACGAATGACCCAACAAAACGATTGGATAAAAGGAGACACGTATAAAGTGCGAACCGGAGGAGGGACAAAGAAGGCGGAGAGTGACGCAATGAATTGTACTTGCATGGAAACAGCGGGAGTAAAACTTGCCAGTCTATGGTGTGTGTATGTTGTGGTTGTGACACTCAAAGCTCCTACTCCCTTTTTATATCGCGGGGAAAATAAAAAAATGAAAAATCTCGTATCCAAAAACTATGGCGGTTGATGAAATGAGAAAGCAAGAAAGAAAACAATCAAAATGAATGATAATCGGATCGAAAATCCGAGTTGATCCAAAATGAAGTTTAAACCACCCTCGGAAAAATGATAGAGAATGATTGAAACGAGTTTAAAATAATATATCGTTGGCCCTAGGCCATTTTATTGTACTTTGCGCTGCATCAGAAGTCCCTTGAATACGAGAGATTGGAAAAAGTGTCGCAGGGTTTTATTTTCTGTGTACGATGGACGCGACCGCTCGAAGTCGAGTCTCGATACGCGCAGGTGGGAAAAGCAAACCGGGCCACGCGAACTTCCGTTTAGCAGCCAGACAGCGAGAACTTCCTGTAGCGCGATATCCCGCCGATACGCATTTTCAAATATTTCATGAATTCGCCGGGAAAAATATATGCACCGTACCTCGAAAACCCCATGCCGAGGGTGTTCACTCGACGTAATACAAACATTTTGCTGTGGCGTCGTGCGATCGATGTTACGGTTGGTTAGTCGCTTGACGTAGTGTAATTTTTTCAAATCCAATCTTCTTCAGAAACTTTGGAAGATACTGCAAAACTGGAATAAGCGTCTTTCGTCGTTTTTAAAAAGGACTATTAAAAGGATTAAACAAAAAGATATTGAAGTTTTCCAAAGTTTAAGCCATTTACAAGAACAAGGCTTCGGAAGTGTGCATTTTCGAACAAGGGATCGCAGCAACCGTTGAAAAAGTAGTAGAATACAAATTGAATTGAATGAACGCGGAAGGGTGCACTTGAGTATGGAATTAAGTGTACAAAACGTCGAGCCCTAGACTTCTGAACATAGGTATAGAAAAATCGAGGATAAAAGAGCAGGGTTTACTAGCAAATTTATTTGTGAAAGAGATGGACGCGGAAAGCTACAAGAGAATGTAAAATGTCGCAGGTAAGCAAGAAAATAAAAGAAAATTGCTCGAGCCTTAAGAATGCGCGGGAACTTGGTGGATGTCTGTGCGGCGCGTATATATATACATATATATCGTGGAACAAGTTGTCACCCTGTCTGCGGCTTTGGTGTTGGTAGACAGATGTTCAATCCTGGCCAAACGGAATGAAGAAATCTTTTTGACGCTTTCACGTTCAATACCGCATCATAAATAAGACAGAAGAGAGAAGAGCAGAGCAAAAAGCAGGGACGCAGGGAAGACGGGCGCGCGAGAGAGCACGGCCAATGATCTCTTGCGGATGCTGAATGAGGAGCAGCGAGTAAAATAATGCGAAAGGGGCAGCAATTTTATATCGAAGCGATTCTTACTCACGTCCCTACCTTCGTACTTATCTACTCGTTGTTCAGAACTTTTTTTTCCCTCTTTTCGTTCATGGGTTCCCTAGATGAATTATATAATGTATTTGGTAAAACGTATAATTTTCCCTGTGGCTGGGTCCTTGTAGTTTCAATCTCTTTCAATTCATTTCCCCACCGGGGAAGAAAAACCGCGTACAATATAATGCTACGATTGCACGAAAATAATGGCCAAGAATACGGTACTGTACTTCGAAAAGTTTGAAAGTATCCTTCGCGCGACATACATTCCGCGTTCAATTCGGGGAGAGATTTATTGATTGATTGATTGATTGACTGATTGATTATGTGTATATTATGCTCCGGCTGTCTAGAGGGCAAAAGATGAACTACATAACAGAGCATGAGTTTATAGGCGATACCGTAAATACAAAAAAAAAACAGAATAGCGATCCAAGAGTACATACCCGAAAATGTATAAAAGTATAAAAAAAGTACATGAAAGTAAATGGAAAGCAAAGAACAGCATAAAAATCGCAATCGGGCACTCGCAAAAGTACAAAACACCCGGGAGAGAGGGTTGGGGGGGAAGAGGGGAAAACAGGGAAATAATTTAATGTTACGGTGAAGAACGAAGAGGTCGGTGTTCTCGAAATGCCCGTGGAAAAAAATCTGTCCGTGCGTAATAACTCTTAATACCCGAGCTGTGCCATCTTTTAAGGGACACTTTAAGGGCGAGCAGGGATGGCATGAGAGAGGATGAGAAATATTCCGAGACTACCTGGGGAGATGCACAAATGAAAAATAATGTGAGCCTAAAGGTCCATTGGACGGTACGCCGAGACTTGTCGCGATGCCCATTATTCATTGGCATTTTTTTCCTTTTGTTTCGCCTCTCATTGGATTCTGACGCGCACCAGGTTGAATAGAGTACGCGTTCCAGTATATTCACTTACGTCATTTGAGGTATTTACCAACAAGTAGGTTTATACGTCGAGTTTTAGCAAAAGGTAAATATGAATGAATGGGACGACATTTATTTCTGACTCGAGATACTACAGAATAAATAGTCCACATCCACACACCCTTTTGTCATGTTCGATGACAAATATTTTGGTTTTTGTTTCGTCGGAATTCATAGAGCGCTCTAGGTCGAAAATCCAAAACCTGCCCTCTCTCTTCCACGGCATACAGAAGTTTCAACAAAATCGCATTTCAATAACAATCGCATGTCAGCTTACTACGTGAAGTTGGCAACTTGTGAATATTTTGGAAGCTTTCGAATTGATACGCAAAGCCGATGCATGTCTAAGTCCGCAGAGCAGGGAAGATGCTGCTTTCTAAGATTCACGCGTGAAGCTAAGAGCATTGTGACTCCCTAATTACATATCAAGCTTTAATTACACCGTTTCGAATCGCATTCATCCAGCATCCGTAGGTATGCAGCATACATATCGACGGTTGTGAAAAAAAAATCCATCGTTGGTGTCCCGTCTGCATCATGGCACGGTGTCCACAAAATTGGAAAAGAGAAAGAAAGCGAGTAAGAACTAGTGAGCGAGAGAGCACCATGGCGAAAAGCCATTGAATTAGTTCTGGATCTAAAGGAACCGTGCGGGGCTCAAGATCCTCAGAGCTGTGCGGGAGGTCCCGTTTTGTTCGCGTATTCGTTACGTATACCTGGCGCGTATACCTTACAAATCCTCGTGGAATTTATTTTTACACGCTGTATCTCTATTCCGAATTTACTGTCACTTTTCCGTTTTCTTCAGTCCCTATAATCCAACTCGTAATGAATATACAAATATGTCTTTACAACATCATCTGCTTAATCTACTTGCTCAACGCCAAGTTTTGGCCAAGCTCGGCTCTTTTATCTGCATTTTTATATCAGTTTCGCGTAAGAATCCCCGTTTCTAGTTATTCTTTATAAAGAGTCGTAATAATAATGACAACGAAACCAAATGAAAATTGAACGAGGATGCGGGAAATGAAGTAAAAGTGAGGAAATAATAAGAAGAAATACAAATAGTAGCAGACATGAAAAGAGATCGAGAGGAAGAATGAAAGGACGGAATTATGGCGCACGCTCTGTTCGAAGTATAAGCCCAAATTGATGAGTACTTGCGTAAATATTTTTTCATCGCTGGAATTGAAAGAAAAAGGAAATGGACGTAAGCTCCGACGAGATCGAAGGGCGCTGACGATATTGCGTGCGAGTATGTGAGAGTAAATAGCTTAGTTAACCGAAGCACTGCCCTCAGCTGTTCGTTCTTCCATTTATTTCTATCGGCTATTCTTGTAAGTTGGATGAATCGTAAAACTCTCAAGGGAATATATACTTCATCGATTTTCGTCCATTATCCACCGCTGTGTCAAGACACATTGATAATTAAATATAGATCATAAATGCATAATTTTTTCTCAAGGTATTTTTAATTAACAATTTATTGCAGAAAGAAGCATTTTTTTTTGGTTTTTTGCTTCTAAAAGGAAAAGTAATGGAGGAATGTTGATGGTTCCGAAGAGCGAAATGTAGAGAATTGAAAAACGAAGAAAATAAAAGGTGAAACAACCCGATCGGTTCATAATTAAGGGAGAAAACTCAAAAAGACTGAAAACCGTAGCGTTTTTCCAAAAATTCGTACCGTCCCCATTTTTTTGGGTTTACCACCATGTCGTGCCACGCTCCATCGTCAAATGATTTCCATCTCCATTCCATTATATCCCGGAGAATAAAATGCGAAATATCTTTTAAATTTGTCGACTTGGCAGTGCGTCGTCTATTCACCGCGCGTTTTGTACTAGACCCGCCAGCTACGCGCTCCGATCCTGGCGCATGCGTGTGTGCAAATGAGCATTGTGCAAAGTAGTATTGCGTGTATGTTAAGCAGAGAGTTAACGGGGTGCATCCGCGCATCTCGTTTCATTTTCCCAACCGACTGGCAGAGTGGTGCGTGCAATTCTCGACAATGCACAAGCGTCGCGGGTAGCAGTGGTGCGGGAAAGCAGCAGAGAATGAGAGTCACGTTTTAAACGCGACACTCAAGGGATGGAGGAGGAGCGAGGGTTGGCCCCCCATGTTCTCCTCGCATTCACGCCGCACGTACGCGTGTGAAACTCGTCACGCAATTTCAATATTGTTATAGCGACTCGGGGTAAAATGGACCACCCTCTGACGAAGTGAAAAGGGGTAAGCTCGCTTTTTTTCCCGCCGTTCGTATCATTCTTACACAAGCCGTTACTGTCGCCGTTACTTCGTTTCAGTCATTCGCCAATTAGAGAAAATGATACATTGAACGAAAGAGCTTCCTCGACGTCGTTTTCTGTAAAATACTTGGCGAAATCGATATTTCAACGAGTGAAAATTGGGGAAAATGGAATGCCATATGAAACAATAAAAATTTCATGATATGTGATCAAGGCACGAAAAATTGATCATCATCTTTATCGTAAAAATTGTCACGGTCGAATTTATACTTGTACAAAACAATGACAGTGGGCCATCTTTCCTTGAAGACTTGCAAGTCTGCCCCAGGTTTGAGGCACACGCATTGACATACAAATTTGTATTTGCATTAGCATGCACAAAGGACGCAAGCGTAGTTGCCGTAAGGGTGTATACTCGTTACGTGTATACCTATGTAGACATTGAAACGGGGTGCAATCCTCGCACGACTCGTTGCTCGCCCATGCAGTTAGTGATAAAATGGGATGAATGAGGAATGGAAAACTGGCAGAAGAAAAAGGGCTGATTGCAGCAGTGAAAAGGACTCGAGTACAGGGAATGGAGTGTATTGCAAAAGTGTTATGAAACGCAATTATTGGCCGCTTTTTTCCATTCCCCATAGTGTAATAAGAAGTAATGCACCGCCTGTTCGGCGCGTAGTGGTTTATCCCTTAATCGTCAGTTAGGAATGAAGAATCAGTGCTTGTAGCTTAAAGGTGGATGTGTTCAAATCCGCTGCCCAAAATTCCGTCCATCAAGCATAAGTGATGGAATAAAAGGAGTTTAATCAACTGCATCAATGAAATCCGTTGCCAATTGCAAAGAAACCCCGCCTGAAGAGATTCCGTTTCATGTGAAGCAAACGCGTACGTTGGAGTTAGAAAAAGTTTCGTTGAGGGCTAAAGGATTAAGGACTTGTGATTGAGGATCGAGCCAAAGATGAGGATTAGACAACATGTAACACGGCGGAAGAGGCCGAATGTCTCTGTTGTGTAATAGTCGTCTGTGACGACAGGATTAGCTGGTCGATGACTGTGGAGAATTTTCGAAGCTAGCATATATGAAAATAATGGGACATGCGCGCATTAGTGTGCATATCTATATACATGCGTGCATGGGGCGATGCAGCAAAAGTCTCGGAGGCTCCTTCGGTTTGGTGCTGCTCCGCGGCCATATTCTCTCTTTGCCTCCTGGGGGTCGGTCAGGACGGAGGCTCTGGCGGGTGCGTCACATACAGAGAGTCGACTAAAAATAGTGAGATCTCATCAATCACGCGGAGATAGCGGCGGGTGAGAAGACTCGGAGGAGGGACAAAGAGGAAAAAAAAGCGTGCGTGGAATGAGGCTGCTAGCGTATGTAATCCCCTTCCTTCACTGTGTAAACAAATATATATTCTGCGCTGATGAAGCCGCGGGGTAAGCGAGAGTGTTCGTATCAATTTACCAGGGGCTTCCGCGAGCGCGCGGGCGGGCGAGTGTGTGTTACCTTGAAAGAAAGTTCCAACCAGGGCTTGCCGTTAGGAACCAGCCGCATTTCCGTTTCCTGTTCAAGACTACACCGCCGCTCCCTTCCGAAAAAGTCGAGGATTCATTGACCGCAAAGTCATACCCTACCCGAAAAGGGAACGCGCTTCTACCCGAGCTTAATCTCATAAGGGACTTTCGCGGAGATTCAAAGCTAGCTCTCCCTCGAGGAAATATCGAGTTTCGGTCCTCGATGACCGCGGCAACGACTGAAACCTACTTGCATTCAATCAGTACTACCCGAGAATTTGCAAATTCAACAAATCGTCGCGTGAAACGCCCCATACACCTACATTATTTAACTGGCCTATGGCATATATGTGATGAAATTTGCATACAGACACATTGGACCGTTGAGGTGAAATTTATCATCGAGAGAGATGAAAAGGCCGCTGGCCCGAGTCGCCGCCGCAGTTTGTGCCAATGAAGATTCCATCGACGTGATACTACGTATCATAAACACAATATGGCGTACGCCTACAGATATTTATAGTTTTCAAGATACGAAAAATATATCTATCTACGCGCACAAGAATTTTTTTTATCTATACGACCAGGGTGTATCAGATGCAAGACTCAATAAAAACGTACGGGTCGGTCACTTGGTTTATCTATTTCGTAATGCAGGCACCTTGTGCTTGTAACGCGGAGATTTAATTCTAAAAGTACAAACTTCATTGAGCCGCGCACATTGATATGAAATTTTTGTCCGCTAATACCGCGCTTATATAAATGTCAAAGTTTATTGCTAGAATAACAAGCCAGATTTACTTATCTCGACGTAAATAAAATACAGATATTAATACTGTATTCGTGTTTCTGATACATTCATATTTATAGATATGTTTCTTATTCTCCGTTTTATTATTTTATAATGATATAGGGCAACGGGATATGGTTTTGAGCGAAATTCCGAAGAGGGGCGGAGGGTATCTTGAATAAACAGGTTTCCAAACGAGTCCGAGTGTACCGAGATAAAGAAGCTGATTATCAAGGGATTCGTCGAGAGTCTCGAAGATGCGTCAAACCCGACCAAACTCACATACGAGTCCATTTTTCAAAAGTTTCGAACGTTCTATTAGCAGGGTCCGTTAATTTAAGCTACAAACGTTTGACGTTCAAAACAGATGTGAAGTGGAATCACACACTATCCGTTCAACTTACCAACGTATAGTAATGTGTTATTATAAATATTACGTACACATTACGTACGTAATGATTGTCCGGTTAGCAACAACTATTCTATAACCGCGGTCATTTCAACACAAATCGCAAAATTGCTCTTTTTTTCCTAAAAAAAAGCTCATCTGGGTAAGGATCAAATTGGTAGGTCGTGTATGGAAGTAGTTTTTTTGGTTGACTTGATTAATCCTTCAACAATTGGCCCCTCGGAGCTCGCAGGGTTCGGGGAAGATAAAATTTAATTACCGAGCAAATAAACAATTAATTTTGCATTCATTTTGAAACTTTCGTTTCTGATTAATTTGCAGCTTTCAAGTGCAGTTGGATTCCCTAATTCTGTCAATTTAACAAAAACAGAAGCGTCGATGATTTCAAACTAAAATATCATTCCGAAGAAAAAAAACCATCGAAACATTCAATTTGGATCAATTGGAACGAAATGTTAAATGTATTTAATCTATGGAAATAGCTCCCGCGCGGTTTCTTTTGCTTGCCGTTCGACGAGACTTTAGTTTAGAGGATAAAATACCGACAGAAATTCTTCTCGGACTCTAAGAAATAGGTGCTAATGGGTAGACCAAGCATTGCAAGCGATAAGTTTTATTTTGCGATCTTGAAGGAGGCAAACAACAAAAAGAAGCCACAATGAGAGTAAAAAAGGTTGCAGAGACTGGGGTATTCGCGAAGAGAGAAGCGCGCTCGAAGCGGCAGTTTGACTGGAGTCTCTTAACAGCAGTGCGTTTTCTGCCAAGAGATGGGAGCATCGTTAGAATCCGAGAAAGATAGTGGCGAGTCGCGCATGAGTCAAGTAAGGCAAAACAGCGTAAGATGAAAAAGTCTCGAGTTTCACTTTGCTGATGTTAGCGCTTATCGTTTGTTGGCGAGGCTAGACCGGAGTGCCGAGACATCACCATCATCATCATCATCATCACGGAAGCGCGCGGAAAGCCAGCATCAAACACGAGCAGGAGCCGTGTTGAATCTTTTGCTGGATGCCGATCGCCGAGCAAAAAAAAAACGTGCGCGCGGACGCGTCCGCATCAAGACATTGCGAAAGCGCGTCGACATGCGTTGATAAGAGTGCCGCGATAGCGACGGGGGCAAGTTATCGTAATATCAAGACCAGAAATAAGAAGAAGAAGAAGAAGAAGAAGCAACGGAATGAAAAGAGAAAAGCCTATCCCCGAAAATACCTGAATCGAAAAAAAACATTGATTTGATTGAACTATAACCTGGAGCAAATAAAAAAATATAGTCTGCTCGAAAAATACTTTTTCGCAGGTCATCAAAAGCGTCACAGATGCTAATTTCTTCGTCTACTTATTAAAAGGGTGCATGGAAATGCGATACCGCGCGCGCGGCGATGAATTTCGAGTACTGCGGCACATAATTTTCATAAATGTCGGTAGAGTATGCGTTTAATTCTCGTTTGCTTTCCCCCCCGACTGGCATGCACGGTTTATTCTCTCCCGTAAGAAAAATGTGTACGTATATATTTATATATAAACTTTGGCTCTCCCTTTCTCCTCTCCATTTCATTTCCTTTCAGGCCGATAACAAACGCTCCTTCGACCTGTTCTTTCATCTTTACCGACCTGTTACGCGCGCGGATAAAATATGGAGGGAGGGGAAGGGGGGGGGGGACAAGGCGCGCGTTGCACCGTGCTGCATGGCCTAATGGATCAATTAACAAAGCGCAGAAATTTATTAGCGTTTTTACGTTTCCACGCACACATGCACTCGCAACTTACTGCGAGTTTGGTGCGCAAACTGCCTTATTCTCGACGCTCGAGTTATTCACGTACCATTTTAATCAGTTTACTCAGTGATTCAATATATACCACGGACGACTGGAGTGAAAAATAGTTAACGTTACCGTTGAAATAAGAAAATAAAATGAGGAATTCGAGACGAAATCCAAAATTCAACACACGTTCTTTACAAATTGCCATATTTGTTTTTTTTTAATACCTGTCCACGGAAAAGTGAAAAATCGAGTCCACAGCCGCGTCTATTTTGAATGGAATTGGTTATGAATTGTTTTTGCTTCATCCGAAAGGGTGAACGAAGAGCATAATTCATCGGTCATAAATATCAGGGTTGCAGGAAAGGAGGAAGGGATGAGAAAAGAATCGGAGGCATTCGCCCGCTCGAGGCGTGTTCGAATCCTCGCAAATCAGTCGAGCACGTTGCCCGAAACTCGCCCCCTCGAATAAAATCGTAACGCGGTTCGTCTCGGATTTATATTTATCGTTACGGCCGCTACTATTTTTATTTAGGTACCTATATTTTTTTTTTTTACGTATCCGCGTCGTTCAAGTTGCGGAAGTGCGGTGGAAAAAAAATTTCATCGACAGATCGTGCGGTAACGTTGTTCTTGGGTCGTTGTTTCAACGAAAGAAAAACTCTTTGAGCAACAACTAAAATTTTATCGTGTAATATCGTCAGGCTTTTTATTTTTATATCGTTTTGATATTCACGATTCGAGCCTTCTCGCGAAATAAATTTGCCCAAAGACTTTCCCTTGAAAAGGACGAAACATTGAAAAAAAAAAAACTTTTTGATAATGAAACGAGAAACGAGTGAGAAGAAAATAGGGTTGAATTGGCGTTATCCGCGTATACGCATGTTTTGTGAAAAGAAGGAGAGAAAGAGGAGTTGGGGCTGACTTTTTTTTCACATTGGTATATGTGTGCTTTTTCACAACTCCCTCGGGGTCGCGCGCGGCTCTTTTTACGCGTTCTCGCGCCCCGCGCGTTGTCCACGGTCCTTCCTCTCTTCATACCCTCCAATCCTTTTCAACTTCCACTACTATTTTTCTCTCTTTTTTTCACTCTTTATCTCTCTTTTCTTTAACGAGAGCAGAAAGAGATTCGTCTCTTTACGCTCATCGTTTATATTTCCCCAATATCTATTTTTTATTTTTTTCTGTATCGTCATCCATTTTTTTTTTCTTCGTGTATATTCTCAGACTTTGTATACCGATCGTAAATCCACGAACGCGAAAATGGTTTTTTTTGTTTCCTTACTTTTCCACCACCTTTTCTCCCCGCTGCCTCGGAGCTTCTTTTTTTTCTCATCCCAACTTTTAGACTCTTGATGGAAATTACTCTTCTCGTCGTCGTCGTCGTCGTATACTCATCGCGAGAGGAATCCTCAGGCGACTTTTTACACTCGTTCCCTCCATTCTTAATTTTCATCTCTGACTTTCACTCTCTTTTGTCGTTCTCATTGCACATTTCCATATACGGACGAACAAATACGAGAATTTTTGTATTTTAGCTAAAAACAATTGTTTTTTTTCCTTTTTGTCAACGCCTCCTTTGTCGGCGAAATTTTCGATTGTACGTACGTCCAAGTTCTTTGTCATCGCAACAAAATTTGAACTTTGACGCGGTCCGCGGTTCATTAATTGGCCCGTTCGTTCGGTCGCGACATAAAAATATCGCTCATTTATGGATATTTATGTGCTTCATTTGCATCCCATCCACTATTAATGCTAATAAGTTTCGAGTTCGTGTAATGTGCTCGTTTGTATGTGTTTTCAACTCGAGGCACACATGTTCAGTTGATTTTTTCAACTCCATTTCTTCTGGGGATAAATATGAGAGTTCTCGAGTGCATTTTTGATTGAGAATAATAATAAGAACTTTGCTACGTAATAAACAACGAGCAACTAAGTGTTCTTCAACTTCTATGTTTTTGCATCTCAATTTTTCATTCGTTGATGTGTGCCACGTGATTCTTCACGACGTGAATATAATTATCATAGAGAATGTTCGAAAGTAAAGATAAATTTTAAATGACGAATTTACCCGCCGCAGTGTCTCTTGAATTTGAAATTCTTCGTTCCTTTTGACCGAAGCGCAGTTTTTTTTCTCTGCTCTTTATACTCACAATAGGATAAATATATTTCATTTTTTTTCAATCTTCCTCTCTTGCGCGACTGGGAATTAGGGAATGTGAGCCAAAATGGCCATTTGGGGCAAAATGTCCACTCACTAAATTTTGATTTCTGGGGCAAAGTGAGGCAAACAAAAATTCTTTGTTTCTCAAGAAACTTGCAGCTTTCTAAGATTGAGGGTAAAATTCATTGTACAAATTATCGAGAACTGTCCATTTTATTTATTAACGATCTCATGGCATAATGAAACAAACAAAAAATGTAAAAATTTGATTGTATAGATGGTGACGACGAAGAAATGATAATTTTTTGCGAGCAACGTAAATTTCAAATGAAACTTGTATCCCATTTCTTCAAGCTTCTTTCGCGAATATGGGATTTAGGGGGGAAGAGGAAGAGAGAGAGAGAGAGAGAGAGAGAGAGAGAGAGACTGCGAAAGGAGACACGTAAGAAAATAAAAGCCAAAAGTTGACGCAAGTTGAACCGAGTGACGCGGCCGGCGCCGAGCATGGAATATACCGCGTATAAGAACGAGTCAGTTTTTTATGTTTTGTAGCACATGTGTAGAAGCTGCTGCAAATTCATTTATTTTTCCGACCGACAAACTTTTTGCCATGGCTCTTTCTCTCTCTCTCTCTCTCTCTCTCTCTCTCTCTCTCTCTCTCTCTCTAAATACCCGAAATTTAAGCTGTGATTCACCAGTAAAAAAAATTCTCAACTGCGCTGAGATATAAAAAAGAATTTCGTCGAATACGAGTAAAATATTTCTAAAATAAAGTGCGATTCGGCACGAAGAAAAAAAACGCTTTTGGTATTTTTTAATTGATTTTTACTGAAAAAGTGATTTAATTGAAAAGCTTGAAATTAGGTGGTTCCCACGCTCGACCATAACCACTAAATGTATTTAAATAAATAATAAATAAAGAAAATTTCATCAATAACCAACGACGAAATATTTCACGAATATAAACGAATATTTTAATGTATTTTTGTTCACATTAATTCAACTACTAATTAATTTAATTAATTCAAAGACTAATTGGCGAATTGCAACATGAATCGAGTTAACAGAGTCAAATCTTTGGGTCTTTCATACTCAGTGTTGACAGAAAAATGTTGAACCAACTTAAAAAGAGCATCAAATTAGCCTGCAATTTCAGAGCAGCAGCAGCAGAATTGATAAGTTATTATATTTTTGATAATAGAAAAAATCAAGATAAGATAAGAAACGAATAAACAGGATGACAAATAATTGAATAAATCCATATTTTTTCAATCATCACTCCGTCGCAGGTTTTCACGTTGTAAAAATTTCAAGAACCCAATTGGATTGAATTTGAACAATTTAAAGACCACTTGGCACATCTGCTCGAATCCTACGTGCGGGGTGTCTAGACCAGAGCCAGCAATAGTATTTAGTCTCCCGCAGAACCTACCGTTTATTTCATCTGCTTTTTTCGTAGGCACTGTACGACCAGTGTTTACAAAACCCCAATCCTCGCCCGAGAACCCCCAAATTGCAACTTTAGCAGAAACGTTTGTACCACACGCGCTTGACAAACACTTGCACAGTAGGAACAAAAATTTAATCTTATTTGTCGAGAGCGAAGGTTCTCAGGCAAAGCTGTCAAATCTGACGTTTGGAGCCCATGACGTTTTGTAGATTTTTGTCTATTTGTGATCGTTCAAGTTGACTTGGGCGTATAATGAATCGCTCTACAATTAACTGGTTTTTATTAACAAAGTAAAAATGCATCCAATCACTTTGCAAAAATTTCGAGCCACGTTATCGAACATTTAACGAAGAATTTTAACTTTCAAAAACGTAGAATTTAGCTCATGGAGATTACATGATTATCAAATTTCTATTCAATTATTTATAGACTTAAAATCACTGAATTTCTGATACAAACTGCCTCACTCGTACAAAAAATTATAAGGAATCCGTATCGACGATAAAAATAGGGGGTAATCGAATGTTGAACGGAAATATTAACAATTAGAGTCGAAAAAATGTCACAAGGGTTATGTTCGGCAACAGAAATTGGCAAATTGGCTGCGTTCGATGCGTAACAGCTGACTGATGAATACGTATACATATATACAAAGTACCGTCTTTGAGACTCGTAATTTTTAATATCGAACAAAAGACGAGTGTCCTTCTTATGCGCCCACAAAATACGGCCCTCCGCGAAAGGATTTCCGAGGGATTAGTCGGTGTATCGCCACTGTGAGTGCGAGAGAGATAGCAGCAATTTTCGGAATATTTTTGACACGGTTTGAATAATTAAAAAAAAGCCCTTACGGCGCAGGCACTTTAACATCAAGTAAAATTGGTTCATGCAGTCGAGATTGCAATAACCGAGGAATTTTTTGCGACTGAATTCGTCTTGGAGAATTTTTAGTCGTGGGGAGAGACGAAAAAACGAGTCAGTCACGAACGTATTAAGATTTCGTCTTAAATATCCCGATATAGAGATACAAACAGGGTCTCGTGTGTGTGTGTGTGTGCGTGCGTGCGTCGAAACGTTGAGCAAACGGGTGTCCCATGTGCGAAAAAAAAGCGAACGCAACGCGTTTTTTATAATGCATAATGTATAAGTCGGCGTTGGAACTAGCAGCCGGAGGAATAAGCATGTTCTGGACGTAGAGAGACCAAAGAATCTCTCCCTCCCACCCCCTTCTTCTTGGTCTTCGTAACGAACGCGTTACACCGGTTCGCGAGGTTCGCGCGCGACGAGGATCAAAGTTTCACCAACAACGTTACATTTTTTTCGACGTCCAAAAGCTTCGAGTCGTTATTTCAATGATTTGTGTTGAAAGAGTCCGAAGAAAATGGAATTTTGTAAATTTCGGACAACGGGCGATCGCTGTTGTAAGAAAATGAACAGTTAAAAAAAGTAATGGTTAACTCACATGATATTGGATCCTTTGGTATGTCCGTGGAGGGAAATCCCTGTGACTCGAAATAAGGTTTGACAGCGTCGCACTTGAGCCTCGCTTGTACCGAAGTACTACCGGCGAAGAGCGTCAAAATCACACACAATAACAAAGGCCCACTCATTATTGATGTTGGATCGGCACTGTTTGTTTATCTCCTTCGAATAAAGAAAGAAAACTTCACTTTTTCAGGCACTACTATTTTTGATTATTTAATCCGATAAAACGACGGCAAACAAAGAGAAGCGCTGATGAATTATTCGCCGCCGCTTCGCGTAGAATATCATTCGCAATAAGCACTCGTCAAATTTTCATTTAAATAAAAATCAAAGTAACAATAACAATGATATAAATAAATAAATAATAAAAAATAATAATAATAAATTTCACAAACGAACGAAACGGATTATTTGAATTTCATTTTTTCCAGATTGTACGATATCGTTGGAGTTGGCGAACGGACTAACCACCGACTCCTGTTTCACTCAGAGAAGAAAGGGAGAATTTAGATTTTAAATCAACGCGACGAACCTTCCCCCCACGACTGCACGAGACGCACTGAGCCCGACTGCCCGACGGAGCTCGCTCCTCGCTCCCTCGTTCCTTCTCGGTGGTGACGGGCACGGGCGACGGGCGGCAGGCGAATCGCGAGACGAGCAGATGTCGCCGGCGCGACTTTGCGCATGCGCCCACATATTCGCTCCTGCCTGGCCCTCCATCCTCCCTTTAACCCCGCTACTCATGTCGAGACGCGCACCGCCGTACAGTACACAACTACCGCGCTATACACTCCAAAACTTTTCGCCCGCTTGGCCATTTTTTTCTCTCTTTTTATTACTCTCGATTTCTCTCTTTGAAACGTTTCCGCGATCGTATTCCACACTCACTGCTTTTGCCCTCTGTACGCCGAGGCGGTGCCCTCATATTTAATGGAATGCCTCCATTTACCACTAATTTCATTTATCATAGCTTTACTTTCAATAAATATAGATTTCCTCGATCCCCATTTATATTTATTTTCCGATGTTAATCATCCGTTCCAGAGAATCTGCTGGCTCGAGACTCGTCGCCGTGTACGTTATCTCGTACGAACGATTCCTAGTGCGTTGCGTTATCGTATATATATATCGAAGATCGCAGTGGTCCGAGCTTGCTTCATTTATTTACAACTGACAGATAAAAAAGAAAGAAGGAAGTGTCAGTCAGAGCGAGAAAATCGAGATCGCTTGACGTGCCTTTAATGTCGATATCATAATCATCAAAAGTTCAGTTTTCATTCGATTTTTTAATTAACCAAGGAGATTGTACGTCCGTCACGCGAAACGTAAAGTTCCATAGTGAATTTCGATCATTTTCCGACACTTGTTGAAAAATCTGTCGACGCCGAAGTAATGGACCAATTGATATTTAACTGCATCGAATAAATAAATGATGGGTAGGTCAATATTGTAAATAATAACAACGATTTATCGGAGAAAAATGTGTTTTTTTTTTCCGTTGAAACATTTGCCAGATAAATACAATTCTTTATACGTTTTAATATTTGTAGTAAAATTATTCGTAACGAAATATAGAGTGTGGTCGCGCGCCGGGCATTTTTGTACGTTCCCGGAAGCGACGACCTCTTGGACGGCATAAATTGAATCGTCAAACGATTCATAATATGGGATAAAATCGTGTGCTCTGAGACAAAACACGGTTTATCGTCTATATATACTCGACTGCTGTGAGGAAAAAAAATAGCTGTCCTCAACTTGAAAGATATACATCTTAAAATACGAATATTATAATTAAGGTAATCTGTCAGTCTCGCGGTCGGTAAAAAAGTAGATGCACGTTGTTCTTGAACACGCTTGATATTTTGAGGAAAAGAAGAGTTACACGTTATTCTGTCATTAAAAGAGAACAACCTGTAACTCTTCTTTTTTCTTTAAATATCAAGCGTGTCCGAGAACAACGTGGATTTACTTTTCAGTTATCGACCCCCCACTCCTGCAACTGATAAATCGCCTCAATACCAAAGCCTAACGATTTTTTAGATTCTTTTTGTTGAATCACTGAAATTTTCCTAAACAATAGTAATCAGGTGGGTAAATGAAAATGTCAGACATTGGAGGTAATATTAAGGTTCGTCGAAACAGCGTAACAGTAGCAGCAGGTTCACATGTAAGTGATAGTTGCGTGACAAAGCGGACAGGCGTTGATATTGACAATGTCACGTTCGGTAGCGGCGTGATGACGACAGATGGCGCAGATCCAAGCTGCGCTTAAATCCATGAGAGGTTTACCGGAGACAACGCAGGCCGGAAATCGTGTGGAACAATTGGGACAAGCGAGACACCAATCCGGAACGAGGCTTTCACAATTGACGCATTCGGATTTGGCGGTAGGGGCGGCGACGGTGTCTTTCGGTGGATGCTTGACAAATATATCGAGAGCCAATTGCTCGTAATCGTTGGAGCGATTCTGAGCGAGTCCGGCCTTGTCACTATCGAGAGCTTCGAGTTTTATGAAGGCTTTGGAACAAGCGGAAAAGGCTCGAGATCCACAGGCGGACAATGCTACGAGACAGTAAATATCTTCGGTATCGAGAATGTCCTCATAATCGGCGAGCCTTAGACAAGTTTTCATCGCAGCTTCCGAATGGCCATCGTAAATTTGTCGATGGGCGAGCAACAGAAAGTGATAAGCTTCGGCGCCGCGCCACGCGTTCTCGATTAGACGAGCGTGCTCGTCGTTGCTCTCGGCCAAACCCATAAGCAGATTGCTACGAGCACCCACAAGCATCGAGGGCATACGATTGATGTGTTCCTCAATCATGAGAGCTCCTAAAACGTACAATTTTTTAACGCGAAGCGGATTGCCACGATTCTGAGCCTGTTCTCGGGCCAAGGTCACGAGAAGCCTCGAAGCCTCTAGATAACAATTTGCTTTTTTGTACAATTCAATGGCTTGAAGAATTTTACCGTTCGAGAGCAAATGATTGGCGTATTTGTCGAGCAAATCGCCGATCTGTGACATTTTGTACGTTTTGGCAAGCTCGACCGCTTGATCCCAATGATTGAGACGGACGCACGTGTCCACCGCTAATTTGACGTCACCGTACTTGACGTAAGCGGTTACCGCCCGCGGACACATTCCCACCGAGGCCAACATTTTACCCAGTTTCTTCAATATCGGACTCTTGTCCGGTAAAAGATCCACCGTAGCCGCCAATTGCTCGTAATCCTCGAGCTTGTAATAACACTCGATCAGTTTATCCAAGTTTCTACCTTTCTCGTAATACTCCCGCGCTCCTTCCCAATTCTGCCTCTCTGCGAAATAATCGCCAATCTCGTTGTAAGCCTCTTCCATCTGCTTGTCCGATCCGCCGATGCCCATTTTCATGAGTTGGACCGCACGAAAATAGTCGCCCAACTTTTGACGCAAACTAATCGCCAAGTCCCGACGATCCATTTCCAAATAAAGCTTCTCGGCCTGGTCGTAATTACCGAGGAAGGCAGCGACCTCGGCTCTTTTCAATTGCTCGCTGTGAACCGTGTGCAGCCGCTTAATAAATTGTATACCGATGTAATCGTTGCAGCGAACCATTGCATTTTCCGCCATTTCGAGCTCGCCCCCTTTCAAACACGACTCCGCGAGCAAACGCCACAACCGGGGATGGGGATTGTCCTGAATGAAATTGTGCGCCTCTCTCGGGCCAACTTTAGCCAACAATTCTTTCGTATCCCGCAACGATTTGACCTCCAGATCGATTATTAATTCCTTCCTCAAGTCGTCCGGCTTATCGATTATTTCGTCGAGCAGAACGCAACGAATTTCTAAATGACGAAAGCTGCATATGTAACCGGAACACGCGATAGGTTCCTCCGGATCTAGCCCCCGAATTACGTACATTCGAGTCTTTTCCATGATCGCGAGTAAAGCTGGATTGTCCTCGGCCCAGCACATTCCCCAAACATCTTTCCTCTCGAATTTCATCGCCTCCTCCGCCGCTGCCGAAGCCTCGTCGCTGTTCTTTTGTACGTCCTCGAGATCGAGCATAGTTAAAACACCGGAAACATCGATTATCGAAGCTCTCGTAGAGTTGCAATTAATCGCTATGCTTTGGGGCTTGGTGTTGTTCGCGGTCGAGTAACGATTGTTCAGGGTCACTTGTGGCAAAGAATAACGCTGTATCATTCCGCTTTCGCGTCCGATAAGGAAGATTTTTTCACTCGCTGCTATGCAACATATCGGATCGGTGGTCGGTCTCGTGCTCGTCGGAGTTTCGAAACTCGTGTCTCTTCCGAGATCTTGAATAACTTCGGTTACACCGGTGGGTGTGTCGTCCACGTGATACATGCGATCTTTTCGCATTCTTCCACTCGCAGCGGCGGCGGCGTTACGAGGACTGCGGAAGTTCCAGACGAAAAAATTGTTACGCGATGCCGTTATAACGGTGTTGCTGGTCATCGTTGTCCACAATGGTTCCAGATCCAAATGTTTCGTGTCTATTGGAGTCGCTATTGTGTTACACACCAAAAGTGCATAGCGTTCGCCATCGGCGTCCTGCGACGCGAGCCTCTCGTTTTTAACAGCCAACGCGCAATGTTCTCCTTGCGAGGCGATCGAGATGAGACTCGTGACGTTTTTCGTGCAACAAGTATTGTTGCTCGTGTTCCAAAAATAAATGCATATACCGTTTCTGCTTATTCTCTCGTTCGTAAATACGAGAGTGTTTGCGAAATAGGTCGATTTATAATCGGGACGTATGTTCGCGAAATATATGTGCGAATCGACCGATAAGGCAACTCTCAGGGAACCTCCCTCCCAACTACATCCGGACACTTGGCGGCCTGGCAATTTCAATGTCCTCACCAGCTCCCCGTAAGCCGTGTAAAATTGCAACACGTTCGAATCCTTCGTCTCCCCGTTGTGCATCGCCACCGGCAGGCTTCCCGTCACCGCCAACAACGAGCCGTAACCGTTCCAACGACACGACACCGCCGTTATACCCGTTTCCACTATCACAGCATTCTCGTCACCGGTGTCCCTCATCAATTGGATCCTACCGCTCTCGTAACATATCGCCAATGTTGGACAATCCAACGACGCGTAACCCCTCTTACCGTCGTACCAATGCATCGCCGCTATCGTCCCTCCTCCTCCAGGTCCCTGACCTGTGAAGGTGTTTTTACAGAAAATTTGTATTATTTGTACCAAATGTCGAAGAACATCTAGGCTTTCGCCGCGTTTCATGATTGTAAAATAAAACGACAATCTCTATGGATATAAAACTCAACTGCAAAATTGTGTTTGGCCGCTTTTCACGTGAAAACCACTAAACCAATTTTGATAAATCTTTCACAGGAATGAAGCCCATGAATCAGAATAGGTTGTAGGCCGTATTACATTCCGATGAATTATTTATTCAGGGAAGGCCAAGCGAAAAATTCAATTTTTCATCATTTTTTTTACTTCAAAATTTCTCATGTCATTAAAAAAAGACTATAAATGAAAAACACTAATTACAACATTGAAGATAATTCCTCAATGAAGAGAATGAGCGGTGGCTGGGGCCCCAGCTCCGAATGGAAATAAAGTTACAGTAATTTTCGTGAATTTCTTCGATTTTTGTAGATTCCAATTTTTTTGTCATTGCTCATCTCTATAAATATGAAACTCAACTGCAAAATTCGGAGAAAAAAAAAGCTAGGCACAGCTTGTGAAAATATATGTTGAAAATAGACTAACCCCCTGGAGAGTCGGAGTTGAGGTTTATAAGAAAAACCCCCTGATTGTCGTACAGATGCAAATTGCCATTTTTTAAGCCGAAAAGAAGTAATTTTCCATCGGGAGACCATTGAACAGCGGAGAGACAAGTATTCTTCAGTTCTTTGCCCCAAATTCGGTTTCCGTCCACCGAACCGACAATGACAGCTCCGTCCTCATAAACAATACAAATTTTTTGGCCGTCCTGACTCCAGGCCATGCCCTTAACGACCGATTTATTCCTATTGTTTATCATTTCTTCGTACCACGAGCCTTTGTGCAGCATCCAAACGACTATAACTCCGTTTTGATCGCTCGACGTCAACTTTTGATGCTCTTCGTTCCAAACTACCACTTGGACATGGCCGTTGTGACCTTCCAGGGTTTGATTCATGCTTAAATTGCTCGTCGTTGCCATTGAACTACGAATTTTTCCACTCGCATTGCTCGCCGGCCCCGAGGCTCCCGAGGCCCCTGACTCCACTCGCAATACTTTTAACAAACCGTCTTCTCCACCCACTGCTATAAAACCCTGTTTTTCGTTCCATGCTATGCAATTCAAACGATAATTATTCGGGATCGCAATTTTCTTGCTCAAATACACCAACATTTTTAACCTCCAATTTTTTATGCACCCGTTTCCTCGTATTATTTCCTCTTGACACCGATCTTTTTATGTTTTTTTTTTTTTTCTTTATCCCTCTACGGATTTTCACTTGACCGTGCGTTTCCAGGATCTTTACACTCTTTAATTTTATTTATTTTTCTTTCTTTTTCCTCGGGATCATCATGATTTGTTGACGTTTTTTGCTACGTTGACAACGTTGTTTACACTTTGTGTCATTGTAGCGCTGCTGCTGCGCGGTGGACACTCGGCTCAAAAAACTGCCCCCCTCTCCGCCACCGCAGGCCCGCGAACACCGAATTATTCGATTTTTTAGAAATTTTCACATTCTGGCGAGAAAAATAAAAATAATTTATTTCAATCAATAAAATTTTTTCTTTTGTGGCGCGCGTAATAGGTCGCCCCGCCAACGAATGTATTTATTAAATTGAAAATTTTCGACACGGCTTGACCGACTGCTGCAAAAAGCCTCTGACGATTCGAAAAGCCGCGGCTACGGGTGCAGTTCGACGCTTATCGACCGCGGACGACTGTTCGATCAATTACCATAAGGCAAAAAAAAAAAAACCTCTAGAATTATTCATTCAAGACTACATTATTCTGTTGTTGTTGTTGTTTTTCGGAAAATCGAGGAAAATATTTGGGAATATGCATAAAAATGATGAGATATTTGATTAAATTGTATTATCACACTTTATTCCGCCGCCGTTTCTGCTGCGATGTACGCTCTCTACTTCGACCATAATTGGACTTAATTATTTGTTATCGGCAAACACAGGAGCGCTATACACCATACAGAGCGATCGCCCTACCAGTTAAATATTCTTACAATATTTTTTGTCCATTTATCTAAAATAGTGTATCGTAGTGTATTTACATTTAGGCGTTATCCTGTTTTATTCCATTCGTTCGAAAAGTCAACACTATTAAATCGGGCAAAAATGAAGTTTGGCGTATTCGTCCGAATAAATTAGCGCGGATTGCGCAAAATTTAGAGCAACCCTCAACGGGTTTACCGTGAAACGTCCTCGTCGCCAAAACCCAACAGGATAAATTGATGTGTATAAATTGAATGTGCGCGTATCGGAGAATACTCGTTGTATATTTAACTAATTATTTGTGATTAATCAGTGGCAGCGGAAAGTTTAGGTGCTGAATGATTTTTTAGAACGCGCGGAAGAGATGCGTCGTCGTCGTCGCCGCCGCCGCGGGCGCTGAATGTTCAATTTTGTCGTCGAGTTGTTTTATTTTATTTTGTTGAATCGTTTCCTTGAAATATCGCGCGAGATCCGACGTCGACGACGACGATCATCAATCGTTCAACTTTCCATTTGTACATTGGGCGATTTGATGCGATGTAATTGGGTCTAAAAAAATTTACCAAAGAATCCACCCAAAGTTTTCTTCTCGTCCTGCTTTATGGACCTTAGGAAAATGCTGTCGATGTCTTTGAACACTTGCTCACTCGATTTAGCCGCATTTACGTAATTGTGAATACCCTGCAGGGCGTAATAGTCCACCAACGGTCTCGTCTGATTGTGATACGTCGCCAAACGCTTTTTTAACGATTCCGCATTGTCGTCCGATCTTTTTATCAGCGGCTCCCCGGTCAACTGTTCAACGTGAAAAATTCATTAGTTCCTCGATCGCCTTTTCCTTTCGCCAACAAGAGACTTTTAGTTTTTATTTCATTTTTTGTTTTCCAGCTACTCACGTCGTCCTTCATTGGTACTTTTGGAGGAGCGAATTCCTCGTGATAAGAACGTCCGCTCGCGGGGTGCACGAGACGTCCGGTTATTCTCCTCACCAACAAATTATCATCTATTCCAAATTCTATGACCGCGTCCAATTTTTCTTTCCTCTTGGTCAACATCTCGTCCAACTGGCAAAAAATTGCAAAATTAAAATCAACCGTCGTTGTTATTTAATATTATTTTTTTTTTTCTTTTCATGTAGCGATTATGAAATATTGGAGAAATTGATGTGGATGTTTTTACTTTTTCCGCTTGCGGCACGCTCCTCGGAAATCCGTCCAAAAGAAAACCTCTTTTGCACTCCGGTTTGTCCAAATTCTTGCTGATCATGCTGACTACGAGATCGTCGCTGACCAATTTACCCTCGTTCATTATTTCTTGTACCTGGCTCCCCAGTTTTGAGCCTGACGACACCTCCGCTCTGAGCATATCCCCCGTCGATAAATGACAAACGCCATAACGATCCCTGAACAGCGGTGCCTGTACAAGCATTTTAAATCTTGTGAAAATTCATACAATCGGACTGAGAAATATTCTAAACTAAAATTATCTTCAATGTTGTAATTAGTGTTTTTCATTTACAGTCTTTTTTTAATGACATGAGAAATTTTGAAGTAAAAAAAATGATGAAAAATTGAATTTTTCGCTTGGCCTTCCCTGAATAAATAATTTATCGGAATATAATACGGCCTACAACCTATTCCGATTCATGGGCTTTGTTCCTGTGAAAGATTTATCAAAATCGGTTCAGTGGTTTTTGCGTGAAAAGCGGCCAAAGCCAATTTTACAGTTGAGTTTTATGAATATAAAGATATAACATTGGCCATGTCGACTCGTGGTATCTCAAAGTCCATAGAAAACTGTGCTTTCGGACACAAATTGTTATGCCACTTGTAGGTGTTGCGTAAGTATGAAATTTTATTTGAAATACCTATTGCGACAAATCAACCATTTAATTTAATCAAATTTATCACAATATTCAAAAAATGACAACTCAATGGCGTTTGATTTGCAATCCGCTGAGATATGCAAAGAATAAACGATCGGACTTTTGGGATTCTTGATTAAGCACCGAACCAAAATGGGGGGAAAGAAGGTTAGAAAACGAATTTGGATCAATTTTAATTGGAAAAGGTCCATCGATTAAATGAATAGACTTTTAAATGGCACGTCGAATAACCAACATCTGCTAAACTCGTCGGTATGGATTGGGACGAAATACTTGAAATGCTTACGTTGATTAAAGTCCGTGTCTACATATATTTAGCAACGAAGAATTACCTGAGTTCCTTTGCCGCTGCCAGGCGGTCCCAATAAAACGGCATTTATTCCACGCGATGGTTTCTCCTGATTTTCCTTGAGCATAATTTCCGTAGCGGCTGGAGCCATTCTTTCTTATATTTTCTCACAGTTTTATATGTCACTAATTACGTTAATTGAAAAGGCGCAACTATACTTGATGAAATAATTGCGAGTCACTATGCGGCAGCGGCGACGGCGGCGGTGGCAGGGTTATGTATAGTTGGCAGACACATTTAATTAATCTCTTTTTTATTACGTACACAGCTTGCGAATTGTTTTTGATAATTATCGATCGTGTTATTGTCATTTTCGAATTAATAGTTTTTGAATGATTAATAAAAATATATTAGTAAGCAGAAAAAAATTTATAAAAGCTTTTTTTTTCCTCTCATTCAGAAATCATTTGGGCAACCCATTAAAAGTGTCAAAATTGTTTTCGAACTCATTGTTTTAGCGTTATTGTTAAAATAAGACTCGATTATCCCGTGGGTCAAAGGAGCTCCGCCAGCAGAGTTCAAATTTCTTGGGGATATTCCTAAGGTTACACCCTAGGAAATCCCTAGGGATATTCCGAAGAAATCTGAGCTTCGGCGGAGCTCTTTAAAACTACATCAAACTGGCCAGGTTATATTTTGACTCGTACTTTTTATTTTTTTATTCGATTGTACATCTTTTCTTCTAGTTCGTTCACTCAATTTAAACTTTTGCCCATAAATATTTTTCGAGAAAAAAAAAAACAGAAAAAAAACAGCGTTCAGCCGGATTTTGTTTTCAAATTTGATCCAATTGTGTTGTTCAAAATGTTAATCGATTCCAAATCGTTTGTGCATATTATTGATGCACCGAGTCATTTTGACCTTCGTCCTTTATTTTTTTGTTTGATAGTTCGTCGTTCGTGGCGTTTTTAACAAGACGAATTAAAAGTTAAAAATTGTATTCTGCTCGCATTTGTTCATCATACGTTTTATTCAATATGATTTAGAGAAATACAAATCAATAGATACATGTGTCAATATATTCGTTCAACGAAATGCAACCAATTTCTTTTTGTTTTGTTTTTTTTTTTTAACTGCACAAAGCTTGACCCGGAGACAAAATATCGGACGAAAACACAATATCCTCAGACTAATTCATTGAAAACCGTAAATTTTTTTGTCCTGTAGATACT
Organism: Campoletis sonorensis; assembly: GCA_013761285.1. Classification (NCBI taxonomy): domain Eukaryota; kingdom Metazoa; phylum Arthropoda; class Insecta; order Hymenoptera; family Ichneumonidae; genus Campoletis; species Campoletis sonorensis. Next base: position 1,082,963 of record JACEOJ010000071.1, read on the forward strand.
TCGGGTCAAAACGTGTGAGTAATCTTTAACATATTTATATATAAATATATAAATATAAATATAATGTCTCTCTTCTAAGCAAACAGATCGAGCGAAATTTATTTTGATCGTTAAGAAAAACAGAATTAAAGGTATGCAACGTAACACAAAATGAAAAAAAAAACTGAAATAAGTATTGAAAAAATAATCGAATTAATAAATCGACTGAATGAGTCGACGAAAAATAGAAGGCATGGCATCTAAGAAAAGAAATGATAATAATAACGAAAAATATTTTGCAATCATTGTTCATTTTCGAAAATACGAAAATCATCGATGATATTTCATTTCGAATTTCTTACGACGTTTTGTTACTGTTCGGAGCTCCTTTGCGTTCGAGTGTTTCGACAACCCACAAACAATATTCACGGAAACCATTCAACTGGGCCTTCGTCATTTCTTTTGTTCTATTCTCCATTAGGCCAAATGGATTTTGAATGCAGAACGGCGTGAGAAATTCACCATCTTGAGGTACGTGCGATTTCGACGTCAAATTCATTTCCTTCGGTAAATTTCTACGATCTCCGAAATCTTGTTTTTTCAACGCTCTTCCCATCCACGGACACACGACCTCGCGCCGATAATCAAAAGTCGCGTAAAATCGATGATACTCGATCATCAGTTCCCATGATTTTTCCGAATATTCCTTCAACACATCCATTTCATTTATTTGGATATCCCAGTCTGCAAATAATAATGACAACAATAACAACAACAATAATAATAATAACTTCATCGTCAATAATTTTTTATTCGTGTTTTTTTTTTCTTCAACCGTTTGTCGATTACGCTAATTTTTTGAATTCAATATTGAGATAATTTGAAAATTAGTATGTTTGATACAAAGTAAAAAAATGTTTCTTATCTGTTTGGTAAAAAATTTGTTGTGTATGCGAAGTGTTGAAATTTTGCTCGATAGGAGATTGAAATTTTCTTATGAAATTAGGAGTATAAATAAAATCGTTTAGAGATATTGTAATTTACAAGAAATTAGATTAGTTATTAGATTGAACTTGCCGGGCTTGAAGGCTATTCCCGATCCCTCGGATCGAACGAGGTCCGACACTTTCGGCAACAAAGATTTACTTTGCATGAAGAATATCATCGTATCCTCGATGTAGGGACGCATGAATTCTTGAAACTCGTTTTCGTACAATGTTATACATAATTTGACCGCCCTTATCGGCCAATCGATGCAGACACTGGCCGCACGTAAGGAGCTGAAAAAAAAATGTTGTTTTACTCATCGCGTTAATGGAAAGCAACACATCGATGATCTGAAGAAAAAATGAGGAGAAAGTTCTTTGCAGTGAAAATAAATAGCAATTTTGACTCGTTTACTTGAATAATTTCGATGGCGGAAAGGGGAAGTCATCGTTGAGAAATATTTCAACCCTGGATTTGCTCGGAATGTGGTGCGTCGTTACTCTCATGGGAAGAGATTTATCGTTGATTAATGCCATGTGCCACCTTGCCGGATGATCGGACAGAGCAGCCGCAACTCTTTGGGCCAGAAAGCGAACGGAATCTTCAGATTTTTCATCGAGCTTCACTCCTGAGGATGTGTCGGATGAAAAATTAGTTCATTTTTGTCTAATTGAGTTTTTTTTCTATTTTTATTTTTATTCATTCTCCGAGGTCAAGAGTTCGTGGAATTGTCTTTGAATTTGAAAATGAAAAAACAAGGTTTAGTAAAGTGAAAATTAGCGAAATTAGGTCAAATGAAGTTAATTTGAATTTAAATTGATGAATTCATAAATTAATTCATTAAAATAATAAATTAATTCATGAAATTAGTCAATAAATTCATTGAATTAATGAATTAATTTAAATTCGGTAATTTTTTAATTGACAAAGCAAGATCCTTACCGAAATTGAGAAGAACCTCGAATTTGCCTGAATCAATGGAAGTGGGATTGGAACTGATGACCTGAACTTTAGTGCCTGGAAAACTCTGTTGTACAGTAATCTCGAGATCGGAAACGAAATCTCGTCGAAACTGATAAGAGTCTATGGACATTTCTTCAACTCCGTTGCGACTAATGTCGAATAAGCAATCAGCGATATTATCTCGCAGTTTCTGTGTTTCGGAAGTATTTTTATCTCCCAAGCGTAGCTTGTGTTGGAAAGTTTTAGCGTGATGAGCGAAGTAAGATCGATCACCGAACCAGAGGATCGAGCAGGTCGAGCAAAAATCATGAATCAACGGTCGACAAGAGGAATCGATTTCCTTAACGGCGAGAACGTGCTCGGGAGTCCGAGCGTGCTCGATAAATGTTAATTCCGTGTCGTACGTGCTGCGACAAAGAGCGCAATAAAATTCCTGAATGCTGTACCAATCGCAAGCGATTTTCGGCTCAACTTCTTCGGAGAAGATTTGCCGATTTTTTTCTCGAAGCTTGTCTCGATTCTCAGCGTGGTTTTCTCCGATAATGTGGGCTTTTATGCATTCGTCGACGTTGCTTATTTTGTTGTCGCAGATCCAACAATGAATTATTTCTTCGGATTCCTCCTCCAAAAATTCTTTGGCCAGATCGTAATCGCTGTACTGATCCGCAACCACCTCGTATTCCTTGTGCGCCATTTTCTTCGATTCGAGTGCTTCGCAATGTTCGGAGCTTCGGAAATGCTCGTACAAATCTGACTTTCCTCCTATTTTTTCCATGCAAATCATGCAGAAAAATTCAAGTGAACTATCTTCGATTCCGTGTGTTGCTGCGCAAAAATCAATGTCGTTTTTCAATTCTCGAAGCTTCTCCAGCATTTCGAAAATGTCATCGGGAACAACGATCGCGTTGTCGAACTTTTTTATCCGCGGAGCTCGAAGCTTCTTTCCTGATGTGTTTAAGCTCATAGTCGACGATGCCAAAGATCGCGAAATCAACGATTCCTGTTCGATGGGCAATCTTTTAACTTCACTCTCGATTTTTAATACGTCCGGCAACTTTTCTTTCGTTACTTCATCCAACATTCTCTGAAAATGCTTCTCGAAATCTTTTTTCTGCACTTTTCCCAACTCTGCCTCCTGATTTTTTTCTTCTTTTGGAGGCGTGTTTGAAACTGATTCACGCGCATTGTCCAATACTACTTCCGGTTGGATCTCTATTCCTGCTCCCGAGCTTTTCTCCATCTGCTTTCGTTCCTCATCATTTCGAACGCTTACTTCGTTGTTACCTTCCTGTTGCAATTGTTCTGTAATAAAAAATTAACGCATCATTATCCATGGAAATGGGAAAAATTATGACTGAACTGCAATAAATTACTTCAACTTTTTAAAGAGAAAAACATCATCGAAACGAGGCAGAAAAATGAATTTAAATGTAAATGAATTCGATCGGAAATAATGATTAATTTTGGCTACAACGAAAAAATACTCAGTGGCAAGTATACCTCGTCGTTTTTCTGCAACGTTCTCCAAGTGCCGGCGTCCTGATAAATGAACGAAAGCACAATCGAACTCTGGAATGGTGCAGTCACAGCATTGGCAATAAAGGTTTTCTCCTTTCGCTGTAACGATTTGATCGCAGCCGTAATTCTTACGAGATTTAGTGTGCATCTCGTCTCTGATATGTTGATCGAGACGACCCCTCGTTATAATCGTAATGTTGCAAATGTTGCAGTAATAATCCTCCTCGCCGATTCTTATGACGAAATAAGGTCCCAATTCTCGAGAATCTAATTTGCGGATAGTACTTGAGCCTGGACTCTTTGATTTGTGCTGTTCGCCAAATACGTGTGGAGGAACGTTCCCGAAGTTCGGAATGGCACATTTGCAACTAATGCAATCATATTTGTCATGTGGGATGATTTTTGATTTTCTATCTTTCTGGGAAGCGTTGTAGTGTTCCGGGCCTTGTAAATGAGCTTCGATGGTGGTTTGATCGCCGCTCAGTACAACGTGACAAATTTTGCAGCAAAAATCGAGTCTGCCAAGAATGACGATGCAATCATCCACGAGACGACTGCGTGAAGAATTATTCTCTGCCATTAGGGACTTATCTTGTATGTTCAATTCGTTGGAATTTAGTGAATCATTCACAAAGCCTTGATTCCCTTTGTGGAGATTTTGCTTCAAATGAATGTAAAGATCGTTACGATTGTTGACGGTGGCGTTGCATCGTTTGCACCAATAATCATTTTCACCGAGCTGTAAAATAGTAGCGCAAAAGTCATCTACCAAGCGAGAGTGATTTTTGTCGTTGATGTGATCGTCGACGTTGGCATGGCCTCGAATAATGAAGTCACAAATACGACACAATAACTCCTGGGAATTTTGAACGGTGATATAATCACGAGGCAAACTTTCTGGAGTGAATTTACCGTGAACCTTGGTCCCCTGTATATCGTAGTCCATTTTTGGGCGAGGCATGGAGTTTACGGCGAGAGGCAAATACGGAGCTGGTTGTCGAGGAGGATTCATTGGCGGCTGCATCGGACGATTCATTGGCGGCTGCATCGGAAGATTCATGGGCAGTTGCACCGGGAATTGCATTAATGGCTGCGGCGGATAACTCGTCGAAAGTGGATATTGGAACTGTGGCATGGAGTTCAACCCGAGAGAATTATTCAATAGTCCCTGTGGCAGAATATTACTTCCGGGACCATAATTTGGCGAAGGTTGATGATATTGATTGGGAGGCAACGGTGCAGCGAAATTCATTGCAGAAGGATTCGATGGTCGGGGAAAATTCATTTTAAACGATGTAGTTTTACCTTTTGTTTTCTCTTCCTTGCTCTCCGCCAACGGTTCTCCCTTTGTTTCGACTTTTGCTTCTCCCGTTGACTCTGCCGCTTTGACTTGTTTGCTTCTTGCAGCAAGAAGGTTCTGATGTCTCATACCCTTTATATGCCGAAAAACGTTTTCAAGATTGGGAATGTTGACGTTGCAACAGTTGCACCTGAATTTATAATCACCTATGGGCGTCAGGAACTCGTGGCCCAAGCGTTTCAGATTTTTCACATGTTTTTCTTCAGCGATGTGAATGGCGCTGGTCGTTTGCACCGCTTCTTCACAAATGGTGCAGTAGAGACCGTTCTGTCGAGTTTCAACAGGCCAATCGTGGCGTTGAGGACGTGACGCAGAATTGCCATCGTGGGAGTTCGATTTGCCGTTACCAGCATGAGAATTTCCATTGCGAGCAGGAAAACTACCGCGACGATTATTCGAATCTCGAGAATGAGCTTCGGATTCTCGGTGCTTTGCAGAATTTGTTTGACGCGAGTAAGAATGATTACGAGGACGGTTCGAACCACGATTGCGAGTGTTAGAATTTGGCACGCGCGAAACGGAACTCGTCCTGTGACGAGCGGCGGCGTTTGGCCGCTTATCGGAGTTTGATAAAGAACTGGCACGTAGTTCAGCGACGAGTTTCTCGCTCGCACTGGTCTCATTGGCATTGTTACTCGAACGCGTTGCTCCTCGATTTCTATTCGATTCCGTTGCAACCTGTTGGCCAACGTTTCTGGCAGAATTTGAATCTCTGCGGTATTTCGAGTCAGCAATGAAACGGAGCTTAGCCGCGTTATGTTCAGGTTTAGAAATGTGTTCCTCGAGGTTATTCAAGCGCACGTTGGGGCAAAGACACGGCCGACATTTCACTGTGTTTGAGCCCCAAGGCTCAAAGCCCTCGGCGATTAAAAATTCATAGGACGTATCGGTAGGAGCAAAAGTTTCGTGGATCGGCGGCTCAAGAGCGATGGAGTTGCGGTGCTGCTCTTCGCTAATGTGCACAAAAGCTCCTGACCATTCGTCGAAACGTTTCTCGCAAGGAACACAAATAAAGCTTGAGTTTACGTTTAGAAGACGATTTTCGAAAAAAATCTTGTCCTTGTTCTCGATCTCGTACCAGGGCACGAGTTTGTGCCATTTTGCGTGATTTCTTAAACCCTCCCAATCTATCTTCGCGTTGCAAGCCTTGCAGTCGATCGAATCCTCCTCGTTCGCAACGAAAATCAAACGAAATTGACGAGTTGCACTTACGTGTTGAGGTTTCTCAATGTGCGCTTGCCAATCCTCACATATTTCCTCGTTCGTGCACAAAAAACAACGGTGTTTATTGTTTTCCACGAACACTCCACGACCAATTCCATTTGAATAATGTGAACTTTCTGCCATTTTTATTTCAAATATTGTCCTTTTACAATCTTTCTCCAGTTCTTTACACTTCTGCAGCGGTTTTTTGCATCTCGTGGTTGCAAAAACACCGGCAGTTGCGCGCTATTAGAACTGGTCGATTTCAAGGTTATGTCAACACCTGGCTATAGCCGCAAGGATTCTGCGTCACTCTTGCACTTTGCTCTTCTTCACGTCCCTTTATGGTTCAGTGAAACTTTGGCAAAAAATGTGTGAATAATTCTAAACTATTCGCTCCCCGCCCATACCGGTGCTTAGAGTAATATTCGTGTTTTCGTTGTAATCAGAGGCGGCTGCTCTTGAGCCGGTCACATTACCACAAACGTACACGAGCGACAGAGAACAGAGAACAAAGAACAAGGGGAGGCAAAAGACGACGCTTGGGCTTGGCTTGAAATCTGGAGGGAGCGGAAGAAGAGGCAAGAGGCAGGGTTCTGTTTATCGTTCTGGGAATCCCACGAATTGATAATATTGCCCACGCCTTTTCCTAAGAAATGAATGTTTTTGGTTTTGGCTAAACGACCGCAGTCAGTCATAGAACTATAAATTTTTCTTTCCCAACTTTTAAGTGATCAATTATCAATCAAGTTTCGAATACTGATGCCGTGATGAAAAAAAAAAATTATTTTGAAGTAAATTCAATTTATTGTTGAAAATCAGTGTATAAAAACTTTAATGTTTTAAATCCGACGATGTACACGTGTCGATGTATCTGCATTCACTTTTATCGACGGTCGTCAAACGAGATGCTAAGATCGCAAAAATATATAATGAAAGATTAATCGAAACATTTTGTGAATATCGATGAAAAAAAGAATTATAATGTAAATTAAACGAACTCAATAATTGGGGTAGCAGTGTCTTTTTTTTTATTATTAAACAAGTTGACAAACGGAATAGTCAAACTGCAGATATTAAAAAACGAGAAATTAAAAAAATTCTTAATTTTTTCGGTTCTTTCGATCAGAAAATGGCAAAGATTAGAATTTCTTAAATTCTTAAATTCTAAAAGAATAGAAATTCTTCAAAAAAAAAAAAAAAAATCTAATTTTCATCTTTATCTGATTCGTGACGCATCGAGAGTATCGTGTAGATTTTTTATCATTTTTTAATCTTATTTTTATATCATCGTTCTTTTTAAACGCTATTACGAACGTGGCTCTCACCGAGCACATTTTTTTTTCTTCTTTCACAACTTTGCGAAGTAAGTATTTTTTTCTCTGCTATCAGAGTGAACAGAAAAATCAACTTCTGCCCTCCGTTTTTTCTTAACTGATCCAGCAGTTTTCAACCATTCTGGCCGATCCTCGAGTCCAAAAAAGGTCCAAAGGTCGGGATTCAGTCTTACGGCCGAAGTTTGATCCCCAGATTTTTGAATCGAAGACCCAAATTGATAAATCATTTTTCCATAAATCCGGCAATAAAATAAGGGTCTTCGAGACCCTGCTTTCCCAAGTGAATGACTAAGTCAACAAATGGCAAAGTGAGGGTCTCGACGACCCTAATTCGAAGCCCAGATTCATGGACAAAAGATCCGGATTCGATTGAATCCTAATTTCGGCCTTTTTCTTCGAACTTAATGATTAATAATAGGTTTTAATTTATTAATGTTTTTGATGTTTCTTCCCTGTGGCGTGAGCCTGAACATTAATCATGCCTGAGATCTTGCAGTGGCAGCGGTTGCAGAAGTAATCGTAGTTTCCAAGGTTAATGATGTCGTTTGCAAGGAGGTCGATCGAGAGGTTGTCAATATTATTGTAAACACAATTGCCATTGGCCGCATCGGCGAAGCTAGTGGTTTGTTCGAAGATTTGAGGAACTAACATCGGTTTCTTCGTATCTTCAATGATTCGTCGTTCCACGTTCAGCTTCGGATGAGTCTGCGAATTGACTTTTTTCTCGTCTCTCACAAAGTACAAATGCCTTGGACTGTTAATGTGACGATAAACATCGGCGAGATGGGTGATTGGGACGTTGCAACATTTGCAGAAGTAACTGAGATCATTTCTTTTTTCGATATTATTGCATCCGTATTGACGCAGAGAAACACTGTGCGGTTTTCCCATTACGTGGGCGACGATATTTCGCTGAGAAGGGCTCAAGCTGCACCGACAAATTTCGCAGAACACCGTGGTCTCGTTTATCACGCTCAGATATTGGAAATACTCTTGGAAAGAATCAGGATTTTCTGCGACTGTTGGATTATTGTTTATCGAATTATTTGCCAAAAAATAATGATCAGCGTACGTTTGGGGCGGCTCCAAAATAAGTTTCCCTGGCTCGGACCTTTCTTCCTTCGACTCCGAAGGTTTTGATTTACTCAAAAAACCCTGAAGCTCTTGGCCTTCGGCTCCTTCTTTCCTCGATTCAACGAAATACGGTCTGCGCAGTGAACTCAATAGCTTTTGACTAGCGGACATTTTTTCACTCGAAGTTTCCGAGGCTGGTTTGCGCACAGATATTTTTACCGGAACTACGTCTTCTTTCAATTCTATAGAATTTGGTCGGCGCAAAAAGCTTGAAACTCTTTTTTCCGGAGCTATTTCTTCACGCGGTTTTATAGAATTTTTTACCTCAGCTATTTCTTCTTTTTGTTCGATAAAATTCGGCTCGGGCAGCGAGCATTGCAGCTTTTCTACCTGAGCTATTTCTTCTTTATGTTTTATAGAATTTGGTTTGCGCAAAGGGCTTGAAAGCTTCGTGAGTTGACAGACTTTTTTACGTAAACCGTTTGGGTTTGATTTGCACAAAACGCTCGAAGTCTGATCTGCAGAGGCTTCAGGAGCAGGAAAAAGTGTCAACGCCGTCGTATGTTTTTCTTCCTTAACGTGCAGATGAACTCCTGGACGTCCTTGAATGTTGCAATCGCACGAAATGCAGTAAAAAGTGTCATCACCGATCTGTGAAATATTTTGACAAGCGTATTTGTTCAGTGATCGCATGTGTGCTTTTCCTTGATTGTGTGTCTGGACATTTACCGACGCGGAGGGAAGAGAAACGTCGCAGATGACGCAAACGACGTGTGTCTCGTCGGCTTTTATCGTGTAAAAATTTTCGAAATCCTCTTCGTTAACGTTCTCCAATTTCTTTGAATCATTTTTTTCAATCGCTGGCCCAGAGCTGCTCAATGCACTCAAGTGGTTCGCACTTTTTACGTGCAAATGAACGTCCTCGGGTTTTGTTATTTCGAGACGACAAAATCTGCAGTAATAGCTGCCCGGGGCGAGGATTACTATGTTTTCGCAACCACGTATCTTTTGAAAAAGCTCGTGGTATCTTTGCATCTCCTGACTGCCGAATTTTCGGTCACCAATTAATTCGACTACATTTTTATTATGTTTTGATTCGGAATTTGAGACCTCGGAGCTTTTTAAAAACGGCCTCGCTGGTTTGGACGCAACGGAGATATTTTTGTTCTCATCGATCGCCTCGTTTTTCGGGACAGATGAATCGAATGTTTTTTTCGAACTCTGAGCTTTTTTTTTATGATTTTCCTCAGCCCCTTCGTTCGAAGCTGAATTGCAAATTGCATTTTCTTCCGCTGCAGTCGGAATGCAGAGCTGTTCGATTTCTTCATTGACAACTTTTGCTGGTTCTTCCAAAATGAAATTTGATTTCTTGCAAACGTGAATGAGACCCTCAAGATGTCGACGGATACCGGAAATGGGGATACTCTTCAATTTACAAATTTTACATTCCAGCCTCGATTCGTCAAAAGCGAATATTCCTTCTTTCACCAATAATTCAAAGCTCAGGTCGTTCGCTGATTTAATTAACTTAATATCGAAGTTTTTTGAGTTTTTCGTCTTCAGACTCTGGTGTTTCGAGTCCGTAACGTGCACGAGCGCCAAGGACCATTCGGTGAAACTTAATTCGCATAAACAACAGCCGAACAAATTCTTCCACTGCAAGATCGTGTTTTCAAAAAATATTTCGTACTTGTTGTAATTTTCTTCTGAACTATCCCACGGTACTAAAAAGTGCAATTTTTCATGCTCCTTCATATTCGTCCAAGCCACCTCGCAATTGCAAAATTTACAACGCACCTTGTCGCTGCTTTTTTCAAACAACAAATCAAATCTTCTCGCAGCTTTCATGTGCGAACTGCTTTTAACGTGACTTTCCCATGTTTCTTCAATCGTCACTGTCGTACAAACGACACAATATAAATTTTGGATCTCATTCGCTACGTCCTGGAAATCGATGTTTTCGCTTATTTTCAGCCTCGACATTGTTTTACTTTTTTTTTTTTAAACCCATCCAGCTGATACACTGATGAGTTAATGATTTTGTCTGAAACACATTTAAGCCGAATTGAATCTGTGAATATTCATAGAAATTCAAAAATAATCGTTAATATTCGTAATTTTCATGAATTATTCAAAATACAGGCATTTTTTTGGTTCCTTTTCGATGTAACAAGCACTCCTGTGATAAAAAAACTATGAATATTGTTATTTTTTATAATTAATAAAAAATAGAACACAAGATTTAAAGAAAAAAATTAACTCCTAGGAATTTGGCAACTTTTTTACTTCCAATTTTGTTAGATTTTCAAATTATCATTGCTTCTTACCAAATTGTCAACGAAAAGCCGATGTTTGATGACGGAGCAGAACTTTTTATTATCCAACCAAAATCGAGTTATTCCTGGATACGAAGGAATCAATTCGGATCAGAAAATCGATTTGGAACGGTGGGCGAATTACACGTCAAAAGCTGGAAAAAAGCAAAAAATTTTACTCGTGTTTTAATCGTGCTCAAGCAAATGGTAAAAATCAAAGTAACCAAAAATAGAGTCAAAAAAAAAAAAAGTTGACACCAAAATTCCTGTGTTCGACACTCGATGCAGGATTCTGACGACTTGAGAGTTGACGATGAAGTTTTCGGTGTTGACACCTGTCTTAATACTTATTTTTCGGTTTTTCGAGTTTCGGTTTCGGTTTTTTGGACTTTGACACCGAACCCTTCGGTTTCGCGATTGCTCAGGAATGTCGTTTGCATAAAAATTGCTTCCATAACCCTGATGTGTCATAATATTCGAATGATCAGGCAAATAAAATTGATGGAGCCTTAAAAAACCATGAACGGGTCTCAGAGACCCTAGCTGGAAATTTGGATTCATGAAAAAAGACCAAGTTTGAGACTCGGGGACACAAATTGAATCTCAAATAAAGACACAATTGGGCCGGTATTCGACTGAGCGAAAAATTCGATCTTATTTTTTTCATTGTGTCACTTGGATTTGATCACAAATGATAAAAACGTCGATAAATTGAGGGTAATAGTGACTAAAGTTTAGTCGATACGACTAAAATATTTGGGTCGGGTCAACCGGTAGAGAAAGGCCTGCAAAAAATATCACGACGTTCAAAGAAATTTATTGTTTGTTCAACTAACCAAAAACTAAAGCACGCGGTGTAGAGTTCGGTGTCTTTCGGTGTCGACACCCTCGAGCCTTATTTGTAGACGAAATTGTTTTGCCAGAATTGGAAGAATAGTTGATCCTCGTAAAATATTTGATATTCTGAAGAGCGATCAGGTATTTTGAAGAATCAATTTGTTTCACACAACAAAATGAGATGAAAATCACCTTCGAGAACAATGAAGTAGTATGATCCGGAAATAAACAACAAAACTTATCGCGTTCGGTGACTCTCACATTTGAAAATTCGTTCGACCGGCACTTTAGTCGTCCAATCGGGTTTCGACTACAGCTCTACAGCGATTTGAATATTTCTCTCAAAACTGTCATTCAAACCAAATTCACGTCAACCATTGATCGATAATATTATAATAAGAGTTATTTTTGTAACCATTTCGCAGTTTACCACTGTAATAGCGTAAAAAAAAATAAAAGAAATGAAGGGAAGGTCTTAATAATTCCATTTATTCTTCACATTAATTTTCTTTTCGCATGCTCGGTAAAACAATAATATGGCATTGGATTCTAAACGCGCAGATTTACATCTATTCGTTAATTCTTTTTCGTTCAATTTATAAAAATATAATCACACAAATTCCACGTCAAAATAGCGGACGTATATCGATCATTGAGTACACAATAAATAAATATAAATAAAAAACGAGGTATATTCGCTGAGAGGAGTTCCCCAATGATAAAAAGTACAAATTTGGCATTTACTTAAAATCCGATTTTCTGGTTCTTCACTTAATTAAATAAAAACCAATAATCGATTAATTGATTTAGTCTGATTGTTCAATCGAACTAATAACTCGTTAATAATATAATGACTAAAAAATATACAATTTTTATGATCTTTCAATTAATTTGATGGGTGTCGAATTAACAGATTGATAATTCAGACGATTTGATCGCTGAATCACGATAAATAGACTGAGAACGTCGAAATAACGCTAAAAAGTAGTAAAACCATTGATAAGATTAAATTGCTTTTGCCTTTCGATAGAAATCTCATTGCAATTATTCGAGTTTTGTGTACTTTGTCGTTTTTCGAGGCCGAAATTTTGCGGGTCATTAGAATTTTCATCGATCATCGAGTTAGCGAACTCGAGGCTAATGTGACCGGCTAAATGGCTGTGAAAATCGGTGGCTTTGACGATGAACGTTTGGCAATAATCGCATCTAAAGTTTTCCATCGGCGCCCACTGTTTCAGCGCCCGTAAACGTCGAATTTCCATTTTTTTAATATTCAACTCCTGGAAAGGTCGAACGTGGATTATGACCTCTTGTTTTTTTCCGCTCGATACCATTTCTGATTGGTTCGCGGTCGCGGTTCTTTCAGTTTCGGATTTTTGGTCTCGCAACTTCTCCGCTAAACAGGTCGAATGTCTCATTCCTCGCAAATGGGGCAAAACGTTTTTTGTGCCAACGATTGTGCAACTGCAACAGGCGCATTTGTAGACAGAAACATTCATCATTGTGATATTTTCACAGCCGTATTTTTTGAATAAATTCATGTGCTCGGCCCCTCTCGCGTGTTCTCCTATTTCTTCATTTTCCATCAAACTTTTATTGCACATTTTACACAACCACGTGTTCAGATTTTTTTTGATAAATAAATAATTTTTGCTCGCCTCTTCCGCCGACTTCGCCATCATCCTCCAGTCCGATTTTATTGATTTCGGTCTTGGCCAATACCCAGTTTTTATTCGAATGTCCGAGGAATGAGATTTTGTTTCTTGAGTAGTTGCCGTTTCGGGAATTTTTGGTTGAGCCGTTTTTGGTGGACAGATCGCTGTTTTTTCCGACACAATTCCCTGGCATTTTGGCGACGTCGCAATCCGACTCGAATTATCTTGGATTCTTATCCGATCGTCCGAGGAAAAAGATTCCGTTTCTTGAGTAGTCACCGTTTTGTGAGTTTTTAGACTCGTCGCTATTTTTTCGCACATAATCTCCTGGCATTTTAGCGACGTCGCAAGCTGACTCAAGCTATCCTGGATTTTTATCCAATCTTCCGATGAAATAGATTCCGTACGTACAGAAGTTTTCGATTCGGGAATTTTTGGACTCGTTGTTGATTTTTTGGACACAATTTCCTGGGATTTTGGCGACGTCGCAATCTGACTC
>JACEOJ010000071.1:1096699-1117975 GCA_013761285.1 Campoletis sonorensis
GACTCGTTGTTGATTTTTTGGACACAATTTCCTGGGATTTTGGCGACGTCGCAATCTGACTCAATTTATCATCGAATCTTATGCGAACGTCCGATGAAAGAGATTTTGTTCCTTGAGTAGTTTGCGATTCGGGACTTTTCGAACTAGTTGTTGATTTTTTGGTCACAATTTCCTGGCATTTTGGAGACGTCGCAATCTGACTCGATTGTTCATCGAATCTTACTTGAACGATTGACGAAGAAGATTTCTTTTGGTGAGCAGTTGCCGATTCGGGAATTTTTGGACTAGTTGTTGATTTTTTAGTCACAATTTCCTGGCATTTTGGAGACGTCGCAATCTCACTCGATTTATCATCGAATCTTACCTCAACGATTGACGAAGAAGATTTCTTTTGGCGAGTAGCCGCCGTTTCGAATGATTTTGGACTCGCCGCCGTCTTTTCGCAATTTTTGACATTATTTTGGCAAACACTTCCTTCCATTGCCACTTTGTTGCTAATCCATTTTTCATGGTCCGTCGATCGATCAATAGAAAATTCGTTCGAGCAGTTGATGCATTCGGGACAAAGTATTTCTTCGTTTTCTACGAGAACGCAGCTTCGTTCCAACTCGCCAAAAACAGACAAAGTCGCATCTCGTTGCTCCATAGATTCATGATTGAATTTCAAAGAGTAAAAAAGATGCCAAAAACTTTTGAGGTGCTCGGTCAGCTTGGAAATAGCCACCGTTTCGTCTTTGCAGATTCTACACTTGAAGTTATTGGCATCGAAACTTATGATAGCTTCGGAAACGAGTAATTTGTAATTCGTTTTGTCGCTGAGAAGAATCCACGATAGTCTGGTCGCTCTGACACGCTCTACAAGTTCGGAATGTTCGCTTTCGCTCGTGTGCTCGAACGCCGCGCAATGACTGTCCAGGAATTTTATGCAACAGCAACAATAGAAATTATTTTCACAAAGAATAATATGATTATCGAAAAAACGGTTAAACATTTGCTTCAAAATACGCTTTGGTGGATTCACACTGTTTTTTCTGTGAGATTCCAGACTCTCCAAGCTCCGTCGAAGGTCTTTCTTCTTTTCTTCAATCGTTTCTTTCAATAATGTCAAAGATTGCCTTTTGCTTTTCGACATTTTTACTTTTAAAAATCAATGTGATTGGTGTTTTGTTCTTTTTCTCGGTGGGCAATGGATGAAAAGAGAAGAATAATGTTGATTTTTTGCCCTGAAATGAAATTCAATGATTTCAAACTTCTCGTATTTACGAGATTGTAATTTTCGTCAATTTGGGTGAACAAAATGTCAAAATATAATGAAAAAAAACTTTTTTTTTGGATCTAGCTTCGTGCCTTGATGAAAAATGGCAATACAGTCTTTTTTTGAGACTCCACAAACTGGAAAAGTGGCTAAAAGTTTAGAGCTGGAAGTTATAGTTATATTGCAATATTTATTAAACAATATCGTCAGTTTATCGAATGTCAGTTTGCAACAATGAAAGGTTCGGATAAAAACTGTGTTTACTATTTGAATGTGATGAGTTTTCGATGTTTTTAGATAAATCCAAAGGAATGAAGAGCAGGAAAAAGGAGATTTTTTTCTGGATGGAAATTAATTTGAAATATCGAAGTTCATCAAAGTAGAAAAAAATGTATCAAATTCAAGAAAAAAGAAGATCGAAATCATCTCCGGCATAGACTTATTTTTAGGTTATGTTTGGGATTGATTTTTCATCATAAATAACAAACAGAAAAACAAATTAAATAAACAAAAATTTCCTGTGAAATAATACTTCTAATTTTTTCTATTAATTTTCTGAATTTGCAGTTTAAAAAAAAAATGAGTCACTATTAATACGTACCTCAAATAAAAATTCATTAATTAACATACTCTGCTGGAGCGCTTTCGAGCTTTTTTTTTTAAATTGCGATTAGTTCAATTTTACGTCGCCGCAGCAGCACTTGTCGATGGGCGGCATAATTCGATGGCTGCTTGTCGAATTCAAAACCAGGGGAAAACTCGCCATTTCGTTTGTTTGGAAGAAAAAAACTTCGAACAAAATTGAACAGAAGAAAATAAAAAAACTTTTTATTCCTAAGTTGAAGGAAAAACATTGATTCTTTGAAACAAAACTTCACAAAGTACTCTAGAAATTTTACCAGATCGTCATGATTCGATAAATAATTGATACGCTTTCGTGTCAATAAAAAACTAAAAAAAAAAAAAAGGGTAGACGAATGTTCGATTGACAACAAGATTTTATCGCACGTAACTTTCCAGAATCCAAAAAATTGAACGATTCTGATGCGAAATACGATTCATTATCAAAAACGAAAACAAAAAAGTGATTGTCGAAGGAATGATTTTACGGTTTTCATGATTTTTTCAATCATTTCATGATTTTGCATTCGATTTTACGCTTGAAAAAATAAAAATTAAAACAATAATTAGAAAAACCAAATTCACAGCTCATAAGAACACAAGAAACTATAACTTTTGGAACAGAAAATTCGGAATCTGGTTAAATCAAATTTGGACACTGACTTTGTCAGATTATTTTGCAAATCAAACGGATCTTGGAGACACATTACAGAATCAATTCTAAACGGTTCGGCAAATTCTGTGTTGCTCATGTAAGACTTGTAGGACTTGAATTCTTCCGGTAAAAAATAAACGTTGTCAGCGAAAGCTCGTTTTTCGATGACTTTGCCAAGCAACGGACACGCGATGTCGAATCGATAGTCAAAATCGGCGTAAAGTGAAAAAAAACCGACAAGGTGTTCTCTCAAAATGAAACTGGGCTGCTCTTCCGTGTCGAAATCATTTTCTGAATCTGTAGGTAAAAAAATAAAAATTTAGGGTCAGAATAGAATTTAAAAAAAAAGGAGAATCCACAACCAAAAAAAATTTCTAAGTTTCTTGCCTGCGAGTCCACGACAGAACATTTTCATCGCGTTCAATGTAGCGATACTGGGCAGTTTCGTTATTGCTTGAAGGTACAGGATCACGTACCAATAAAGAGCGACTGTTGAGATTTTTCGAGCCCCGAATAAGTCGCACTGGACCAGCCACTCTTTTAGGAAGGAAATCATGGGTACGATCGACGGACATGTTTTGTTAAAGAACCTGAAACATTGAAAAACAAAAGCATGAAAATGGAGGAACATGAATAAAAAAAAGTTGTAGAATTTTGGTGAATTTTTGTAGAAAAACTATGAAATAAATGACGTACTTGATAAATTGAATGTCTTGAACAGGCGCTCCAGTTCGGAAAGTCGAATTGTAATCGTGACCCGTTCTTTTGTCATAAGCTTTAATGATGGAAGATTTGCAATCTTCCTCGATCTCTTGCATGACATCGACAGCCTCATAAGTTTCATTATTGATAAGAGAGACCAGTAGCTTTTTCGCGGATCGAGGTAATTCCTCTACGATAAAAGGTCCGTTTCTAACGAACCATTTGTGGGATAAGCTGCTGTGATGATAAGTTTGTGCACTGGAAGGCGCGCAGTAGATGAGTGCGCAAAGTGCGCAGAATTCGTAGGTAATTTTGTTGCAATCGTTATCAACGTTTTTTGATTGATTCTCGTGGTCTTTGTCGTCGAGTAAATGTTCAACAAAGTGGATCTCCGCGTCGAACTTTTTCGAGCATGAGACACACTCGTATTTTTGTACTTTGTACCAATCGCAGTGTATCTGCGACGTGATTATTTCGTTTTCGTCTTCTGCTTTCGCCCGCATTTCTTCTCGTGCTTTTTCGTGCTTTTTATCTTCGATATGTTGCAGAAAAATCACATCGTCGTTGTCAATTTCGATCTGGCAGACAAGACACCTGGCGCAGTCGTTCGAAACGATTTCTATGAACTCGAGAGCCATCGCGAGCTCGTTACAATCTCCGGCTGTTCCAAATATCTCTTTGTCATTATTTTCCATCTCATCGAGAAATTTCAAGTGTTCCAAATCGCACAAATGCAACAAGTAATTATCCAGCTTCGTTGAAACAATTTTACGACACACCAGACAATAACTGCGAGTCGAATCGATGACGAAACGCAGCTCAAGCCCCAATTTCACTCTCTCCAAACGCTCGCTCCCGTCGTAAATGTCTTCTTCGAAATCCAACAACCTCGCAACACGCTTGAGATAAGTTTTTTTTGCTCGTTCTATGATCTCGAGATTCTCCAATGAAATGCTGCTCATTGATTCCATTGGCGACAAGTTCTCGGTTCCACTGTCGACGGAATCCAAAGAATTCTTTTTCTTCTTCGTTTTCGCTGCTTTCGAAGCGTCGATTGGAGTCTCGTCATTTTTCGAACTCTCGTTTCCATTTAAATCGCCCGGGAACATCGTGGCCTCTGACAAAAGACGAGTCTTTGCCATCAAATTTTCTACGCTCCAGGCAGACGAGTCACGGGAAGATTCCAAAGGACTGGAGTTTTGACGTTGGGCTTTTATTTTGTCAGAACTGTTTTCGAGGCTTTTGGTCTCTAGTTTTGATTTTTCAAATGATCCGATATTCCTCGAGCAATCGATCGATTCGGTTTCCTTTTTGTACAGCGGTTGCATTTTTCTCGTGGTCGGGACTTCGCCAAAATTGATGGAACTCGTTGCATTATCAATTTTATCAAAATTTCCAGAATCGTCATAATTTCGCTTCTGAAAATTGAGTAGACGCTCATCGAATTCTTTTAAATATTTGGCCGCAGTCTCAATTTTTGGTCCCATTTCCGAGTCAACGTCGTTCTTGCGGGCGAAGTCGAGTTTTTTCTTGTCTTTTGATGATTTTGAAGACGTAGTCGATTTAGAAAAATTACTGTCAGATTCAATTTCATGATTTTCTACAGATTCGATTTTCTCTGTCGTTTTGTCCCGGTTTTCAGATTCACTTTTCTCGTATTTTATGATTTCCTGTTGTCCCACTATCGACCAAAACGTCAGATGTTTCGATGCACTGACATGAGAATTGACTTGAAAGCAATCCGAGATGATTTGGTCACAGAGAGAGCAATAGAAGTGAAAATTGTCGAGGGGGTGAATAAAGTCGGCCTGTTGTGCGACTAAAGTTTTGTGAAAAGAGCTGCGAGTATGAAAATCAAGAGCTTTTCTTCCGATGTAAGAGCAATTGCAAAGAACGCAATAAAATTCATCGTTCTTCTTGATTAGTACGAACGGTGCAAAGCCATTTTTAATCGAGCTCCAGTCGGCGATGTTGGGTCTGTTTCTTATTTCTTTGCATCTCGTTGCACTTATTCGCAATTTTGTCAAGTGTCTCATCCCATCGACATGTTTATTGACTCGCTTGTAATGAGGAATGACGCAGTTGCACAAAGTACAAAAAAACAAGTCGTTATACAGAGGCGCAATGTGTAAAATTGCACACTCCAACATACTCACGTGCTCTCCTCCATTTTTGTGAGACTCGAGAGCTCTTGTGCCACTGATCGGTCGATCGCAAAGGATGCAATAAAAATTCTTGTCATCCACCCGGTGAATGAACGGCGCAACAAAATCGTCTCTTGGCGACCAATCGAACGGCTCCGGCACATAATTATTCATGTGAGAACATCCCTTCAAATGGGAACAGACGTCGACCGCGTCTGGAATAATTAAAACGCATATTGAGCAAAGGAAAGAATTGTTTTCCAGAGGAACCAAGTATGGCCCGTTAATCTGCACGGCTCTGATGTGATTGATCCTCCTGATGTGGTGCCACAAAGTTTCTCGATCCGGCAAAGAAGTGTCGCAGCATATGCAGTAAAATTCTTCGTCGCTCAGTCCCTTGATGAAAGGGAACGCAAAGGATTTCCATTTTGAATGTAACGACGACTTGGATTCTCTGTTTTTGGCGTTCCTGGGGTCCTTGGACGGCGGAAACATGTGATTCGGGTCGACAAGATGAAGACATATTTCCGAAGGATTCATTATGACGAAATCACAAGTACCGCAATAAAATTGTTGGCCTTGGACTGGAAATATCTTGGAACCACGCTTTTTCAAATTATCGCAGTGTCTTTGGCCGTGAATATGAGTGCGAACGTGGGACGGATATTTCTTTATAAAGTAATTACAAATCAGGCAATGGTAACGAGGCTCCGCGGAATTGTCGAACTTTGCCATGAGGAAAGGCTCGACAAAGCTTTTCTGGGATTTCCAGTCCATGAAGCGCAGATTTTTTTTGTGATTTTCTTCATTTATATGAAATCGTTCGCTACCTTCGAAATTTGATTCACACGATTCGCAGTATTGCTGCTTTTTTACTTCTTCAACCTGCCAATTACGGTCTTGAGACATTTTTATTCTTTTCTTTCTGTTTTCGTAGATTTTCAACTTTTTTTATCTTACGGCTTCGAGTTTTCGAAGCTACGTTGAAGGACTTCGATTTTCTGTGGAATTGATAAGAAAACACTGAAGAAACATGATATTTAAAAAAAAAACGCGTTTATGTGGGAATAAAAAACATTTCGCAACTTTTTTTCTCATGTTTATCGGATTTTAGATAGTTCCCATTTATTTCTAAATTAAAAACGAACAATCAACAAGTGCGTTCTTGAAATTTCCTTACATGGACGATTGGTTTTTTTTTTTTGAACGCTTCGAAGTTTTTTTTAGGCTAACGACACAAAAAATAGTTTTAAACTATTCGAAGTAATGTTGAGGTTATTTGACAAAAAGGTGTCCTAAATTGGGTCGCATCGAGAAGAAATACAGTGATCGTGTATGCTCACGTGATCTTGAACGATTTCAAGTGTATCCATTGTTTCGAAAATTGATCTTTCTTGCTCTTCTTCTCCTCCTTATTGTCTTCTTATATTATCTGGCTATCTCCGTCAAGGAGCTTGTTCCACATCCAGAAAATGATCGAAGACGACGATTCCATCGCTCAATAGGAAATTTGAACATTGATCGTCGGATGACCGAATTTTTTTTCGTGTTTTCTACAATGGAAAATCGATTCTAGAGAAACATTGGAACACCGACAGAAATTCTAGAACAACGGTGCAGTGGAACTAATCGGAAAACAAAGCAAAAGAACACTGTTCGATACACTTCGGATACGATAAAACTGAACAGTGCGTACGGATTGATCGAGTAACCAGATCGATCGATCGCGATGGCGTCAGTCTGTGAAAAAACTGAGCCAATTAATCAATTAGGCTATTGGTGACGCGAGGAAAAAGAAAACAGAACGGCAGGCAAATCAAGGAACACACAGAAAAAGAAAAAAAGATGAACATCTAATAAGGAATAATTGAGAAAAATGAAATGTATTCGATGTAAAAAACCGAAACGATGCGCATGGAAAAATAAACAAGATTAGGTTCCTAATTAGCAAGAAAATGTAGTTGAGAGTCCAATCCAGATCAATCATCAGTTCTTATCGCATTTTTGATTCAAGAGCAAATAAATGACGTCATCTGTTCTTGAAAGTAGATCAGAGTCTACGACAGACACAAGTTCGAGGATTTTTTCACAATTTCAATTATAAATCTTTGTACAGTTGAAAAAAAAAATTAATTTAAACAGCAGAATTAATAATGGAGCATCAATTTAAAGAAGAAAGTCCAACTAACTCCTGTGAAGTAAAAAAAATACGATTAGAAATTAGACTTACCTTCAATACCGATTATTGCAACGAAAAAGGGGAAAAAAACACTACAAAGAATTGGTAAATAAATAAATGTTTTTTGAAACATAAAGTTCGAGGTACAAAGTATTTTATTAGTCTTAAAAATACAATACTTTTACACAGAGGTACCAGAATCGTACAGTAATAGAAAAAAAAAATGCCGACTTTGAGGATCTTTAAAACTAAAGTTTCAACTTGAATCGTGTAGTTATAATAAAAAAAGTCCACACCACAAATTGAGGAATCTCGATGATCTCGAGAAATGTTCAATTTAGAAGCAGAAGATATTGACTACCTCAAATTGTTAATAAAAAAAAAAAATATAAATTTTGGATGAAAATGTTGGAGGCGAGAGTATAAAACAATCATCAAGATTTACTAATTCTCCAGCGATTAGTACTAATAATAACATAGTATCAAGATCATTTGTTGTGAAGTTCATTGAGAGTATTTTAAGAAACGAGATTGAGAAGTAATCGATTGATAAATCGAAAAAAAGTGGCATAACCGAGCATTCTTTTCAATTTCATGAAAAATTTGGCGACTCTTGTTGATGAAATTGTAAAAAAAACATTCTAGGGGAAAAAAAATGAGATTTTGGTGGAAAAACGACGAGATTTCTGGTGGCAAGTATGCAAAGGTCAGAATAATTTCCCCTTAAGGTCGTCAAAAAGAAAAAAAACCTGTCGACGATTCTGTTGCTAAAACGAAAAATTGGAACTTTAGCCACGAAGCCCAAAATACTAGAGCACAGCCTGCCGCCCTTCTCTCCCGCAGCTTCCGAAAAACTGATTTAAGGTCATCTATCAGTCTCGCGATCGGTAACAAAGTAGATACACGTTTTTCTCGGACACGCTTGATATTTTGGGGAAAAGAAGAGTTACACTTTAAACTGTCATTAAAAGAGAACAACGTGTAACTCTTTTTTTTCTTTGAATGTCAAGCTCGTCCGAGAAAAACGTGTATCTACTTTTCAGTTATCGATCCCCCACTCTTGCAACTGCTAGATCGCCTTAAAAAAGAAGGAAACCGGAAGAAAGATTTACAAGAAATAAAGAAGGGTTTCGAGGTGGTTGCTGGGGCTGGCGTGAATCGATTGAGAGACAAGGAAGGCGAGTTTGTGAGCGAATTGACAGGGAGCAGGAACTCGAACGGTTCCGCTCCAATTGAAGTACATGTGAGTCAATTTATAGGACAATTGTTGTAAATTTGATGCGGAGAAGCCAGAGGTGTCGGCGATAACGCTGTAGCCCGTGGGCGAGACGGAGCCCTGTGTCGTGAACTGGGACACGATGAAAAAGTCGTACTTTAGAGGGTTCGTTATGACGTCATCGACGACGGTTCCGGGAGGAGGATTTCCTCCGTTGAAAAACAGCCGAGTGTTGAGGCGTTTCGTCACGATTATGTACGCCATTTTCACCAAACTCGCGTCTCCGTAAAGACTCGCCAACTTGACCTTCAACCTTTCGACCTCGTGCTCCAGGACGAAAGGTATTTGACCTTCTCCCACTCCGTCTCGATAAATTACGATACGCGATGGGAAAGCTTGGTTCAGTTCTTTGTACTTTTGTAACGCCTTGCACATATTTACTCCCAAATCGTTCGACAGCTCCTCCCCGTTCGTGTGCGCACTTACCGCCGAAAAGTATCGGCTGAACGAACGGTCCAGCGATGCTACGAGGGCGCCTGCAATTTCATTGTTTTACATTAAATAATAAATTCAAAAATTTATTCTTTTTTTCTTTCTATCAGTTTAATTTTTTATGTTCTCGAACATTTCGAGAAAAATAAAAAGTACACATGCTTCTCTGAAGAAAGGAAAACAACGTCTAAATTTGTGTTTTTTTTTTTTTAAATCGAGCTCTGTAAAAAAAATGTGTTCCCTTATCGTCAAAGAACAATGCGCGTCTTTGATTTTTCTCAAAATTATAGAATAAAAATCGAAGAAGGAAAATATTAAGAGTTGAAAGATTGAAAAAGTGGATGGTTTTTTTTCCTTAAGAACTAGAAAAATAATTGAAAAAATAAAGATATTTACCAAAATCGCGATTTTTCGAGTTGGTGTCGTGGCAAACATCGAATCCAACGACCATGAGACCGCTTGCGGGTATTTTGACGGTCCACGGGGCGCCACCTATTTTACAATTCATTTGAACCGCGACTTTAGTCGCGATCGATTGAACGCCCTTTGCGTTCAAGTTTTTCGCGAGCATACACTGCGTCGGTACAGGACGATCGATGCAACATTTCTTTTTGATCGCCGCATAACGATCTGCTCGATTGTTCATCACGAGACAGAATATCAGTTGAGGATTCGCTTGGCTCATTATTTCCTCAATCGCGGCTGTGTAATCGCCCGCTCTATCGCCGTTGAGAACGTAATTTCGGGGCGAAGCGATCGGGAAATTCATTGATTTCACAGCGCCTTTCAAAGTTCCTATGAAAGCCTGAAATAATGGTATTTTATTTAAAATTCTTTTCATCATCGACAGGACACTTTAATTTCAGGTTTAAATATCAATTCTTTGTATTTTTTAAATTCTATGATTTCGACATTACGTAAAAAAGATTTAAATAAGTTTTTCTTCCACAAATGTCAATGAATTCCAATCTATTAAATTTTCAACGTATAAAAAACAAGATTAGTGGTAATTTTTACTAAATTCAATTAACCCTCGACCACAAAAATGTATTTTTTGCATCGAAAATGCATTCGGTAAAGATTCAACGACGATAATTCCATCGAACGAAAAAGTTAAATAAAAAAAAGCAAAAAAAAGAACTTGTCTGTATAAAAAAAGGTTAGAATTTTATTTTCATTATTTTCAAATCGTTTTACGGAAAGTTTATTCCAAAAATTCGATGAAAATTAAGAATAAAATGAAATGAAAACGCTTACTTCGGCATCACGAACAATTCGACTAGGTACAATCATGACCCAATTGTCCAGTTTGGTAGAGACGAGCATCGCGTTGCTTCGCAGGGATGGTGTCCAATCGGCTCGGTCACCAGCGTTATGTTTTACGCCCCTACCGTAGAAAATATCCTCCGGAGGTAAATGTCTCGCCGGCAAGGTCACAAGGTTCGTATCCAGTTGAAGATTCCAATTTTTAAATTCGGCAACGACTTTGGGCTCTTGTAGCAAACGTCTATTGAAACTCATTAGACGATCGATGCGTCCGCGTGGATCGAGCCGAGTGTAAGTCGCGAGTTCTCTCATCATTGTGCGATTTTCTCTCATTTCGTCAGTCAATCCTAATAAATTCGAGATCAAATGTTCAGCAAAATATCAGAGAATAAAAATACAATGAAACAGAAAAAGTGAACGAAAGCGTGTAAAAAAAATAGCCAAAGAATGGACTAAATTTCAAGGATTTCGAAACAGAAAAGCCAAATATCCGAAAAGAAAATTATTGACCATTCATTTTTTGTTGCAATTGTTAGACTTTTTCTCCTCGGTGTTATTCGAATTTTGCTGTTTCCGCGATCGCTTCTCTGCTCCTCAAACTTTGCAAATAAAAAAACGTCTTTTACGAACCCGTGGATCTGCACAACTCGGGAATCAGGCAAACCATCTCCGATGCTCCGGCACGACGGTCCCGATCTTTGCTCTTCGACAATAATAACGGCTGAGTTGAGTGCCGTATGTTTATTTGATACTTCGTACGATAATAATCCTTGTAACTAATCTGCTCGCCCTTTTTCGTGAAAGTCGAGTTGGGCGACTGCGTATAATCGACGTCGTCGACGCGATAAGTGTGATTATTATAATCGGTCAAGACCGTGACTCCAATGACCATTGCTTTGAATCGTTCCTAAAATAAATGAAAAATGCACTCGTTCGTTGTACAATCTGTAATCATAATTTTTCTTCATCTCCTCCCCCCTTTTATGTTCAATATTTTGTGTAAAACGATCGAAATTGAAAAAAAAAGGTCAAATTAAAATTTAAAAAGTTTTGGGATCGTTTCGATGTTTTTCTACCGACGAAATTCTCAAATTTGGCGAACTCACGTTTTCAGAAATTCGAATGGGTCACAACGGTTTACATTTTGATTTTTTTTTTCGTTTTTTTACCTGATATTGCTGGCCGTGTTGGTTGTAACACTCATTGAGAATATCGAGGAGAGTTTGTTGTCGCATCACTTTGTGCGTTATTTCGGCGCACATTAGAATATTGGCTTCGTGTTGCCGAATCGAAGTGTCGTATCCGGGCCAAAGTTCGAGTCTGTATTGACGAACTTCGATCTTGGAAAAAAAAGAGGTGATCCCAAAATTGGGATTAGTTCGATTCAGATTTGAGCTTAAAAATGGCAAATTGTCAAATTTGTAAATTTGCAAACGAATTTAATGGAATTAAACGAGGAATTCGTGATTTATTATCGTTCGAAAAAATGTAATCGAACGAGCATTTGAATGTGATTATTTTTTAACTGAAATTAAACTTTTAAAAACCACAAAAAACTTAAAAAAAATGTTTGAGGGAAGTTGGTTGCGTGTAATGAAAAAAATAATAACCTTATTTCGAGCGTCGAAGTAATTCCGACCGACGAGCTGGAGTTGCAAAAATTCCAGACATTTGCGCATGATGATGTTGTAAAATTGGAGATAATGTTCGTCTCCTCTAGAAATGTCGCCCACCAACCGAATGACGATCTGAATTTTCGCATCGTCCGATCGTCTCGTAGAAAATAATTCCAGGGGCTGTTGAACAAAAAATATGTTCATCACTTTCAACAATTATGCGTTAAAACGGAATTTAATTAGTTTACTAATTAAATTTCGTTCCTTCAAACAAGAATTTAATGAGTAAAGTAATTAAATTAATTAATAGTTTCATTTAATAGTTTATTTATTTTTTTATTTTATTTATTTAGTTTTATTATTTAGTTAAATAATTGAATCAAATCAATTAATAGTAAATAATGAATAAATTAATTAGTTCAATTTAATTAATTAGCGTAATTAAATTAAAAAGCGTAAACTAACCTGCGGCAACCGATTACTCGTGTACAAAACGGTCCCGTCAAAGATGTAAGCTCCCAAAGTTTCTCGATGGACACCGAGAAGACCTTTTCGAGCTTGAATTCTATCTTCTTCGGGAGCGAAATCCACGCGGTACTTATAAAGGCACCAATCAGTCGCGTTCAAAACTTTAAAGTAGTTCGCTTGAACTTTTATGGGGCGACCGTCCGTACCTATTCAACAGTCACATATTCATGTTATTGATTTTTCATCCAGAAAAATTTCATCAGATGTAACGAATTTGAAAAAAAAAGGCAAACCTTGTTTCGTCACCACATTCGCTGGACGCGTTAATAGAAGTTCCGGAGGAAGAGGACGTCGTCCTCTCAGTGCACCACGTCCAAGCGAACTCGCATCTCCACCGCCTCCGTGGCCTTTGAATATTGGGGACAATATTTAACAGGATTTTTAACGGATTTATAATCAAAAAATTAAAAAATATTAATTGAAACAAGAAACATCAGCAGAAAAGTTTTTAATCAGTTTCCTCGACGTCAGCATAAAAAACCTCAAAGCTAATCAAAAAGCAAGAGAAAGAAAAATCATCGGTATGAAAAAAATAGAGGGCTGCAAAAATCGAAAAAGCATTGACGAGACAGCACTGGTGACCACGTGCTCAACATGTTAATAAGTGAAAAGGGAACGACCCCCAATAAATGTAAAGATCAAAATTTCTAAAGAAAAAAAGGCATAGACCCGTGACCAAACCATTCAGTTACTTGCAGTGAGGGAATCTGTACAGTAGTAAAAAAAAAAGGGCAAAAACATGTGTTTGGAGAAGAGGATTGAAGGGAATTATGAAACATACGGAATAGAGAAAAATAGGAGAGCAAGTGAAAGACTATTTTTAAGATTTGCTGCTCAGGAAACGAATCGATACAAAAAGATATGTTTTTCTTTAAAATCTTCTTCTTCCCACGAGAGATTCGGCGATTCTTTCAAATTTTGATCCAATTTTTGATTAAATGGATATTTATTATGTCAATTGCCGAGATTATTATGAATGAACTTTCACTAAAGAGATATGATTTTTTGTTTAGCAAAAAAGTGATATTTTTTTCAGTTTTTCAACTTTTTTGCAAGTTCCATAGAAATTTTATGCTAACGCGAATACTGAGGTCGTTTTCGACTCCATTGAAGGATTAAAATTGGGAAAAATGGATAGCCACGAGTTTAGGCGATTAAATAATGAACTACGGGATAAGCTGGTTGTTTATTATGAATATTTCGTTTCTGCAATGCTCACCACCACCTGCCGGTTGTTCGGGTCTCGGCGTCGGAACGCAAGATTGTACTGGGGCGGTCGGGGCCGCGGCAGCGGCTTCCGGTCCGCGTCCGATGCTCTGTCAAGTCGATGAGAAGAAAAAAAAAACTTAGAGCCAAGCATTATTACGATACGAATAAAATTTCGCACGAAAATCACCAATAAATTGAGAAATAACATTTTTCGTTAAAATAACAATGGAATCGTAAATAATATCGATTGTTCGTTTCGTCATTATTCGTTTAAACATATTTTTTCCTAATTTTTCAGAATTTTCGTCATTAATAATCAATTTCTCGACATTATGGACTACAACATCTTGAAAAAAAAAATACGTTGAATTTTAACAATAACGAAAAGAGAAAAATGGACTCACGTGCTGTGTCGGTTGAGTGGGAGGGGCGGCAGTGCTTGGTCCCGGCCTCCGAGCCCATGCTCCTTGCAATGGTGGAGCAGCGGCCGGCGGCTTTTGCGGCTGTTGCTGTTGCTGTTGTTTTTGTTGTTCTACTTGCTGTTGTTGTTGCTGTTGCTGTTGCGCTCTTCCCCTACCTCGACCCCAGGCCCCACGCGGTCTTTCACTCATCTTTCGATCGAATTATCTGTTTCTATAATCATCGAAATGCCTTTATTCTGTTTATTGAAGAAAAAAAAATTTAATGGCTGCGAAATTAAATAATAATAATAATAATAATGACGATAACGATAAATCTTGAAAATCTGTCAAATTATCAGAATTTTTGTTTACAACGAGATTATTATTGAAAAAAGATCGGAAAAACGTAAAAAATCGAAAAATTGACGAAATTTCTACAAAATACTGCAGTGAACTGCAATTAATTTGCACAAAATTAATTTCGACAAACTTGGCAGTCAAAATAACGATTTATACGAGTAATTTTTGAGCTTTTATTATTCTAGTTTAGAAAATTTTTCAAAAAAATGCCGAACGAAAGGGAGTTAAATAAGATCGAAGAATTTAACGCACTCGTCAAAACGCCCTGAAGTTTTGAGACTACCTTACGTTTCGAAAACGAACAAAGAAGGGTCTAACCTTGGCAAGGATGAAAAGTCATACGTCGTAGCAATAACATAAACACTTCGTACGCCTTTGTATACAAGAGTCGATCGCTCCAACGAGAAGAACGGGGTGCGCGGGGGGGCGCTTAAAGATATACGATAAAAGCTGCTTTGCTTCGGGCTCGCGTCTCAAAATTTTTAGACAAAAGAATCACCGGATAAATATAAATGCCAAGGAATTTAATGAATATCGTTAGGGGCCGTGAATATTTGGCAATTTGCACGTTTAAAGTCATCCACTCGTTGAAAAAATATTGACGGCCATTAATACGACGCTTTATGACTCAAAAAAAAAAATCTTTCTGCGAATTTTTCTCCGACACAATCGAGTTTACGAAAAAAAACACACACAATAAAATGTACGCGAACTTCTCCTTCTACAAGAGATTAAGGTGTAACTTTTATTTTTCTCGAAATATGCACGTGTTGTAGAAAATAATAAGAATCTGCTGTCCAGCTATTTCTCTCGCACTCACACAACTTATTAAGCACCGCAATGTTTTTTGCCCGTAATACACTCGTTTTTCTGGCACATAGTTTTTTTTTACCGTAAAAATCAAGAAATTATTTAATTATTGTTAATATTTATTAATTATTATAAATCATTATTATTTATTCAATAAATTATTTGATAAAATTCGATCGTAATTCATCAGAGAAGGGGCAGGGATTTTGGAATACGAAATAACCTGCAAATTTTTATCTCAAATTTCTTCAATTTCTTTCTTCTATTTTTCTGGTGACTGTTTCGTGTAAAAAAAATAATAATAGTAACAGCGCACCACCACAGCGCGTAACAAAGAGATTTCAAGCCTGTTTATCGTCACATCCCCACACCCCCCCCCTGCCCTCCGACCCAATGCTCTGTTCAAGTTATGAAGCCGGATTAAATTTTGCTGCGGTGGTGTTTGAAAGTTGAAAGAAATTATATTTTCATTGTCAAGTATGTATTATTGAGATTCTGTTGTCAGTTTTTATCCAATAAATAATTGGGAATTGCATTTAATACAAGACAAAAAAGGATCTCGAAAATTTGACTTTTTCTAATAGTTAATTCGTCGAGCATATTTTACGACGGTTGCAATTTTTTAGGTTACAAAAAACGCATGTTTTTTATTGAATTTTCGTAGCATTTTGATTTTGTTTCGATGAATTAATTGATCATTCAACGCATGAATTTTTTAAATTATTATTATTATTATTATTATACTGGTAATTTTGTTTTTACGATCGATTTTTTTTCGTTGTTTTATTTTTATTTTAAGGAGAGTAACATTTTGCGAAAAAAAAATTCTCAGAATTTGGGTTCCTCAAAATTTTATTCTCGAATCCCCACTTGTGCTCTTTACCGAGAAAACGAGAATTCTAGCGTACAATGTTGTTGATGAGATGAGGAACAAGAAAAAAAGACACACGTGCACACGAAAACAGAAAGGTCGCAAGCAAAGTCATTGAATTTTTCTAACTAAATTTTGGTTAGTTCAATCTCCGTGAATAAAATGTCGAAACGAATATCGTTCAATGGTCCATTTTTGAAGGAAAAAAAATTAGAAATCGTGAAGGGAATTGCGATGTAAATTGTCGAGATCAATTTTTTTTAAGACTCGAACGAGGAGTTTCGCTTTTCGGCAAAAAAACGTCTGATTAGAGAAATTATTAGTGAAGATTCGGAACTTCAATCACATTCACGTGTTTTTAACTTTTTGGGTTCATAATTCGTCACAATTTTGATTTATTCGTTTGTGAGTTGTTTCAAAGCAATGTTGTCACGTACCTTTTATACAAGATGAATCCGCCGCATTCACGATGCTTCTTTGTATCGATTTTTCTTCTTTTCTTCCCTTCTGATCTCTCCTCTGTAAGATTGTGAGGTTCTGGCTCTGCTCTGCACACAAGGAACAGAAGACGGCAGTGACCCGTCCGCGACACGAGCCAACAATGAAGACAAAGTTTATGGTAACCGGCACCGACCGGCAAACGTGGGATCAAAATCTTGACTGCGCTGATTCGAGCGCCATCGATGTGCGCGCATCTCTAACCGGAAGTCACAAAAAAGTCCCGGGCATCCGAAAAACGATGACGACGAAAAAGTCTGTTGCGGCGCAGGCGTGTTTTTTTACATTTCTCATCAGAACGTTGTTCTCTCTATCGTTTATGATTTAGCACGTGGTTCTTTGAAGACCTGTTTTTTTTCTCGTTATTTTACGAATACGAATTATTTTTGTGACTTCCGGTGGGCGATTCCTACTTTTTAACCAACGAGCTTTTCTACAGATCGACAACTACTCACATTAAGTTCCTCTGTCTCTTGAAATGCATTTTTTGTTGCCGGAATTAAATAAAATCACCTAATTTGTTCGGTTTTCAATTCCTGCGATCTAATTTTTCACGGTTAGGAGCGTCTTTTTTCTCAACATTTCCGCAAGCTGGAAAACAGATTCGCCAACGTGCAAAAGTTGAAGCTCGCACACAATATTATTATGACCATCACCTGACAAAGAATTTCTTGTTTCGATGCTTTTCGAAGGACGAAAAATATGTGAATTTAATTAACAAGAACGAAATATTTAACCTGAATTTTGAACGATAAAGATTTTCAACAATTGGTCGAACGAAATTGATTTGAAAATGATCGAATCCCAAAAAATGAATAATCCATTCAATCGTAGTTTAATCCGAAACCAAATGCATCCGCAAAATTGTGCTTACGTGGATTATTCGAAGGAAAAAATTTCTTTTTAACGTCAAAATTTAAACAATTAATTTTGTGGCAATAAAAAAGACGATTCAAAATAGAAAACTGCTTTCCGAGACTGTAAAAACGTTAATAATTCGGAATTAATTGTTTAAAAATTAATCATTCAAATAAAAAATATTTGGAGGTCAAATAAACAATTAAACGCAATACCATCACATTTATTTATAAATATTTGTACTATTACAGGCCAAATAATGGTACAAAAACTAATCTACAAGCAAAATAACAAATTCTTGATATTTCGATCAAAATTGAATTTCAAAAGAAAAATCTCAAAACATGTTTGCATTTCCTCGTTTTCTGAGGTTATAATTCCCAAAAAAAAAAAAACAATCGTGTTGTTGAAAATTCAAAATATATCAAAAACTGTATTTTCGAAATTTTTTTTTCGAGGTTTCAAAAAAAAAAAAAAAAAATGGTCCATAATTCTTACAAACTAATCATCAAACTATATTCTCAAGTAAAATAAAAAAACAGAAATTCAAATGGAAAAAAACACAACCCTGGAAATAATGAGAAAATTATTTTCAACATTTTTCTCGTCACTTTACGTTTTTTAACAAGTTTCAGTAAAAATATTCAAAAAATATGAGAAGAACAATTTGCAGGTTTTTCAAACGTGCAGGTCCATTTTATTGAAAATGAAATTTGAAGGTTTTCTTCATTTTTCATTGGAAAAAAAAACAAAGTTCGAAAAATTGACGCAAAAAAGTGTGTCGAGATTTAAAAAACGTTCGGATTGTCCATAAATTCTGCAATTTCCAATTCTCGCACTCGATTTATGTGTCTTCTTCCCATTATGTGAGGATACACGTTCAAATATCCCACAATGTGACGTTCGCAACAAACGCAATAATAATTGTGAGTCTCGGTGAGCATCAAAATGTCGTTGCCCCAATTGCATGCCGTTATCAAATGGTAATCTTCCTGAAGATGAAGTTCAGCTTTCTCCCAACTGGTCATACGGCAATTGCAAATCATGCAGTAAAAGATGTTCTCCGACTCGGCGACCAGGTAAGTTTCCATGTTAGCCATTTTGCTGGTTTTGTTATTTAAAACGTTGTTCTGTCATAAAAAATTGGCGTTTATCAGGAAAACCGTAGAGCGTTTTAAAAAAGTCGATAAGTTTGCGAGAAAGTGGTCAAAAATACGAAAGAAATAATGGTTAAACAAGTCTGAAGGTCGAAAAGATCGAAAATGTAATCGAAAAGGTCTAAAAAGTTCAAAGTCGTGTAAAAATTATGAAAAATTGAGGTTAATTGGTTAAAAATGTATTGAAAATATCGATAAATAAATGCTGAACGGTTAAAAACGAATGTACGTAGATTGTGATAAATTGAATTGAAAAAAATGAGATTCTAACCTTGAGTGAAGATGATCTATTGTTGCTAACTGCGTGGTTCTACTTGGCGATTATTTGACATTTAGATCGTGTCGTAAATATAGTCGAATAACTTTCGGATTTATGGCTTTTTCACACCTACAATGAAAAATGAATTCAAAGTGGTGAAAATATTGGAAAAATGGTAAAGAAATGTGTTCTTTTCTTCCTCACTTTTCTCACGTGGAGCGGTTAGCGCGGTAGTGGTCGTTGCTTTATCATAACACAAGAACAAGATGGCGATCCCGCGGATTCAAAAAAATCAAGTGTGCGCAGACAGACGTCGTTCCATTGTCAGGAGAGCGGCGAGAGAGATAACGATTTCCGTTGTTTCCAAATTGGAATAAATAAGTAAATAAATAAATGATAATGACTGAATTTAATTAAAAAATCAAATTCGCGTTGGTAGAAAATTATAATTAATTAGACTACTTGGACGGCGGATTTTTAGCCACTAAACATTTTCGTCTTTTTATTTTTGTTTAGCTTCCCACTATTCGAGCGATCCGATTCGTTTATTCGATTCGAAGGACCAATCGTATTTGTCGGAAGTGCCTAAAATTCTTGAATTGTCCGTCGTGACTATAGATTTTCGCAATTTTTTCTCTTTTGTCTCAACTTTTTATTTGATTAAAGATTTTAATCAACAGATAGCACAATTTTTGACTTTTCGGAAAAACCGTTCTCGAATTAACCCTAAAAAAACATTCTTGTGTCTACGAGACTCGAAAAACTGCAGATTTTGACGTTGTTCTACAAAAAACGATCCATTCAAGAGTTCTCGGGTCTCACAGACCCAGAGTGTGCAGGTGGTCGAAAAATGAAGTTTTTTTCATCGTTTTCATGGTTTATAATAATGACTCGTATATTTTTATGTCTAAATTACAAAGATATCAGAAACACTTAATTCTAAGTGAAAAATTGACAAACGTTACAAAACTTAAAGTTAAATATAACGTCGAAAAAACGATACGAAAAATGTTTCGCAAAAATGCATATTTTATGCGGAAGTTTAAATGTACGAAGTACAAAAAAAATGTTTGACATTTTCACCTTATCGTGTCTTAAAAGTAATTGATTTCCTTGTTTCGAGGTCGAATCAATGTTTCTACTTTTTTTGAAGATTTCAACCAAAGGTTTCTCAATCGAATTTGTACCATTTCGTTCCCGATAAATCTGTTTCTCAAATATTTGATAAGTCGCGATAATCCCTGGATCAAATTCATTGTAAGGGGGATTTGAATCGGAAAATAAAATTCGGTACTTCCTATCAAAAGAGTACGAAGAAAAAAACAAAAAAAAACGAAATTTTATAACTTCGCGATCGCTTTACTCTGTTGGTTTTTTTCCTAGTCTTCGAGTCATAGTCTTCCAACGAATAACTCGAACTGCTCTTGTAGCCAAATGAGTAATAAATGTGAAAAATAAAAAAAAATAACGAAAAATATGAGAATTTACGAAAAATATGAAAAATCCTGTAAAGCTTAAGTTATCAAGTTCCTTCTGTTATTATTTCTTTCAATAGTAATTCGGAGGATCGAGGTACATTGGCCAGGGTCTTGAAGGAATAATTCTCCTTGCAGGAGGAAATGGGTTTCCATAATAATTCGTGTACCTAGGAGTTCGATAGCCATAGTAGTTTGAACCATAATTCGCGTAACCATTGGTGGTCATTGGTGCGTTATAAAACGAGTGAGGATACTGATAATAATTTGACGTGTACGATGACGTCGACGTCGGAAAAATAGTGGCAGCGTTTGTAGGAGTGGGCTTGGATTTAATTGAAGTTATTGAGCTTTTTGGAGGCGACTGTGCAGCGTGAATTCCTGGATCGTTTCCATTGCTGGAAACAGTGGGACCGTTGAGAGAATTCGGCTCAGATTTGATCGTTGGTGTTGAACTCGCTGCAGACGACTGTGCAGAGTAAATTCCTGGATCGTTTCCATTACTGAAAACAGTGGAGACGTTTGGAATAGTTGGCTCAGATTCGATCGATGATATCGAACTTACTGGAGGCGCCTGTGTAGCCGAAATTCCTGGATTGCTTCCAGCACTGGCTGCAGTAAAAAAAGTTGGAGAAGTTGGCTCGTATTTTATAGACGATGTTGAATTTTTTGAGGGCGACTGTGCAGGCAAAATTCCTGGATTG